>ML677334.1:1050514-1317375 GCA_007922305.1 Dermatemys mawii
CCCCAGGCTGTAGTTTGCCCACCCCTGCACAAGCCCCTTGCTTTGGGGAGCAAAGTCTCCTAGAACTTTGTAAGGCCTAGACATGGGTCATACAGCACAAGCCTCAAGAGAAAGGAGGAAAGCCCTAGGGGACCTCAGAAGTTCATGCAATGAGAACAGCAAAGGAGAGCCAAGCTTCCTTACCCACAGGGTCCCAGGTTTCCTGGAGAGGCTGCCATTGATGGAGTTAGGCTGGAATCAACTCAGCCATATCAACAGGTTTGATAAAGTTCCACTTAACCTGCATTCAGCACCTCTCTTAACTGATGAAATAGTGATTAGGGTACTCACCTGAGAGGTAACAGATTGTTATTCAAATCCCTTCTCCTTATGAGGTAGAGGGAGAGTAGGACTTGAAAGGGGGGACTTTATATTCTGGGTAAGTACCCCAACAATGGGGCTACAGCAGAGGTGGGCAAACTATGGCTCTGGCTCCTACATGTAGGGGCAGCCAGGGGGCTCAGCTCTGCACACTGTCCCCACCCTAAGCACCATCCCAGCAGCTCCCATTGGCCAGGAACTGCAGCCAATGGGAGCTGCTGGGGCAGTGCCTATGGATGGGGCAGCATGCAGAGCCAACTGGCTGTGCCTCTGCATAGAAGCCAGTGAAGGGACATGCTGATTCTTCCAGGGTACTCTTGAGGTAAGTGTCGCCCTGAGCCTTTCCCTGTACCCAATCCCCCTTCCCTAGCCCTGACCCCCATTTCACTCTCTGAATGCCTCAATCCCAGCCTGGAGCATCCTTCTGTATCCCAAACACCTCATCCCCAGCCCCACCCCCGAGCCTGCACCTCCAGCCAGATCCAGAGCCCTCTGCACCACCACTCTCCCAGCCCACAGCTCCCTCCCTCACCCTGAATGCCTGGCCCAACCCCAGCAATCTCACTCCCTCCTGCACCCCAACCCCAATTTTGCAAGCATTCAGGGCCTGCCCTACAATTTCTATTTCCAGATGTGGCCTTTGGGCTAAAAAAAAAGTCTGCCCCCCCCCCCTGCCCTGGGTTACAGGAACTCATTCTCCATTCCTTCCCCACTTAGCTGTTTTGGGTGGAGTGAGGCAGCCTCTGAACATGCCGACAGGCTTGGGCCCTGCAGGCAAAATAGGTGGTGAAATGCCTGTCTTCCTCAGATTCCAGTTTGTGGATCAGACTGGGGCTTAGACTGAGATACAGGTCAGGATCCCTAGATAGCCATGCCCCAGCCCAGAGCAGAAGCACAGGCACTTAGGGAACATTTTCTGGAAAAAACTTGGGTGCCCAGTACGTTTAGGCACCTAGAGGGTTAGGCAGTAGTCACATGGGGGTTTTATGGATCACAGAGGCACCTAAAAAACACTTTTGTGGATTGGGGCCAAAGTGTTTGCTTGAAACACCCTTCCTGTTATCAAGTGTTGAGCCTTCTTGAGGCAGGGGACCCATTACTTCATCTGAATAAAAGGGAGTGGTTCTCTGTGTGGAGAGGATCTAGGATATAAGCTGAGCAGTGCTGAGTGTAAGAACCTGCAGGACTAGCATCTAGGACCACAAGGCAGCTGATGTTTCCACGTCATCACTGGAAGCTTAAGGTTGGGTTTTTACTGGAGGACCCTGTGAAGCTAAGCTCAGCCACAAGCACTGCCCAGTACAGCCTGATTTGGGGGGGCCAGTCAGCCCACTAAGTGGCTGGAGCTAATATTTAAACCAGGAGGTCATCATCGGGCGCTGTCTGAGCAGCAATGCATACTGCTTTCTTGTGCTCTAGACCTTGCTTGCTGTAGACTCTAGACTCTGGCCTCTGATCCTGGTTTGTCCTCAACGTTGCTATTTGAATGCTGCTATCTATAATCTGGCAATGACCCTGACATCCTGACCGCCCATGACCCCGATTCTATTTGCCTGCTTTCTGCAACCCAGTGTTTGATCTTGATCCACCTTGACCCTAACGCTGCTATCTGCAGGTTGGTGGCCAAGCCTGACTTCCTGGCATTCTGACCCGGTGTGCTCCTAACCCTGCTACTCATCTTCCGATTGCAACTTAGCAGCTGGCCAATGCGCACTGGCTGCCAACAGCCTGCCCGTGACACTGAGGGAGGAACACATGGATAGGGAGTAAGTTTAAGCAGGATTCTATGCTATTTTGTTGCTGATTTATTTGTAAACAAAGCTAAACTTCAACGGTGGGGAGGGTGTGGACTCTGTATAGAGTATGGATTATATTTGTAGAGAAGTTTTGGAAAGCCCCAGGCTTACAAGCACTACCACAACTTATTGCCAAAGGCAGGGTCTTTATAAGCCTATTGAATATGAACCTAATCTTTGTTTATTAAAAGCTTGTCCATGTGCAAGGTGGGACAGAGCACTGAATTAAAATAATACCCTAGCAAACACTAGTCAAGTGACAAGTATTAACTGGTCTGTGCCAAAGGCAGGGGCATGTCATTGCAACCAACACGTAGATAAAGTGTGGAAAGGGATGGGCCAGATTAAAGAGCTCTGGAGACAGCATGTTTCCCAACCATTTATTTCAATATAGAGTATAGACTGTCTTAGCCTGATGACGATACTGCCATGACAAAATTGGTCTGGGAGACATTCTTCTTGGTACCAAAGCCATGATGCCAAATGTAGTGTTTTCCTTTTCCTCAACCAGGATTAGCAATAGAGCTAAGCTAATGCTGCAAACATTCTTGTGAACGTTAAAGAAAAATCTGTGGATTTGTTTGAAAATAGAAATTAAAAAAACCCTGAAAGTGCCTCTTCTTTCAGCAGTGCTATTTGTACGTGATTAGTTAAATGATGGAGTGAGCAGAACTAAGTGTCTTGATACAAGTGAGAAGGAAATTAAATTTATATCCAATTTCCCAAAATTAGTACAGTGCTTTGTATGTGTGTGGTCACAACATGCCAGATTCATCAAAGGAAGATAGAGATGCCTGATATTCTGAGGGAGGGAAGTTATTTTTGAAGTAATTCATGAAGCATCTTTCCAGTTGTGTTTCAGGAATCAATGGGAGCCAGCAAATTGTAATGAGCTCATTTCCATCCCAGCTGCTAAAAAAGTTAAGAAGCTGGTTTCATGTCATAATATAGCAGCCCTGCTGATGTCTTTCTCTTCCTGCAGAGCAAACCATCAGTCTTTCAAAACATAACAAGAATAATTACACTACAAACCTCCTTTGTATTGCCTAGTATAGACTTTGGCTAAACCTCTCTGCCTTTGTGCCAGACTGTCTTTTTACATTACAGTGAATCTTTCATCAGTTTGATGGTGATCAAAAAATTACCTAAATTCAGACAAGAAAGAGCCCAAGAGAGCTTCATGAATCATACAAAGTCCCATACCCACCTCTCTGGGGACTGAGTCAGTTAGTTTAATGTTTGTAAAGCACTTAAATGTAATTAATCCTTAGCCCTTTTATAGAATGTGTCATGATTTAATATGAACTGGATTTTGATTCCCTTGCTCATGCTGGGTAGTATCTCACTTCTTGATTAGTCCCATTGAAATTAATGTCACTTTGTGTAGTAAGTTACTACTCAGTGAGAGTGGCAGAATCTGGCTGTATTCCACTAAATGACAAAGATTTTTCAAAATGTTAATTATTCCTTTGATGTAACCCGAGGCAAAAACAGTGGATATAATTTATTTAGATGAGCAAAACACTTATGGTAAAGTTCTTCACAACAGACCCAGGGAAACTTGGTAAATATAGGATGAAAAATTAAGTTCTGTCATTATTTTTTTTTTTAAACTACTACAGCTGGCTGGAGAAACATCAGCTGAACCATGTCATCAGAATATGCGGTTCTTTGAAAGAAAAATGTTCTTTAAAATTGGGTTCATTCTGCAGGAATTTTGTTTTGGAAGAAAACCAAGCAAAAAGTTCTGACAATGCTGGAATCTCCCAGTGAGACATTTCAATTTTTTCGTGTTTTGGAATGAGTTTGATTCAATTCTTTATACATTTGTATTATGTTTGCATATCTACCACTCCTCCCAGTTTAGTGTCATCAGCAAATTTGCTGAGAGTTCAGTCCACGCCATCCCACAGATCATTAATAACGATATTAAACAAAACCATCCCCAGGACCAACTCTTGGGGCACTCCACTTGATACTGACTGCCAACTAGACATGGAGCTCATTACCTGTTGAGCCCAACAATCTAGACAGCTTTTTAACTACCTTATAGTCCATTCATCCAGCCCATAGTTCTTTAACTTGCTGGCAAGAATACTGTGGGAGACAATGTAAATAAGGATCATAGAATATTGTTTTAATTTGCTACTTTTTCACTTGTTTATGTGCTTTCTTGAAGAAGCAGTGAAAAGAAGTTGAATGAAGAAAGGGTGAGGGCCTGAGGCATGGAAACTTGATGGAAGTTATGCATTCAGGATGTTGAGAAAAAAATCAAAGCTGAAATGGGGCCCACTTAAACAGAAGTAGTGTTCAGGATGGCATTAGATTGTAAATTTGTCAGGTTTGATATCTGACTCTTACTCTGTGCAGTGCCAAGCACAATGGGTCTGTAGGCAATACCATCATACAAAAAATAATTGTTGGCAGAATGATAGGAACAAGGAAGAATGTGATACGTGGTAAGGTCTGAGCTGTGGGCCGGTACAGTTGTATAGGGCCTCGAAGACAAGGGGTAGAAGTTTAAAATTGACATGCTGGTCAAGGGAAAGCCAATGGAACAACTCGAAGAGGGGAGAGATATGATCTGATCGACAGGAGAAAAAGATCAGTTTGGCTGTGGGATGTAGACAGATTGAAAGGGAGCCATTTGGGTTCTATGTAACCAGAGAAGAAGAGGTTTGATTTAATGAACAGTTATGACAAGCAAATGGCTAAATATTTTTTAACCACTGGGAACTGAGCCAAGGGTTGGATCACTGAAAAGTAATGGAGAAAGAAGTGGCAAGAGTTGATAATACTCTGGATAAGAAAGGGTAGGGTGAATGGTGATGATGTCAGCGGCACTGGAAAAGGAGGGAGGAGGCTTATGAGGGAAAAATCTTTGTTTTATTCATGTTAAGTCAGGGCTGATGGTGAAGATCAGGATGGTATGTCTGAAAGAGATGGTCAGGACTGGGCGGGGGAGAACACCACAGATATTAGGGTGACACTATGTGCCCCAGAGTGGCACTTTATACTCCATATTCACCATCATGATATGTTATACTAAGTATGCCTTGTGAGATTATAAAATCTTATTCCATTGAATATTAATATCCTGTTAAATTGTATGTGCTATAATTGTATATGAAATTTTGCTATGTATGTGTCACTGAAACGTGTTGTGAGGTTTGGAACACCCACAAGCAGCCTTTCAGACACAACACTCACAAGGATTACCCCAGGAACTGTGTACAATGGACACCTCTCAGAGACAGCACAACACAAGGGAACTGTTTGACATGTGTCACAGCAAAAGAGCTTTCCAGCAAGCTGGAAGAAACTATAAAAGGCAGAAACAACATCAGTTGGCCTCACTCCACCTACAAGACAAAAACATCTTAAAAACAAAGTAATGAAGGAAGACACATTCTCCCCCCACCCCCATCCCCACCCCGCTCTCATGTATGGAAGATTAGTGGATTGTGTGTACCATCAGCATAAGACACTGCTTAATTCAAATCATGCCTAGTGTATAGGACTTAGATTGTAATTTTGTTTATTTCTTAGGTACCAACTTTGATCTGTTTGCTATGACTTATAATCACTTAAAATCTATCTTTCTGTAGTTAATAAATTTGCTTTTTTTTAAAGCCTAAAACAGTGTGGTGTTTGAAGTGCAAATGGAATTTTGCTCAAGAACAGGAGATGGTGCATTATCCTCTCCACATTGAGAGAGGGGGAGACTGGGAAATAAACATACAGTGGTCAGGCTTTTGACCAGGGCAAGATGGTACAGGTCTGGGGTCCTAAGCTGTGGAGTGGGGTGGGGGTGGGGGGGGACGGCTTGAGCCTCTCTATTGTTGGTTCATGAGTGGCTAGGAGAAGCATTCATGTAACTGCAGCTGGGGGTCTCCCTGCTTGAGTATGACAGTGTAAGGCCTGGAGAGGATTGCAGCTTGTCACAGCCTCACAGAATGAGCAGGAGCCCAGGCTGGTATGCCAGAGGGCTCAGCGGTACCCCAGTTCCAGGTTGCCCCCAGAAGTTTATCACAATATGCTGATTTGTAAATCATTTGCATGGAAGTGAGAGGGAAACAGTGAATGAGATCAGCCAGGCATAGAGGGAGAAGAGATACTGAGTGTCAGGTGGGGCAGCAAACAGTACTTGAGATATGGTGGATGGGGTGAAGGAACCCCTGAAAGAACAGCAAAAGAGGTAAGAGAAGAGCCAAGGAAAGACAATGCTCTTGAACATAAAGGAGGACAGGGTGTCAAGGGGGAAAGCATGAGCCCCAGTATCAAAGATGTAACAAGGATGAGCACTGAGAAGAGGTCATGAGTCTTAGCCAGGAAAAGGTCATAGGAAACCTTGCTGAGGGCAGTTTTGGTGGAGTGGAGAGAACATCATTCAAATCGGAGGTGACTAGTAATTGAGTCAGAGTAGAGGAAATTAGTGCAGCAATTCTAAACAACCTGCTCAAGGAACTTAGAAGTAAAAGTGGGGAAGGAGCTGCATAGCAGAGCAGCAGTTAGCAGCTGCTTGGAGTGGGAGAACAAAGGACTGTGTTGGCTAGAAAAGCAGCCAGATCACAGACAGCTAAGTGGGGGCAGGGACCTGGGGAGCGAGAGGCTCCTGGCTGGCTGCTAGGACTAAGCCTATGACAGTTTGGTAGGAGGGACCAGGGGAGCATCGAGGGAGGCTCCTGGCTGGCTGTGGGGACTGAGTAAGGACTGAGCCTGGGGAGAGCAGCAGAAAAATAGTGAATCCAGGGAGGAAACTGTGGGGATATGGCCCCATACAAGGGCTGGGCTGGTTTAAAAATCACATACACACCCAGAAGGAGTGCTTGCGAGAGGCAGGTACCTACCAATCCAGTTACAATGAGTTTTTCCATGTGAAAATGCAGGTATGTATTTCAGGGGGAAAAAATAATCATGGCAGAATGCAAGTGTGGGCTACAACTATTGTAAGTACAAGTTCCCTTGTGAGATCTTGTACTTTTTGTGGTTCCAGTCAGTCTGTAAATATTCCAAAAAGATGATTCCTTTATATTTCATAAGAGAACTGGGGTATGGACTATATTTATCCTTGTGTTTTGTATAGCACTGAGCACACTGTTGACATTTAACAAATAAATAATGATAAGCACAACACTAGATTCTGTTTTCATTTTGGGATGGAATCTAGAGGCAGTACATCAGAATGACAATGTCTCTTTCAAACCTTGAGAAATGTGTAGTTTGGTTGAGGTCTGGGTGAAAATGGAAGTCACTTATTGTACCTGAACTGCTGGTTCTGCCCTCAGAGGCATCTTGGGACTCCAAGGGGGAAGTGGAAAAAGGTGAGACGCTGTAACAGGGGAAAAAAAAAATGTGTCAAAATTAACATTTAGTGTTGTAATGTTAAGTACTTTTGCCATTTTTTCCTCTTTAGTTTTGAACTTTGAGTTTTAAAAAATATGAGCATATATTTCTCTCATCATTTGCAGGGAGCATCTAAGGTAAGAAGATTGGGGAATTTATATTCATTTTCCTGTAGCAGAAACCTCCAACTAGGAGAAAAACTGAGGAGCAAGAGTATAGGTGGACAAGTAATAACCTGACCCAGTACCAACCACACACACTCACACTCCACCTGCTGTCAAACTCCCAAATGGCTGCGGTTATTTTCAAGGAGATAGGAAAAAAGTCAAATCAGGGTCAGCAGCAGTCATTGTTCAGCTGCAGTGATAGCAAAGGCAACAATAGCAACAGTCGGCATGGGCTCCAGGCAGCAACGGGAGCAGCTATTACAGGAACGATTTCATCTCCATCTTCCCCTTCCCTTTTCTTCAGTCAACCAAAAGACTAGTCTTAGATCAAACAATAGGCTGATTTAAAAAAAAAATAACCAAAAAAAAAAACTCCACACACAAATGTGGATGCATTTAGTGTCCTGATTGCCCCACATCCCGAGCTCCTCCACGCACTAGGGAGGCCAGCACCAGCTGTTGTCTTCTTGCCCATGGCTTTCTCAGTAGTCAGGGAGTCCAGGGATGTGTTTCTACTATCCCCCTCCCACACAAAGAGGCCACAGAAGAGGGGTTCTAGCTCAAGTCCGGAAGCTTGATTGCCTCATTGTTCTTTTCTTAGGAAGAGGAGGAGTGCCTGACCAGTAGAGAGGCGTCTACAGGCCAGCCAGTGAGCACTAGTGTAGCATTGATCATGCACTGCTATCGCTAACTTAACATTGCCACAACTGACATGAGAGAAACTGAAACTGATAGTATCTAGTTTGATTCAGGTGACCTATTATTGATGACATTTGGGTTATATTGACATATTTTCTGTTTCATTAAGGATTGTGTGTGCAGTTGCTGGTAAAAAAATATTGGTAGCTGTATCATTGCCCTTGGTTTTGGTGGGACTGTAAACAGCGATGGGAAGATATGCACAGCTGGATATAGAATCAGATGCTGGCAAATTGCTTATCAATCATCTGCCAACTCTGCAATGCCTGTTGGGTATTGGGTGAAAGTATAACAGCCAGCTCTGACTGGAGCATACCATTGGAGCAGCCTGAAATCAAAAATGCATGCTCTGCAACTTTCTTTTCACTGCTTCCAGTCTGGCATACTTCAGATAAAGTGTAGATATCAATGTTTAGCCTTCTCAACCTCTTGATGAAGAGGATAGCTTTAGTCATTCTGGACAGTTTTTGAACATTCCAAGCTCCAATGTTACATTTGCCACCAACATGCAGGTTACTGGAATGGCCTCTTTTCCCGATTCTATTCGTCATTTTCTCCTCATTGCAGAGAAACTCGGCTGTTTGTGCTACAAGGACAAGTGACCAGATTATCTCAGGTGATCAGCTTCCGTACAAAGATGCTCATGATGAGACCATGCCAACCCTGGAGAAGCAGCACACATTGGGCTGGATATTAATCCAGATAAAACCAAAGTCCCTGGACATTACCATCAATCATCCCTCAGTTCCACATTACAACCAGTTTTAAGATTTATTTTGATGGAACTGGGGCTCTGATTCAGCCAGGCACTTAAACTTTGGAAAGCAGTATGACTGATTCCCCAACTTCCCTCCCAGCCACTGACCTGCTGTGTGACCTTGGGCACACCACTTCACCTTTCTGTGCCTCTGATTCTCCTCCTAACTCCTTTTATATTTCTTCTCTGTTTAGGCTGTAAACGCTTCAGGGCACAGACGGTGCTGGCCACAGTAGGGCCCTATTCTCCGGTCTCTAAATACTACTATATTATAACTAATAAAATAAATTTTAAAAGGAGCCCCTGACTTGGGGCCTATATCAGATCTTTCCAGGTATACTAATCTCCAGCACTTCTCTGACCACATAAAATGTAATTAACATTTTATAACAACTTAGAGATGCTGCTCCCAGACTACCCTGATGAATGCTTAAGATAATAGTGATCCAGAAACACAGGCCTCATCTACTGAGACCAATCTAATATTACTAAGTTGTGTTTCAAAAGGAATGTGTACAAAATTCCATTTATAGAATATCAGAGTTGGAAAGGACCTCCACAGGTCATCTAGTCCAACCCCTTGCTCAAAGCAGGACCAATCCCCCATTAAATCATCCAACAGATTTTTGCCCTACATCCCTCAATGGTCCCCTCAAAGATTGATCTCATAACCCTGGGTTTAGCAGGTCAATGCTCAACCACTGAGCTTTCCCTCCTGCTCCCATACTTAAAGGGTTTTTGGGGCACATAGAGGAGATGCACATTGTGCATGGGTGAGTCATGGGCTCACCTAAACTGGTGGTCCACAGATTCTGAGCAGCAAAACAATCAAATAGTCTGTGGGATTAGCCCTCTGGTCAGGGTGAAGCAGCAAGCAGACTGCAGCCCCTGGGCAGGGAAAAGTAAGTAAGTAATCTCTATAGCCCTGCAGCCTCCTGCCTGGGGCAGCAATCAAACCTCCTGGGGGAATTAGCCCTCTGGCCAGGGCAAATCAGCAAGCAGGCTGCAACCCCAGGGCAGGGCAAGGGAAGCAAACAATTATTCTATAGAGCTCACGTCTCCTGGGGCTGGGGCATACCATAGGCAGCTTACTCAACAGGTGGCAGCTCAGCTTCCATCATGATCTTCTCAGCAGGTGGATCATTTGGCAGGTAGTCCATGTTCCTGGGCTTTACCACTAGGATGCTAAAGGTACCCCTACAGACACCAGCAGCATGTTCCTTTCATCTGTCCCCACACACCTGGCTAGCCTGGGCTGCCTCCTTTTATCTGAGTTCTCCAATTGGAGCATGTGCATCAGGGAAGAGGGGTGTGGCCTCCTGGGCCCACAATGATTAGTCTGCCTCTGGCAGCCCAGTGCCCACCCCGTCACAGTCCCCCTGGAGCTCTTGGAGGACCTAGGCATTTGGGAGATCTTTACCTCAGTTCCCCACTTCCTCCCCAATGCTGCCCTTTTGCCCTTCCCCTCCAACCTGGGGAAGCTACTGTCTGTGATGAGCTTTTTCCTGCTAGGTTATAAGGACCCCACATTCTGTCATGTTCTCTCATTCCACCAGCAGATACGGATCCAGCTACCGCTACCGGCATGCGATGTGGGGGCATTAGAGGGGTCCATCTCGGTGCCCTACCAGGGGGCCCACAACTGGGTGTACTATTCTTCAGGGGAGGCCCAGTGTTTCTTCTACCTGACAACAGGGCACATCCAGAAAGGATTGGCCCCTAGCCTGGCACAGAAGGGTTCCTGGGGCTCCCCCTGTGGCATGGCCACCCACCTCCTCCCTGGGATCTCGGGAGGGCCTGGCCCTGGGGCAGTGCTGGTGGGAGGGTTCTGTGTACGCAGTTCCCCCTCTGCCTTATGCGCCCTCCTAAGCCCCACCATTTTCTAATGCTGAAGTCGGGAAGCATAGGGGTCCTGGACAATGATGGGCAGGAGGCAGCACTGGCACCCAGTGGACAGACATTCCAACCCGTGAATGCTCCTTGCTTCAGGTAAACCCCCGCAGTCTGGGTGCCCCTTGCCCCATCTCCCCATCAGCACCCCTGGGGGAGACTGGACCTCCCACAGTTCCCCCTGTCTCATCCCTCCACCAGTGCCCCTGGTCTAGGGAGGGATATAGGTTGGGTCCAGTTCAGAGGGTTCGGTCTGGGGAGGGATGTGACTCTAGTTGAGTTGGGCTGGGGAGGGATGTGAGTCTTCCTAGACTACGACTGGGGGTACTGAAGGGATCCACTGGCACTCCTCCCCCTAAGATGGGGGAGGGGCCCTCAGATCTGGGTGGGCTTATGTCAGCCTACCTCCCAGATCTCAGTCAGGGAACTGTCAAAGAAGGCTAAAACCAGCTCCCCTAGATGGTTGAAACAATAACTGGTGTTTAAAATGCACAGTGCGCTCTCAGTAACTCAGTATCCCGGTGACAAATGCGCCTCCTTGTCAATGAGTAAATGTGACATGCTAAATAAGAGGAAAATGCTACTCAACCATAAACAGTACCCCAAACTGAATTACATCCTTAATTATATTTTAATTATACAGAGGGAGACAGTTTATTTACGGCAGGATTTCCTGTCATAAAAAGTAATACTGGTTTATTTTTATTATGAACGAAATAGCTGGAGCAGCAAGTTGGTGATTAGTGTCAAATTGTCTTGTGATCCGAGAAACTAAATACAAATAGTTTTATTAATTTCTAATTGACAGGTGAGCTGCTATGCTTGGCTGAAATAGATTTCCTTTTGCTTAGCTGAACTGGATTAATAACCCTAAATTGCCCTGCATAATGTATATTATGATGAGGGGGGAAAGTTGTGCTATATAGATAATATGCTACTGTATTTTCAAAACTCCATACAGTACACACTATAGATATGTCAGGCCCTGTGAATACTGCAGTTGATTATGCTTCTGATATTATCTTAACTCCCATCTTGCTGAAAGTTACACCGCACAAATTTCCCTCTCTGACCTCCCGAAACATTCCTAGCTTTCATGAGTTTTGCTTCTCAGTTATTAAATTACTAAAGGAATGGGACAAAAAATCTAAAACAAATTACGAAAAATACAGCTGTGCTAGCAATTGGAGCTGCCTGAACTGTATTTCTCTTAGCCCTATTTCTCCTTGTCATACTTCAGCAAATAAATCCTGTTCTCCTGTTCTCAATGGAACAATTTAAGTGTTAACACAAAGTAATTCAAAATGAAAAAAAGGCAAGCACGTAGAGTTGTGAATAGAAAAGGACGTACTTGTATGAAACACATATGCAGTGATATAGGTGCGAATAAGGATTTTATAATACAGAACATCTCTCAGGTAGTTCTGAATTACATTGCATACATTTGATTCAATTGTCTTTTGTATATATATATTGATCCTGTGCTATTATTTTAACTGTCTTGTTCTGTGTGACAAAATGCATGGTAAAAAATAATGATAGAAAGATGAATTTTGGGACGCAAGCCCCACCTGCTATTCTGCTTTATAAACTCTTTCTCAACAATCAAGAAAGACACACCATCGTAGCATTCATAAGTCTCATATTCAACAATAAAGTACCTAAGTAATAAACAACTGTCTGTCCAAGATGTAGAGTTAGTTCCTCCTTTACAAGCTAGCCTTAACTCTTGAGTAATTGCCTAATTTCCAGGTAGGTAATTCTCAGGTGTGATCTAGCTTCCTAGAGTCCAGAGGAACCACTGAGGGGATGCTACATAAGAGAGAAAGGAGTATTTCTGGCTTTGAGGAGCCAGAAAAGCAGCAGCAGAGAACCAGCTTGCCAAGGGAAAGGGGTATTCTGGCACTTTTGCAAGAGAAATCAGAATACATAAGAAAATGGAATGGCTTTTTCTATTCATGGGATGCAAAGGGAGAAGCAAGAGGCATTGAGAGAAATGCATATTGGAAGGTAAAGTAAGGTAAGGAGGGAGAGAGAGAAAGAGAAAGAAAGAAAGAAAGAAAGAAAGAAAGAAAGAAAGAAAGAAAGAAAGAAAGAAAGAAAGAAAGAAAGAAAGAAAGAAAGAGAAAGGGAGAGAGAGTGTTGGAGAGAAATGGTGAAAAATATTGTCTCATTGGGCATGTCTACACTTACCTCTGGAGCGATTGATCCAGTGGGGGTCGATTTATCGCGTCTAGTGAAGATGCGATAAATCGACCACTGAGCACTCTCCCATCGATTCCAGTAGTCCACAGGAGTGAGAAGCGTAGGCAGAGTCGAGGGAGGAGCATTGGCAGTCGACCTACTGCAGTGATGACACCACAGTAAGTACGTCAACTTCAGTTATCCTATTTTTGTAACTGAAGTTGCGTAATTCAGACCAGCTTAGCTCCCCCCACCCCACACAGTGTAGACCAGACCATTGTTTCCTTATGCTTCCCCAACTGTCTCTTGGTATTAATATGTTGTCTCTTGTTTAAGCTTAGATGGCAAGCTCTGTTGTAATAATTGGGCCTACAAATGTATCCTAGTTCTAAGCTCAGTTGTAAAAGTATACGAAAGTTCATAAGATGTCACAATAACCTGTAATGACAAATACTGATGGGAAAAGATATGCCAGGGAGACAGAAACACTGAATTAGTATAAACAAAAAGGCATACTGATATAACTCAAAGACTGTGTTAAGATCGTGCCTGGTAAACAAGAAAGGTGTGGCACCAGAAATCAGTGAACCAAAATTGGTGTGTCAGGAACTAGACCTAATCGTTGGACAAACCAATGAGGAGATAGATTATTCTTCCCCTCATTCCATTTGCTGTCCTTACAGAAAGAGACTTTGGGGGGGGGAAATGTAGGTACTGGAGCAAGCTGCACCATAATGTCTGCCACACACAGTTGCCTCCTGGGATCCTGAACTCTCTTCCTCCTAATCCTGAAAAATGTCCTGATCAGATCAGACAGAGAGAGGGACCCAGATTATACTGCCAACTCCACTGGCAGAATCCCGAACACTACCTCAAATGTCAGACTTCCTCTCACAGGGTGTCTTTTTGTATGTCCCCCCAGAGGATGGTGGGAATGAGTCCAAGAGTGGGTGTGCTTTAGGGTTGCCAACCCTCCAGGATTGTCCTGGAGTCTCCAGGAATTAAAGATTAAATTTTAATTAAAGATTATATCATGTGATGAAACCTTGAGGAATAGGTTCAACCAAAGCTGGCAAACCTAGTGTGCTTTGCCATTCTCTCTGTTTTTCTTTTTGTTGCAGAAATGAGATGTGGGCGGGGGGGCTTGTGTGTATGTTTTAGTTTGGTGGTTGTTCTGTGTTTAATTTCAGGACTTCTCTTATTTTAAAAGGCTTTGGTTTGTCCTCTGGGTGGCACAGCCAGCCCAGGGGACAGAGATCTCACTTTGTTATGGATTCTGAGGGTTTAAACTGGGGTCATGGATTGCAGATTTTGCCTCCAGACACTGCCTTTGTGTAACATGCATTCTAGCTGTAGGGAAGGTGATCGGGTTAAAAAACGTGAGGTCTGCCTCCCACATGAGCAAGGCTGGTGTAGTGTTTGTTGCCATACCTGGCCTTGGGAGCAGGCAGTTGTGGAGGAGATTATTGTGTGCGGTGTTTTTCTCTCAGCTGTGTCCCTCTCCACACCTGCTGTTAAAGTCACCAGCTCCAATGTTCCTCCTTGCATAGGAAATGAGCAGCTGGCTAGAGACCTGGTGAGTTCTGGTAAGATCA
Organism: Dermatemys mawii; assembly: GCA_007922305.1. Lineage (NCBI taxonomy): Eukaryota > Metazoa > Chordata > Testudines > Dermatemydidae > Dermatemys > Dermatemys mawii. The sequence goes on from ML677334.1 coordinate 1,065,309, forward strand.
CCAGCCCACCTGTAAAGTCTCACAGGTTTGGCATGCCTTGTCCTTTCATAGGCAGGTTTATCTGATATTTAACAATGCTTCCAAAGTTCTCTGAAGTATAGGACTGGGGACTATGACAACGATCATTTCTGTTCTTCACCCTCCCCTCTCGTATGTGTTTGTCTCATTTTGAGATTGGACTTCAACACCACTGCCAGCAACAATGAGCACTTCCAGCCCATTTCAACTAACTTCTCGTTTCTCAGAAGGACAGTTGTTACCATCTTTAATACCATCTAACCATCTAACAGACCATCACAAAGGGGCTTTTTTTCCTTCTGAAAACTCTCCCCATCTTAAAGGAGAGGAACTAAGGGATGTTGTGAAAAGGAAAGACTTATTTAGTACTTTACATTTCAAAAGTTTTAACTGTTTTCCCTTCTTTTCTATATTTTTAATAACAGGTTAAAAGGATTTGTAATGGTGTGTTTGGCATGGTGCAAAGCAGGCTGAGGTCTCTGTATACAATCCTTGAATCTTGTTGAACACGGTTTAATGTTGGACAGTGACTAGGTTATGTTAACACACTTGACTCATATATTCCATCTAAACTAATATTACAATATGTATCTGAACAAATAATTTTTACTCTTCTTTGGAACTTCATTTTGAAAAATTTCAAGAAGTCAAAGCTAACGTGTACACAACATGTTCAGAATCATAGGATATTTCAGAAAACATCACTTTAAACATTCTGGAATTTTTGGTGCAGGAAAGTTCTTGTTTGTTTAAGTTGAGATCATTTTACAGCAGTATGTTTTATTGATGCAAATTCACTGCTTTTCTTCTCTCACCCTTATGATTTGACAGTGTAGCATAATATGAACACAATTTTTTGGCATTTGCATTTTGGACTGACACTCAAAGACAAGTAGCTGCAGTATTTGTCTGTCAACTCTGGTAAACACTCTGCATTAGCCAACCAAAACTGAGGGGTTTTTGTTTTGTTTTTAAAGTCAGTCCAGGTGAGCTGAGTTCTTGAAATGCCTGCAGTTAGATTCTAAGATATGCTTTTGCAGGGTCATTGGCTCAGGCTAAAAGTGCCCAAGGCCACACCTCCATCACCTTCCTACATTCTCTTCCCTATCTCAATGAGAAGGCTCATATGCATGTCCTTCAGATTTTTTTCTGCTTTCCTCATGGAGGGCTGGACTCTGCCACCCTTGCTCACAATGCATAGTACCTTACTCCACTGAAATCACAAGTCTACTCAGGGTATGTCTACACAGCAAAGAAAGCCTGCCAGCGGACTCAGTCTCATGGGGCTTGCGCTATGGGGCTGTTTCATTGCTGTGCAGACTTCTGGGCTCTGGGACCCTCTCACCTCACAGGGTCCTAGAGTCCAGATGCTAGACCGAGCTCAGAAGTCTACATGGCAATGAAGTAAGGTGCTTCTCATCCTGAAGAAGACTAACAGAATTGAGCCTTAATGTATTTAATAGAAAATGGCCATTTTCATGGCCATTTTCAATTTTTTCCTGAAACCATGCAACCCTGAAAAGCACACAGCCTTCCCCAGAGTCTCCTCCTTTCACTGAAGGCATTTCTTCCTATCTGATTATTTCTTATGTTCAGCCTTTCCTTCTACTGTCATTTTCACAACTGAAGGTGTTAAACTCAACCAACATTTGATCTTTGGCTGGTGGCCCTGGCTTACCCCAGTCTCTGTTTTCTTCAAAGTTCTTCTGTTCATAACATAGACCCCTTCGGGACAATCTATAATGACTAGCTAATTCCCCAGAATGAAAACAAACAGATACTTACAGTTAAGACTTATTTAATGGCATTCATAAAGGTGCTACCCAGGCTTTTGGAATTAAAGTAATAGTTGTGACTTAGGCCATGTCTATACTAGTGATCTTACAGGGGTACAGCTGTATCAGTACTGCTGTGCTGCTGTAAGATCGCTCGTATAGCTGCTCTATGCTGATGGCATGTGCCAGGGAAGCTTATGTCACTTGGGGAGAAGGGGAGGGGGAGTATTTTTTTTACACCCTGAGCAACATAAGTTTTTCCAGCGTAAGTGCTAGTGTAGACATGGCCTAACTCAACTATTATCCCTTCATCATTCCAAAAGGAGCAATAGGAGGCAATGGCAGATAATGTAGCATTGCCCTCTTGTTCCCCACTTTATCTGAGGACTGCCTGGTCTTTTCCTCCCAAATGCTGACTCCTGACCTCTAAAATAGTAGAAAAATAATTCTACTACTCAGCACTCCTTGTTTATGAATTCAGTTCTACCCCTTCCATCCTCATCATATTGGATTTGAAGAAGGGATTCGTTCGGTCCAATGGATCTCTGGCCAGATCACTCAGCAGTGTTGCCAACTCTCATGATTTTGTCATTAGTCTTATGCTAATTATTATTTTCCTTAAAGCCCCAGCTCCTGCAGTGGATATGTGATGATTTCAGCCTTCATTCTTAATGAGAAAGTAAGTTTCCAGTCCTCCTGGCTGTGGAGAAAGCTTCAAAATGGGACCACAGTCCACCCTAAAACAGAAGGCAAATAAAAAGAACCCCAAATCTATTATTTTTACATAATCTCATTACTTCAAAAAGTAAGGTTTAAAGGAGGTAAAAAGGAGGTTTAAAGATTGGCTTTAAACATTTGGGGGGTGGCAATACTGTTACTGTCACCTCTTCATTTAAATCCATCTAAGATCACTGCCATGTCACTTGCACATGCTAGCCTTGCCACAGGTTGTGTAGAGTCCCCTTTGTACACTCTAAGCTAAGCCATCCCCTTTTCAACGCTGTTTTCACCTTTCATCTTTATTATGCTATTTTTTGAAATGTACATTTGCATGTGTATATCCAGAGGAATATTAAAAGGGATACTAAAAATTAAAATACATAGACCAGAAATTTAGCATTCGCTGTTGTTTTCCAAGCAAGCTTGATAAAACGAAGAAGAAATACATTGGATTTTGGAAAGCATCTTTTAAAAACATATGACTCTTGCTCTTAATGAGCAATCAGAAAGAACTGACATGAACTACACAAAGATTAGCATTTAAAGAGTCAACATTCAGCAACAATGACCACACCGTGGTGTGGAAATTATCACAAGATTTCCCTTTAGTAAGAGCAAAAGATTACTGTGGTCAATCTGGGTAAAAGTTCACTTTTACAATCTACTGATACAGCTCTTCAATTTAAAAATAGAAATAGCAGACCCCAAGTTTAGCTAAAAGCCCTCTTCACTTCTGCTTCTTAAAAGGTATGATTATCTTCCCAATACATGCCTTTCTTGCTCCTTCTCTTTTCACTCCAAAATATATCTTTCACTTTTGATAGTACCAGTGAGAGGAAGGGATATTGTTTACCAGGTCACATCCAAAATAACAAGAAATGGAGACATCAGGTTGGGAAACCAGTTATTACCCTCTCACATCCTTCCATTCAGGTCAGCAGCATAAAGATATTTCAGGCTCAGTCACAATGGCGTATGTCTCTTTGTTATACTATCATTCTCAAAAATAAAGTGGAGGTAGCCAGAAAATAATTGTGTTTCATAATTATCAAAGATGAATAGCTGCTGTAGCTTCTGAAGTGTCATTTCTTCCCTGCAAAGATAGGCCACAACCGGAAATTCAAATTCAGCTTCTTCGAATTTTGGTGTATTTGGATTTGAATCTATGGAATGGTACTAATGCCTACAGATTAGCTTTAGAGTTCATCCCTTCAGTTCATCCCTTCAGGTTTGTAATCTATATTCCAGCATCATCTTGTGAAATTTCCACCCAAAGCCTCAAGAGATCCACTGATGTTTGGGCGGAAATTTCCTCTGTTTGGAGCTGAAATCTCACAGAGAGAGCTTGTGTGATTTTAATGCTGTTAAATTACAGCAAAAGCTGTGAAAATGATTTGGTCTCAAACCTGTATTACTCTGAATCTTAGTCTAAACTTAATCCATCATTGAATATTGCCTCATTAACTCACCTCTACCTTCGCTTGACTGGGCAGATGCTCAGCCTATGATTCATTCTATGGCAAATCTATTGCTTTTCCTTTAGATGCATTTAAATCTTGCACCCAACCTGGAGTCTCATGCAAGTGAGATATAGAGCTGAGTGTCATTCAGACAGAGAGAGACCGTTGAAGTCCAAACATCCTCACAATCTCCCAAGCAACCTCATATTCATGTTGAATGGCAAGGGGGAAACAGTGAAATTGAGGCAGAAAAAAATCCTGTGGAATCTCAGACAACAGAGTTATCAGGCTAGATAAGCAATTCATAGAATCCTAGAATATCAGGGTTGGAAGGGACTTCAGGAGGTCATCTAGTCCAACCCCCTGCTCAAAGCAAGACCAACACCAACTAAATTGGCTGCACTCTCCCCTGTGACCTCTGTAAAAGATCAGATTAGAATAATTCTAATATAGTCCTATTAACCTCTGCCAGGTTCCCGAGATGAGTCAACACATGCATCTGTATGAGGCCTGTCACGATCATTGTATGGGCTGACCAGTAAACAAACACTAATACTTTTTCATCTGAAGATCTCAAGGTGCTTTACAAGTTGGTTAAGTATTATTATCCCTGTTTTATAGATGAGGCAACTAAAGCACAATGAGTGTCAGTGACTTGTCCAAGGTTACACACTAAATCAGTGGTAAAGCTGAGAAGACAGCAAAGGTCTTTGATGCCCAACCAGTGCCCTGTCTACTGGCCATGCTGTCTCACTAAAGTTGTTAGTAATTGGACACTGGTTAAATATTAAATGCAGCAAGCAGGGCTGGCTCCAGGCACCAGCAAAGAAAGCACATGCCTGGGGCAGCACATCTTAAGGGGCGGAATTCTGACCGTCTCGTCCCACCTTTTTTGTTGTTGTTCAGCAGCTGCTGCCTTTTTATATATATATTTTCTTTTTTGCTTGGGGCAACAGAAAACGTAGAGCTGGCCCTGGCAGCAAGAGTCAAAACCGCTTGTACCTCATATTCTTGGGCAGAGCCCTAACCAAGACCCATCACTGCATTCTGTCTGTGCAGTGATGGGTCATTTATTCATTTATTCCCAGCAAGGGCCATATCTGTGTGTGAATGTGATGTAAGACAATTAAATGTAACCCTTCTGCCCATCAGAGTTGGCAGCAACAAGGACCGAGTTCAGTATCCAGGGGTTCCATTCCAATAGCACAATACAAAACTGGCTCGAGCCCCCACCCAGTGACCTGGGACAACCATATACCACCCCTCTGGGCATCTGTAAGAGACAATACTTCCCCTCTCGCAAGCACAGAGTCTGAGTGTACCAAAAGCCTTTTAATAACAGGGAGAACCAATGTGGCATAATATTGGGGAAACACCACAAACAAGGTTAATAAACCAAACCATGAACCAGGAGCCCCGCTCCCAGCAAATAGGCCGTGGCCTTCCCTTTGGCTCTTGAGTTCCACAACCCCAAAAAGTCACTCAATAGTCCCAAAAGTCCAACAGCCCAGGAGTCTCTGTTCTTGGTCAGTGCAGAGTTCAAAAGTCACTTGGCAGAGTCTTACCTCCCAGCCTGGGTGGAAATGGAGGGTAGGGCAAGGGGCACCTTACATGGTCCGAGACCAACTGCGCCGCCTCTCTGTGGGGTTCTGCTGCAGCCCTCACCGCAATCCGCTCTGCTCGCCGATACTCGAACCACTCTGCAGCGCCAGTCACTCCACTAGCCCGCCCTGCTAGCTGACACACAGACAGCTCTGCAGTGCCGGTCACTCCGTCAGCAGCACAAATGGCTCCGCTAGTCAACACACAGACTGCTCTGCTGCGCCAGTCACTCCGCTAGCCGTCCTGCTAGCCAACACATAGACAGCTTGGCTGCACCAGCCACTCTGAACTATGTTCAGGCCCCTCAACTTGAGACAGTGCTCAGTGATTTCTTCAGCTCTTAAGCGATTTCAGCATATAGCAGGGGAGCCTTAGTGCAGGTGCACCAGTGAGCCTAAAGTGATTTCAGCTCAGCAGCCTGAACCCAGGCTCCTAATGGAAGCAAAATTTAACTCTGACATTCTACAGTGGAGAGAGGTAAGGTGCAATAGGCCTGTGGGGCCCTCAGACAAAGCCCCTTACCAAAAGGTATAAGTGCTTGTCCCCAGCCTCTCTCAATCTTAGAGTGTTCTGAAACGCATGGTCCTTGCCCAATGAGTGCTACCTAGATGATGGCGAGTCCCTCCATCATAACAAGGGCCAAGTACATGTCCATAGTCCTTCATTCGCAAAATCAGGGTAACATCACTTTATATTTCCTGCCCCAATAACATAGAAACTGGGGCTCCCACATCAGCCAAAGTGGCCATGTAGGCTGCTGTGGGCTCAGGCTAGGCGCAGTGGGTGTGTCTATGCAAATTGATCAGCCCCAAAGTTATTTCCATAACTCACTGCAATTCCCATAGTTCGTCACCAGATGTCAGAATATATCTCATTCCTGACACTGCTTACATAAATGTAACCTTTCTAAAAATTCTGCTTTGGGCAGGACTTATGTGCACCAAATAGGAAAAGGTTTTGAATATCCTACAACTTTCTAATCCTTTTTCCGCCTCTTCTCAAAGAGATCCTACTCTCACCCTGAGCAAATCAAAGGCCCAGTGTTTTATTCAAACCCTTCTATTTATAACAGTCTTCCAGTCAGGGAACAGAAAAAAAAAAAAGAAACATCTGACTTATATGACCAACTGAATACCTTGGATTTTGAATTCAGAATATCAGCTACATCCAGCAATTATCATAGTTGACTGATGGGGGAGGGAGAGAAGAAATGCTATATTTGATTATTTTCAAAACTACAACAAGCACTTTGCTTCACTTTAGTTGTCATAGTTAAAGACAAACCAACTTGGAAGAAAACTGTATCAGTTATTTTAAAGATAAGAACATTTACAGTCAAAGTTTCAATTTCTTTTATTCAGCTTTTTAGATTCAAGGTTAGTGTGGTTTAGAAAGGTGGCCCATTTGATCTCTTGGCTTTCTCAAGCTTCAGTTTTCTCAGACTCTACTTCATTTACATTTCAGTACTGCTAATTTTATAAATACTAGACCCGTTTTCTTCAGACTTGAACAGTTTTTTGACTTTTACGATTTCTGCTTTAAAGTTCTCTGTTCTTTTTGACACACACACTGCACAATATTTAAATGTTAAGAATAATTCCCTTTTTTAACCATTTTTTAAACTGTCCCTTTTTTCCGTAAGAATATATACTTTTTTTCATTCTGTAAATTCAGATTGATCAAGAAGTGTTACTCAGACTTTCAAAACAAAATATCTGTTGAGTTCAGGCCAAGACCGTCCCATCACTGGCCATTGGAAACATTGGCTGCTAGCTATATGCCATTGGAGGCAGTCTCATCATCCCATCCCCCCATAAACGTATCAAGCTCAGTCTTTAAGCCAGTTAGATTTTTTGCCCTGACTGCTACATGTGGAAGGCTGTTCCAGAATTTCACTCCTCTGATAGTTAGAAATCTTCCTCTAATTTAAAGCCTAAACTTGTTGATGGCCAGTTTTACTTCCATTCATTCTTTTGTCCACATTAGCACTGAACTTAAATAACTCCTCTCCCTCCCTGATGTACTTACACCAGTCATATCTCCCCTCAGCCTTCTTTTGGTTAGGCTAAACAAGCCAAACTCTTTGAGTCTCCTCTCATAAGGTAGTAGCCCTTTTCTGCACCTCTTTTAGTTTGAATTCATCTTTCTTAGACATGGGAGAACAGAATTGCATGTGGTATTCTGGATGAGGTCTCACTAGTGTCTTGTTTAATGGTACTAACACTTTCCTGTCTTCACTAGAAATTCTTCGCCTCATGCATCCGAAGACTTCATTAGCCTTTTTCATGGTCATGTCACATTGGCAGCTCATAGTCATCCTGTGATCAACCCATGTAAGGGACTCATTGCCCAGCATGGAGCAGCCAGAATGGCTTTTTCTGGGCCTACCTTTTTGCCACTGGCATAGTGGGTTATGCTATGTTGGGCAGATATGATCATAACATACTTTATACCAGCTACCCTTGGTGTTCAATATCCATGACTTGGCATTTGGAATTTTTGTAAATCAGTCAGTGGTTGGAAGGAATAAGTGCATGAGATCGGAAATAGCTGAACAAATTTAATTAAAAACCTTGATTGCTGCAGAACAAACTCTGATAAAAAACTCTGCAGAAACAGAGGATTACATCTCAAGTGACATCGTTAATTCACAGGGTTCCTCCCTGGCTAAAATAGACTGAGTTGTACAAACAAACACGTGGAAAGACAGGTTAGATTAAGTCAGTTTGAGGATTACAAAAAATGAATACATGTCTGTTATGCCATTTGACTAGGATTCATCCATGATTGTGCTCCAAATTTAGGTTGTGAAACATCCAGATTCAAGTATTATGCAACTAACTACCACAGCTGCATTACAAAGGCGAGAAGTGGGGAGAGTTTGTTGCTTTCCTTTGGTGCTTCAGTTTAGATGCACTAGTGATCTGCCTTGATAGGTCATTTGGGCTCTGCTGTGACTGGGAGGAAGTGGGGTTGTAAAGAGCCAGGGAACAGCTGCTATACTCAGCTCACTCCCCTTGTGACTAGGTGTCATTTTCAGAACAAAACTTCATGGCAGTTATGTTACTCAGAGAAGCATAAACTTTGAAACCACACTTCCTCCTGCTTTTATCATGTGGCCAGCATGGGGTTGCCATGGAATGGAAAGCAATGGCAGTTACTGAGGCAGTTGTGTTACAAGGAGGAGTGGGGGTCCAGGATAACAGATGCAGGGCAGATACCTGGAGATCCATTATGCTGGGATTTCTCAAGGAGCCTAGCAGTCAGCACTGTTAAACAAAACCAAAACGCTGCCTTGCTTTTACCAGCACATAAGCCTCTTCTCAAGTGCGATTGGAAACCCTGAGTTTGATCATTAACTTTTGAGGGAAAGAGCACCTTTTTTCTGAAGGGGACAGATTTAGCCCAGACTTTCAAATGGTCTCTCAGGAGGCCTTATCACCTCAACATTTTTGCCACAGCTGAAGAAACTGGAGGGCCACTTTATTATATTCACTCGATGCCATTAACTTACATTACTGACAAATTAAAATGTTTTTTAAATGAATGTGATTGGTGTTACCCTTGTCCCATCAATCTAGTCACCTTTCGTATAACAAATAAGTTTTGCACATGGGTGCTTTATTACAATAGAATAAGTAATTTTTGTACCCCACTTCACAAAGACCAAAGCATTCGGGGTACTGTACAACATAAATAAAAGATAACTCTCATAAAATCCCAGTTGCCTGAGTATGCACCAGGAACCAAGATGGCAGTGTACATTGTAGCCAATAAGCCTCGACCTTAGATTCCCCCATGGAGAAGTTGAATTTTCCAAAGTTCTGAACCTCTGTTCTTTCTGATACAACGCTCTCAAAGACAGGTTTATTTTGTAACAACAACTATTGTGCTGGGGAAGAAGAAAGCTGGGGCGGGGCTTATAAAAAGGAACATATCATTGGACTCTACAGAGAAGCTGGCTTGAGGAACCGCCTTTGAGTGCCATTCAAATTTGCTCCTCACCAGAATCTTTGACATGCAAGCTCGTAAAAACAATAGTTTGCATTTCTACGGCACCTTCCCACTACCAGGTTTACAATGGTGTCAATGGCACGGTGGCACTGGGCCCAAACTCAGGAAGGGGCCCAAAATCCCTCTCCTTTCTATGGGAGGCTTCCCCTGGGGTTGCGGGATATGAGGGGAAGGTTAGGTCAGGTGTGTGGGGAGGGCAGTAGGGGATGTCTGTCTGTCCATCCCTCAGCTGAAGGCACAGAATGTCAGTGCCTCCTGCCAGCTGAAGGCCTCAAGGGAACGAACCACCACTCCAGACCTGGGCTGTGCAGAGGCAATGAGCAGGAGGCAGAATGGCAGAGCAGGCTTGGCAGGCCCTGGTAGGGGTTTTCTGGCTGCCATGAGGACAGCTGGGTTTCCTCTTGACTCCCAGGTTCAGATTGCACAGCCCCCAGTCTTTTGGGGCCCCTTCAGACCTGAGGCAGCACTAGCGGGAGGGCACTGTGCATGCAGCTCCCCTGCCACAGCCACACTGTTATTCAAATGTGGAGGCCAGGGAGCATGGGGGTCCCGACCATGCTAGGCAGGAGGTTGTGTCAAAGACAACTTCTGTGTTAATCTCCTGTATTTTATAATCATTCCTTGTGGGGGCCCATAAATATGTTTGGTGCTAGGCCCACAAAATGCACCTTCCATTTGAGAATTACTTCAGATATTAATAACAGAGACCATTCTCAACTAAAGGTTAGAACTCAAGATGGAATTTGTTTTCTTAACTCTCAGAATACCCCTGAGGATTATGGAAGTTTTATTAGGCCCTTTTTACAGATGAGGAAACTGAGGCACCAAGCGGTTAGGGTCCTGAATAAATCTGGTACAAAACCAGGACTAGAGCCAAAATCACCTGAGACCTAATGTTGTGTTTTAATTCATAGATTATCCGCCGAAATTTCCCTGCCATCCTGTTAACTTCAATATTAAGGGGCTTGTAGCAAGAAAGTGATACAATAATACCTCACTGCCCTCAGACTCTAACGACCTGATGTCAGTGTGCAGTATTGGTTGCAACTCTTAAATTCCTTGAATCCCAAGTAATCCCCTCATTCCCTCCATCCTATCTTCCATCATTCATTTCCTTGTTGATCACTTCCAGTGCCTGGTGGAAGGATGAGGAGGAAGAGGAGACACTTTTATTTTAGCTTCACCCCCCAGGTAGCAAATTTTGGCAGGTTTCGGTCTTCTGTCAGTATTTGTTACTAGATGTACAGTTCAAGAGAATAGTCATTCTGAAATTAAAGTGACAGAGTTTACTATCAGCAGTAAACATAACTTATATGGTTCCCTTTCAGTAGCAAAATACATAGGTAGGCATGCTCTCTTTTACAATCAACGGCAAAATCTGACAGGGGAGAATTTTATGACATTACGTCAGCAGATGCTGCTGCAAGAACATCTGACATGCTTGGTGGAAGATATGGGTATTTTAAAAACCTTCCTGTAAACTCCTGGGTAAGCTCTTAAACAAACATGAGAAAATGCCTGCATTACTCATGATAAATGCTATAAATTGAAACATCCCCTAAAAAAAGCTAGTGTAGGAGGGAAAACAAGAGGAAAAATAGTTGAGTCAACAAATTATATCAGCTTATGTAAGGGGGCTGTAAAAGGAAACAGGGTACGGTGGAATGATTTCTACAAGATGCAAACAAACAAAATTAAACCAATTAAACTAAAGATATGATGTGGAGTTAAAGATAAATTCTTTCTCCAGTTACCAAATTAACTTGCACACAGCAGGATGCTAAAAGTAGGTACAGTCTGTTTTCTATATTGTAGCTGCTTGATACATGGATTCTTTAAATGGAGTTTAAAGGCAGCTAATGTGGGGAAATGATAAAATTGGTTCAAAAGACATAGAAAAAAACTGCAAAAAAAAAAAATGAACACTCTCCAAGCTATCCATCCAGTTAATGACATCCTTTCTTGCATTCTATGAAAAGTATTAGAAGTCAGTATATTTGCTAAAATAAAATAAGGTTATTAAAATGTTTAGGCCCAGATCTTAAGAAATTTAAATTTATTGAGGCTTCAACCAGATAAGAATAGGTCCAGTCTTCCTGCACCCTAATCCTTACACGAGTGATGAAGACTGGCCAAGCTCTTAGTACAGTATTAGAAATGAGCCCAGATCTAGCCTATTCAGAGAGCTAAGCTGTGATACTACTTTAGGTAAGTTACCTCTTCACAGAAAGAAGAGAGACTACAAGGGTAATAATGACACTTGTAAATAGTCTACAGACCCGGCCTTGGTCTTGTTGCCATTTACTGACAGACTAACCAGCAACTGTTGCAAACTTGTCTCCGGTGCTGCAGGGATGATTTGATCCCTGAACTCCAGGGTCTGCAAAAAGACAATTCAGCTCCTCTCTCCCCTGCCCAACTCTCTGGGGATACCAGTAGCACCTGCTGCTGCCCAGTCTCTCCTTTCTTGGGGTGCTGTTGCTATGTCTTTCTTACAGGGCCAGTCCCACTAGAAAATTACATGGATGGTTCTTCCCACATTATGCTCCTAGGAAGGTGGGTAGGTGGCAGGGCAATTGGGAAAGATGTACTGACATCAGTGGAGAACACTATCACTACTCCACACAAGGCCATTTATGTTCATCCATGTGGAAAATAGAGGGGGCAAATACTTTTCCTTATTGCTTAGATGGATAAGATCTTTGGTTGTGAAGTAATACACAGGACTTTTTAACCCAGAAAAATCAATGGGGGAGTGTTTTTAATGATTTAGCAGCCAGTTCAGTTTATTGATGAATGTATTGTACTTATATTTTTGGTCAGCTTAGTAACTAAAGGACAAGCATATTTTCTTTATCATGCTCATTGTGACAGGGCAAGACTCCTCACCATGGTGCCTCCTGCTGGCCATTCTGGAATTAGCTCAAGTCCTTCCATAGTGCACCTTCCTCTGGTGGTGTCTCGCTTGCCATTGCTCCTGCTTTGCTGTCTCCACCACCCCTTGACCCACATTGCTCCCTGGACCACAGCATCCTCTTCTGGGTACAGTCCTCCAACTGTGCCCAGCTCTGCTGTCTCCTCCCTTTCAGGGGAACCAGTAGTCTATAGTCTAGCAACTCACCTCAGTGGCCGGCTGAAGTCACCAGTCTAGTCCCTTGCTCCCCGGGCAAAGTGAAGTTGGCCACTTACCTCAGGACAAGTGGGGAGCAGCCCTAACACCTTATCTGTCCTTCCTCCAGGGCCTCAGTCTGGCAGCAGTGAGACAGAAGTCAGAAGCTCCTTCTGCTCTGATACATTGCCCAGCATTGCTTTAACCATGGTACTCCTAGGCAGCTAGTCCTTCTCCCTAGCAAGTCAGGGAGAGACTCTCTCGTGGGCTCTTGGGCATCCCTTTATATATGGTCCTTGCTGGTCCTGACTGGCCACTGCAACAAGCCACCTCTCGATTGGCTCACTTAGTGAGCCCTCCTCTAATTGGAGTGTTCGGTGCAGGCTCCCTCTGGCCTGCTTTAACCCTTCCTCCTTGTGTGGGGGAGCCATCCCACCACACTCATTTATTGGCTGGCCCCTGGGCTCATAAACAAAATAGTCTTGATAGCTCCAAAGCCCTGGTGGATAGTAAGCTATAAGACTGTTACAATAGTAACAGTAAGCAATCTGTGCCTTAGACAGAGATCCAGTATCTGACTAGAGAATGGATATAGGAGTGATTTTTCAAGGTTATTTCAGAAGGAAAGGAGAGCCTGCTTACAATCATATCATTAATAACAACTATCATTATCACTACTCTGGTCTCCAGAGCTGAGTTTTCAAAAATATGTTCAACATCTTTAACACTGGTGAACAGTTTTTTGAAAGCGTTTCTCAATTTACAAACACTCTAATCAATTAACTACATTTTTGGTGGAGAAATTGATCACTAGAAAGACAAGTCAATTGGAAAAGAACAGTTTACACATTGAGTACCTTGTGCACAGGCACAGGGCTCTAGAATTCATTTGGATTCCCTGTTTTAAGATCATTAGCATGTATGTGTTATGCTGGTGCTCCTACTTAAAAAATTAATAACTGTTACAAGCTGGTATTGGATCAGCTAATCTTTGATCTTATGCATTAGACCTCAGTGTGCAGAATCTTCCTCCTTTCTGCTTTTTGCCAAAAAGGGTAAGGGACATGAAAAGAAATTTTGAACTCTGGAGAACACCACCTCTATTTTCAGGCTAGTTTATTTCAGGAATGCCTTGCCTAATTAATTTCAAATGTGGTAGAAAATCTCCACTTGATCTCAGGCCAATTTACGGATCTGAAGGGCAGCTTTCCTTTGTCATTTTATTTCAGCAAAATAATATTCTTTCACAAAGTTGTTTTAGAACAGAACCCCGAGATCTTCCAAACAACATATAGACATGAATGCACAATATCTGTAATCCTCCCTTGGGATTGCCAACTGCTAAACTGCTCAGCCCAAATGTGAAAGCCCACTTTATACAGTACAGGAGCACTCTACACTTTTGCAGTCTAGTGTTCTCTGGGAAAGAGGTTTGTTAGTACCATATCTGAAAGGGGTTTAAGGGTTCAATCTTGTAATTTACTTTACTTTTCACAGAAAAGAGAAGGGTAAAAGTAAAGAGACATTCCTGTTTTCATGTTTAAGGGAGAATAATTAAATGTAATATATTTTATGTGGATGGCAAAGGAGTCTCATTGGTCAAGTTTATAATTTTCTGAGAATAAGACACTGGCTTGGAATAAAATTTTTAACATTCTGTTAAATGGTCTGTTTTTCAGTTGTAATTTGATTTGGAGAATCTGGGTAAATTTTTCAAGATTATCTAAGTGACTTAGGTGACTAGGTTCTATTTTCAAAAGTCACTGGGTACTTAGGAACCTGTCTCATTACAGATCAATGGGATTTAGGCCCCTAAGGGCTACATTTCAAAGGTATATAAGCACTTGAAGATGCGGAAAGGTATCTAATGGAATTTTCAAAACTCCCCCAATTATGTTAGGCATTTAACTCCCATTGAGTTGAATGAGAGTTAGGCACCGAACCTGCCTAGGCATCTAGTGGAACTTTCAGAAGCATCTATCTGCATCCTTAAGCACTGAAATACCTTTGAAACCCTGGCCCTAAGTGATTTTTGAAAATGGGACATCTTTGTAGAAGTTGATTTTATCCATAGCATATTATCTCAAAAAGATTCTATTATTTTACAGTTTGCAGAAGTGTGCTACATATGTTGCCCGACAAAATATGTCATTATCTCTGCCCAGAAAAGATTAATACGACTACTATGGGGCAACAAAGAGCAGGAAGGGATGGGGTGAAGAAGAGCAATACCATCGTTCAGTTACTGCATATCGGCAGGTGTACCATTCTACTGACATTTCAACACTCCTGCAAAGCTCACTCATGGCTATGCCAATTGGGAGTAGGGCAGTCTTTTCAAGCTCCTGCTGAAAGGAGCTTTATACCACGTAGTCTGTATTTGCCATGTTTTTAATTGGGTTTCTTTAAAGAAATATTTTAGAGAGATTTAAATTTGTATTGCATGCCTCCATCTAATGCAGAAAACCATTACTATCATGTGTTCCACCAGGGCTCTAGCTTGCTGTCTGCAGTGGCACTGAACATAGTTAAACCATTTTCAATCCCAATTGAAGATGAACTGCAGAAAACCTGTAGCTAACAGTCTTATCAAATGATGAGTCATTGTTTTAGAATTTCTATTTTCCAGCCATCAGAAGAATTTTAACTAACTTTAGAAACTTCAAAAATTCTCTAAGGTTCAATATTTATGGATCTGCCATGGCTAGAAGCAAACGCTGTGAGACCCATTGAAGAGTTGGAAGCCTCCTCTTCCCAAATTTACAAAGCTCCTATTTATAGTGCCAGTGTCTCATGAGATCTTGGACCCCAAAACTGCCAAGATTTGAGGACTGACACTAGCTTATTCTGGTCTTCACATTGATTTAATATTGGAGGTAGGAAATCCATATTTGAAAGGAAAGATGGAATCAATTTTGAAGCACTTAGAGCAGAGAAAAGTGAACAGGAACAGTCAGCATGAATTCACAAAGGGCAAGTCATGCCTGACTAACTTAATTGCCTTATATGATGAGATAACTGGCTCTGTGGATGAGAGGAAAGCAGTGGACGTGTTATTACTTGACTTTAGCAAAGATTTTGATATGGTCTCTGTCATAAGTGTGAAGTAGCCTAGAATTATTGTTTACCTATAAGGGGTTAAGCTAAAGGTAACCTGAGAGGTGGACAACTGACCAATGAGAAATTCCTCAGGAGACAAAGGATTTTAAGTTTCAGTTTCTCTCTGGGTCTCTCTCTGTTCACCTCGGCTATGGGATGAACACAGCTATGTCTTTCACTGTAACTATAAGATTCTATCAAGTACTGTAGTCAGTAAGTTTACCTTCTTTTTATCACTTGGAGGGTTCTCAGTGCTGAGTGTTGGCTGGGTGCTTCTTGAGATTGTAAGATTCAGCAGAGATATCAACAGTGGGAGAAAGTTGCCTCGGGGGAGAGGTTTGGTTTCTGAATCCTTTTGTTGATTATGGTAGATGCTGTTCTATTGATGGTTATAAGGGATTTATTCCTTTCTTTTTTTCTTTTATTAAAATCTTTCTTTTAAGAAGCTGACTGCTTGTTTTTCATTGTGTAAGATCCTGGTTTTGGATCGGGCATGTCTCGCAGGAGCAGGCGAGGTTTGTTTTTTTTCTCTCAAGCTTCCCAGGGAAGGAAGAAGTTTGGGGGGTTAGTGGAAAGGGAAAGAAGGGTCCCAAACTACCCTAGACCTAGTTTGGTAGTGGCAGTGTACCAGGTCCAGATACAGAAGAAGTTGTGTTCTGGGGAAAAACATTTTAACCCAAGCTGGTAAAATAAGCTTGGGGGGGTTATTTCTTTTTTCATGCGGGTCCCCACATCTCTACCCTAGAGTTCAGAGTGGGGAGGCAATCCTGACAGTCTCCCACAGTATTCTTGCCAAAAAAATTAAAGAAGTATGGGCTGTATGAATGGACTGTAAGGTGGATAGAAATCTGGCTAGACCATTGGGCTCAACAGTTAATGATCAATGGCTCCATGTCTAGTTGGCAGCAAAGATCAAGCAGAGTGCCCCAAGGGTTGGTCCTGGGGCCGGTTTTGTTCAATATTTCATTAATGATTTGGAGAATGGCATGGATTGCACCCTCAGCAATTTTGCTGGTGACACTAAACTGGGAGGAGTGGTAGATATGCTGGAAGGTATGGATAGGATACAGGGGAACAAAGACAAATTAGAGGATTGGGCCAAAAGGAATAGGATGACGTTCAACAAGGACAAGTGCAGAGTCCTGCACTAAGGACGGAAGAATCCCGTGCACTGCTATAGGCTGTGGACCAAGTGGCTAGGCAGCAGTTCTGCAGAAAAGGACGTAGAGGATATAGTGGACGAGAAGCTGAATATGAATTAACAGTGTGCCCTTATTGCCAAGAAAGCTAACAGCGTTTTGGGCTGTTGTGACACAGCAGGGAGTGGTGCGGGTTTGACCTGGGAATGTTGCAGGGGAGTTTCACTGGGGACAGGAGACTTCCCTTGAGGGAAGGTACCTGAGCTTGTAACCCCTCCCATTGCTGCTTCACCAGCTGTAATGCCCCCTTAACTTCATGGCCATATACAAGTTCAAAGGGTGAAAACCCCAAACTGGGATGTGCTACAGTCCTGTTGGCAAACAGCAACTGCTGCAACACTAAGTCCCAATCATTGGAGTGGTGATTCACAAATTTACATATCATTTACAAGTTCCATTAAACTTCTCTACTAGGCCATTTGTTTGATGGTGGTAAGGGGTGGCCACCAACTGAGCCTGTTTAGCCTGGTTGCAGGTGACCATCCCCACCCTTTTTGTTAGTCTCACATGGTTGGCTAAGTCTTCTCCCAGCAGGGATAATTGTCATAGACTGCAAAAGTCCATATTCTTGACCAGCCTACTACTGGACAAGCAACTTGACTGTAGGCGAGTTAAAAGAGTTGGCCTTAAAGGGTTGCAATGTCATTTGGGCCTCTGGGTTGATGAATTTGGGGTCCACCAGGGATTGGTGGATAGCTGACACCTGTGCTCCAGTGTCTCTCCACTCAGTAATCGTCCTCCCACCCACATTCACAGTTTCCCTACTCTCTGGGGGTATTTGCAAGGCATCTGGGCCTGAAGGCTCTCGGTGGGATCCCAGGGTAATGAATTGCTGTCAGCTGGTGCTCTTGGGGCTTTTGGCCTTCACATGCACCGGCTCATTACATTTAAAGTCTCACCCAGCTGACTGTGGGCTGGGATGAGGCAGGTGGTTGGAGAGTAGGGTGGTGGGACAAGAGGGCATCTGGCTGTGACCTATAGTGATGTCCTCATGCTGTACTGCCTGCATATACAATACTAGTGAGCAGAGAGCAGCTAACTGAAAAACACAAGAACCTGCTGTCTGTGTTTATACCTTTTATTGATTTCTGGAGTAGTCAAGAAGTGGCAGGGCCATGCAAGATGCATACATATCTGTGCCTGCACTTATGACTGCTAGGAAACCTTTCCAACTGTTAGCCATCTGGATATAAATTTGTGTTTTTTATATCGAATCTATTGATGCATGTGTATAAAAGCACCTGTATAACATTAGAATTCTATGTAGGCATCTGATCTATTCATTTCATCTTTTCCAATAAAAGAAAAAGAAACTCTCACATGTGAAATGAAGCTTTTTATGTTTTAAATGTACAATTATTTTACTAAAGTGGGTTTAGGCTCCACTGATTAGTCGAATAATGGCAACTAAAAGGAAAAATGAAAAGTGAGCCTGTAATGAAGAGGTCTGATGTATAGTGGAGGACGTCTATGTTTAGGAAAAACTTTTTCACTAGGAGGCTGGTGAAGCACTGGAATGGGTTTCCTAGGGAGGAGGTGGAATCTCCTTCCTTAGAGATTTTTAAGGACTGGCTTGGCAAAACCCTGGTTGGAATGATTTAGTTGGTGTTGGTCCTGCTTTGAGCAGGGGGTTGGACTAGATGATCTCCTGAGCTCACTTCCAACCCTAATGTTCTCTGACTCTACGAGCAAAAGGCACACTCATGAGCAGAGGGGATAGGGTTGAGAATAAAACAATATTACATTAAACCTTTTCATAATATCATACGTTTTGAGAGAAAGAAAAACTAAACACTACAAAAGACAAAGAATTTAAAATAAATGAAACAAAGAAAAGGCTTATTAAAAGTGGCAAATGAAACATAGTTATTGAACATTTCTATTATTTCTGTGAGGATAGATCAGAAAACGTTTGGAAACCAAAGTCAGTATTACATAGTAATTTAGAAAAAGGCATTGTGAATGGAATTGTTCAGTGTTGAAGAAAAGACTTAAAGAAGCCAAAGAAGTAAAAAGAAGTGACCAAGTCAAAGATAAGAGATTTTCACAAAAAGTATATTCATGGTAAATAAAAGTTCAGAATTTTTTTCTTAATATAATAGACTCTCCATTATGCAGAATCAGATTAACAGATTATGGATTAACCAGGATGTCAAAAAAAAATATGCCTAACTCTCAGGGCTGGCTCTGGTTTGTTGCCGCCCCAAGTGCACACACACACAAAAAAACCCCCACGAGGGCACAGGGCAGCCAGAGAACTAACACCCTCTCCCCACAGCGCAGGGTGGCTGGTGAACCAAACCCCCCACCCCATATTTCCTATGGATGGTAATTATCTGGGATTTTATTAACCAGGATTAATTTTTTCTCTATCATCCCGGATAATTGAGAGTCTACTGTATTTTAGAAGTGAATGTAGGGTTTTTGAAATATGCCAGATGCATCAAGAATGGTGTAGTTCAGGGGTCAGCAACCTTTCAGAAGTGGTGTGCCAAGTCTTCACTTATTCACTCTAATTTAAGGTTTCGCGTGCTGGTAATACATTTTAACATTTTTTAGAAGGTCTCTTTCTGTAAGTCTATATATTATATAACTAAACCAGGGCTAGGGGTGAAGGAGCAGGCTAGGGATTGGGGTATAGGGTCTGGCCAGGAGCTAGAATGAGGGAGGGGCTTCAGGCTTGGGGCAGGAGGTTTGGGTGTGGAGCGCTTACCTGGGCAGCTCCCATTAGGTGTGAGGGGTGCAGGTGGGAATGTGCGGGGGTGGGGGGGAGTCTGCAGGAGCTCCCGTTTGGTGCTCCGGTGGGAGTGGGTATGTGGGGGCTGCAAGAGTCAGGCCAGGGGCCTGGGGAGTGTGTGCGGGGGTGCCAAAGTTAGGGCAGAGGGCTGTGTGTGTGTGAGGGGGCTGCAGGGGTCAGGGCAGGGGTTTGGGGGAACTGCAAGGGTCAGGGCAGGGGCCTAGGGATGTGGGCAGAGTCCTGGGGTTACTCACGGCAGGGGGATGGAGCGGATATGCCCCAATTCCACCCCCTTCCCCAAGGCCCTGTCCCCATCTTAACCTAACCAGTGCTGCAGCTCCGTTGGTTTCTCCCTCTCCCCCTCCTCCTCCCTCGCAAGGGCCATCAGCTAATTGGTCAGCAGGGAGGAAGAGAAGGGGCAGAACCCAGCACGCTGAGGAAGTCCTGGGAGCCTGCAGCAGCAGCCGACAGGACACGCTTCTTCCCCTGCGGAGCGGTGTGGGGTGGCGGAGGCAGAGAAGAGTGGGGCAGGATTTTTAACGGCACACTGCCTGTCTGCCAGGCAGCCTCCCATGCCATTAAAAATTGGCTCAAGTACCAAGGACAACACACGTGCCAGAGGTTGCCGATCCCTGGTGTAGTTCCTCCCCTGGGATGGGCTCACACCTATGCCCTGATATTTGCTATTGGGAATGGCTTCTTCCCTCGCCTCAGCTGGGTTGGGTCCTGGGTTCTTTCTGGGATGCCTTGTGCTTCCACTCAAGGTGACTCCTCACTGTGCCTGAGAGACAAGGGTTCTGTCCCTTGAGAAAATGAACAATGCTACCACTGCTGGCAAGGAGTATAAAACACAGTACACCAGAAACAAGAAAATATAAGATTTTTTCATAGCAACCATTCCTTATTGAACTCTGTTTTGATTAACACAGATCTTATTTTGCTATAAGCACTAAAACTATTCTGTGTATTTTGATAAGCAAAATGTAGTTATTTTGTGTGAGTACCATACTTGTTTTTGTTTTACTATAACAAAGAGCATCATTTCAATAACTTCTGCTGACAATATATTCATTCCTCATTGTAACTGGGTGACTTAAGGAATCTTCTACTGACACCCTGTCAGGGGGTGTTGGAGCCTTGTATAAGATGGCAGAAGTTCTGCTGACTCATTGTGGTAGGTACCTTCTTAACTCACCTGAGACCATGGTTATACTTACAGGATTATAGCAGTATTGCTTATAGCTGTCCTCATATCCAGCTATAGGGATAGCGCTATAGCATGGCCACACTGACACCTGCCAGCGGTATAGCGTGGCCACATTTGGGGCACTTCAGGCGGCATTGGGAGCAGCGCATTAGGGCAGGTATCCCAGCATTCAGCTGGGTGCAACGTGCTTTTCAAACGAGGGGAGTGAGGGGGGACATGTTGTGTGTATGTGGAGGGACAGAGCCAGTGGTTTTTCTGTCCTTCTGAGAGCCTATCAGCGCGTGTCCATTCACAGAGGGCTTTGTTTTCTCACAGGCTCCCTCCTTAAACATTTGCATTGCTTATCTGCCAAGTTAAGAGAGAAACTCTAAAAAGGTACTTCTGCATTCCTCCAGCCGAGTTCAAAACAGAGGGAAGAGATGTCAATTGCCTTAAATGGCTCTAGGCATCTCAAGAGATCACTTGTACTGCAGTGGGTGTCCACATTCTCGCTGTAGCGCTACAGTGGGAGCGCTACAGCCCTTATTCCCCGTGCGGATGTGGATTACCAGTAGCGCTATAGCTCCGAGGTTATAGCGCTCTACGTGCCTCGTCATTGTGGATGGGTAGGAGGTTATAGCGCTCCTGGGGGCTTTATAGCGCTATAAAGTGCCAGTGTAACCAGGGCCTGACTTATAAGAGAGGAGGGTGTGGCATACTGGAGAGAGGGCACTATGACAGAGTGGGTCAGGAGGGAAACATTAGGAACTACCAAGTTCAAACAGGGAGCTTAAGACTAAGTTTCATGGTGGTGTTTTGAGTTACTATGCCAATAAAGACAGCCCCCAAGAAGAGTTTTTGTCTAAACTAAGAAAAATGGTCCAGGTTAGTTCAGGGTTAGCTAACCCCAAATTTACCCTAGTGTAGATGCAGGTTAACGCCTTTTAACTCAATTTTGCTGATCAAGGCTGACCCCAGGCTTTATCAGGATGACCCTAAGACTGGAAGGAACCTTGAGAGGTCAAATAATCCAGTTCCCTGCACTCATGGCAGGACTAAATATTACCTAGACCATTCCTGACAGGTGTTTGTCTAACCTGCTCTTAAGAATCTCCAATGATGGAGATTCCACAACCTCCCTAGGCAATTTATTCCAGTGCTTAACCACTCTGACAGTGAGGAAGTTTTTCCTAATGTCCTACACCTCCCTTGGTATAATTTAAGCCCATTGCTTCTTGTCCTATCCTCAGAGGCTAAGGAGAACAATTTTTCTCCCTCCTCCTTGTAACAACCTTTTACAAGCTTGAAAATGGTTATCGTGTCCCCTCTCAGTCTCTTCTTTTCCAGACTAAACAAACCCATTTTCTTCTATTCTCCCTCGTAAGTCATGTTTTCTAGACCTTTAATCATTTTTGCTGCTCTTCTCTGGACTCTCTCCTAAAATGTGGCGCCCAGAACTGAACACACTACTTCAGTTGAGGCCTAATCAGCGTGGAATTGAGGGGAAGAATTACTTCTCATGTCTTGCTTACAACACTCCTGCTAATACATCCCAGAATGTTTGCTTTTTTTTTGAAATAGTGTTACACTGTTGACTCATATTTAGCTTGTGGGCCACTATGATCCCCAGATCCCTTTCAGTAGTACTCCTTCCTAGGCAGTCATTTCCCATTTTGTATGCGTGCAACTGATTGTTCCTTCCTAAGTGGAGTACTTTGCATTTGTTCTAATTGAATTTCATCCTATTTACTTTAAACCATTTCTCCAATTTGTTCAGATGAACAAGCTTGCCCTTGTTCAGAGTATAGATGTAATCTGTTTCCACATGCACTAAATGATCTGAACAACAACATGGCTCTTTTCGGTCTGTCAGCTGTTCTGAGAATATTTACTGTTCCTTTTTTCCTATCTCTGTCCTGCTCCTTCCCCTCTCTCCTCTGTGATTGCTCAAGTTACAGATGACTGGAAATAAGCATATTATTTAATCAGGATAATACAGTGATAACTACTGTCATAATCTTTTGAGCTTCCACTTACAAGCCATGTGCCATTTGCTACGTGCAATTTACACATGCAGACAGCTTCAGAGATCTGGTCCGTGAGACTAATGTGCGAGACCAAGGTCTTTAGACTTTGTCCCATACATAATGAAGATACAATCAAATGTCTGAAGTTTCTCTCTCTCTTCAAGATAAATCCCTTATTACAATAGTTCTTGGGAGACACATTTTCTTTTTTCCTTAAATATTTTGGTTGCAAATATTTGTACTCACCTTGTCTTGGTATGGATCACTCATCATTCTTTTGAAGAGATGTAAAGATGGGTACAGATCTCATAGTAGTCTACTATGGCATTCCATCTGGAATGGCACATGGTGAGTGGTAGCCTTGAATATTTGCATAGAAAGAGATGGTGCTGGAAATTGTTAATTTTAAATGTACCTTGCACCTCTTGGAGCATTTTGTTTCTCAATGGGACTTCTATTTAAGAAGATTCACTCCGAGGGGGAGAGAGTTTCTACATAACAGATAGCTTTGTAAGGTGAAGAATCTGTAAAATGTTGTAAGGGAATAGCTGAAAAACCCAAATCCCCTCATAAATGCTTGAACATAAAAGTCAAACAGCCTATTAATAAATAGGAATGGGCACAGTTATGTCTTTTAAACCTGCAGTGTCCAATGCATCATCCTATTGTTGTTTTTCTGTCATTGCTGAAAGTCTGTATTGCCATCCTGGGTATGAATGTCCCATTTCTCTAGTACTTTTTTACCTTCCTTTGGCAGCTGTCTTACTTCTTTGCTCAACACTTTTGTTATGAAAATAAAAATGTCTTGACCAGAGGGCTTAAAAATGGAGAGGAGTTTCAACGCAATTCAGCTGAGATACTTTGCTGTTGCTTTCTGTTTACCTGCTAGGGAATGGCTATTTTATACCATGTTCACTGCAACTTCGTTTCCAAATGTCACTGCTTAAAATGACCTATTCCTGTTCTCTATGGTTGGTGAGACCCTTATCCATTTTAGGTCTATTCCCTCTTCCCCCACCCCCTAGACTGACCTTCAGCATGTAGATTTTTGCTCTACAGAAGAGGTAATATTTTTTTTCTTCCTTTGTTTCCCACCAAGTGGAAAAGAGCAGAGTTGATCTTAATTGTTATGCCTGGGTTTATGTCAACTCATACAATGTGCTGTGCAAGCTGTGTTGATTAATGCTTTGTTGAATAAACTAACCCTTTTGACTGTTTCCATTTATCTGACTGTAGGCATAGAAGAAATGTCAGCTTGCAGTCAGTCAAACATTGCTATTTAGAGTCAAAGTGCAAATTACATTTTTGAAATATATTGTTTGACATGTCACTTGTAAATGATTCTACATATGCACTATTACAAATGGCTGTATGCCAGGCCCATTCCCAAATCGTGTCTTTTCTCACATACCCCTCTTTCAACACTATCGTTCATTTTCTAGCTCCACACAAGAAGAGTGAGCTATATTGGTACCAAACTTGTATTGTGATTTCAATAGAATCTTGTAATAGTGTTATATTTTAGACACACTGAAGACATAACTGACATTTGTGCAATAGCACAAAATGAACCAACTCCAGCGAATGAGGTTACTTCGAAACTTGGTTGTCAAATTCCATCTCTGCTCCCACTGATTATTCCCTCCCCTTGAAACAATCATCTAGCTCCCACTTACCTTTCAACTCAATGTCTTACATTATCTCTTCAAATATAGCTCCCATTATATCAGTGTCTCCAGTTAGTCTCTATTGAATCTCCTTCACTCTCACATAATCTTTCATACAGTGACCTTCACTTCCCATCCAGTCCTACTAAGGCAGGGGTCAGCAACCTTTCAGAAGTAGTGTGCCAAGTCTTCCTTTATTCATTCTAATTTAAGGTTTTGCGTGCCAGTAATACATTTTAACATTTTTAGAAGGTCTCTTTCTATAAGTCTATAATATATTACTAAACTATTGTTGTATGTAAAATAAATAAGGTTTTTAAAATGTTTAAGAAGTTTCATTTAAAATTAAATTAAAATGCAGAGCCCCCAGACTGGTGGCCAGGACCCAGGCACTGTGAGTGCCCCTAAAAATCAGCTCGCGTGCCGCCTTTGGCACATGTGCCATAGATTGCCTACCCCAGTACTAAGGCCATCCACTCCCTTTAAGCAGATTGGCACATTCAACACAAGGACATGACTGAGGGCTACCGCTGGCTTGAAGCAGAACCCAGCTCCACATGGAGACCTGAGAACTCCTGGTTTAAAGAGAGTGAGACACTGAATTATAATCCAGCTCTGGGGACCTAAATTCCCTCTAAGATTTTCTAGTTTGTTTGTGGTTTTTGTGGGTTGTAAAAATCATAGATTTGTATAAAGATGCTATTATTCTGCAGAGGAATCTGAACAGTATTGTACTCAAAATGTAAGTCCTAGACACCTACGCCAATGTACCCAAGACCTTCCTTTATAAATATATAGACCCCTCTTCCTTCTATTTCTCTGCCATGTCTGAATACTCCATATTCTGGTAGTCTAAACATAAGTTCTCACTAATCATGTTTCTTGCACACATATGATGTCAGATATGTTTTCTATGTCTCACACAGTTTTCTTTAATTCCTGACCATGTGTTATTAAACTGTGTGTTTCAGCAAACAACTGTTAGAACCATGGAGTTTAAGTTGCATGACTACCTTCATTTAAAATGGCATGAAATCAATCTGGAAAGACATTGCACTCCACAGTCACGAAAGAGAATAAATATTATAACAAAAGGAGCAGAAAAGTTTTTGCATATAGACAATTAATCACTTCTATCAAATACACTGCTTGTAGGTAGAGATTTTTAGTATCTTTCTCTAGTCTCTTGTATTATCTTTTCTACCCTGAATTGCATATTACACTGCTCTACAGCCAAAATGCTTCTGAAATAAATGTAGTCAAACTTTACTAATTCTGGGTCACTGAGAACGAAAATGATGCTTAAAATTGTTGATTGGCTCTAGTTTTCAAGATATGCTATTGGGTCAGTATATACGACCCTTGACATGGGAATGGTGGAGGATAAGTGAGTTAGAAAGGGAAGGGATCTCAATTTAAACCAGAAATGACTAAAATACATCTTTGACTGGATCTATGAATAAATCTATGACTGGGTTTGGACAGTACTTGCTTTTTAGGCAAAACAATGAATGATGCAATCTGAAGCTGGTATTGCGTCATACATGATATGAATTGCATCATGTTATTCCTAGAAGTCATGGATGATGTAATCATAATGAAGCTTACATCACTCTGCTGAACAAATTGCCCTATATCAGCTCTAGAAATCATACAGTGTCGTGCTCTCTCATGTGTCAGTGTTTGATTTTGCAAAGGGACACATTTCTGTTTAGCCAAAGTGAGCAGAGATGCCTCGTACTTGTGTGAACAGTGCAGATAACTTCTGCTATGTTTGTGGTGAAGTGACTTTTGCATCAGAAAAGCACAGTATAACCACTATGGTTAAGAAAGCCTCTCACCTTTATTTTGGCTGCAAAATTGGAGATCAAGACAAGAGGTGGGCCCCACACATATACTGCAACACTTGTGCAACAAATCTTCGCCAGTGGTTGAACAGGAAAAGGAAATCTATGCCTTTTGCATTGTCAATGATTTGGAGAAAGCCAACAGATCATACCAGCAATTGTTACTTCTGCATGGTGCCTCCAGTTGGGAAAGATGTGTCAAAGAAGAAAAAGTGGACTGTGCATTATCCAAACATTCCATCAGCTATATGCCCAATACCCCATGGAGAAGGATTGCCAGTTCCTGATGCACCAGAATCATTCTAACTTGAGTCAGATGAGGATGAGGAAGAGGAAGAGGATGAAACTTCTGGTCCTGAACCATCAATGTCCCAGGACCCACATTTTCTCCCATCCTCCTCCTCTGAACCACACCTTATAACGCAAGCTGAACTGAATGACCTTGTCAGGGATTTGGAACTACCCAAGAGTAAGGCAGAGCTGCTGGGCTCCAGACTACAGCAGTGGAATCTCCTGGCAGGTGATGTTAGGTTTTCCATGTTCCGTGACCGTCAAAAGGATCTTGTCCCATTCTTTTTCATGGAAGGTGATCTTGTAGCCTGCAACAACATCGATGGTGTGGCCCTCAACATCGTTCACGATCCAGATGAATGGAGACTCTTCATTGATTCATCGAAGACGAGTCTTAAAGCTGTTTTGCTGCATAATGGCAATGTTTTGCCATCAGTTCCAGTTGGTCATGCAGTCCATATGAAGGAAACTACGACAATATGAAACAACTTTTGAGGTGCATAAACTATGACCAACATCAGTGGCAGCTTTGTGGTGATTTGAAGGTTGTTGCTCTCTTGCTTGGTCCCTTTGCAAAATCAAACACTGACACATAAGAGAGCACGACACTGTATGGTCTCTTGGTTGGTCTGCAGACTGGATACACAAAGTACTGCTGTTTTCTCTGTGAATGGGATAGTTGTGCAAGAGATTCCCACTACATCAAGAAAGATTGGCCACTCCGACAGTCATTGGAGCCTGGGAGGAAAAGTGTTCAGCATCCACCACTTGTTGAATCAAGGAAGATTTTTGTTACCACTCTTACACATCAAGCTGGGTCTGATGAAGAACTTTGTCAAGGCCCTTGACAAAACACAAGCAGCTTTCAAGCACCTCCGTGGAAAATTTCCAAGGTTAAGTGAAGCTAAGATAAAGGAAGGTGTCTTTGTTGGTCCTCAGATTCGTGAACTTCTTCGAGATGATGCATTTGACCATGCACTGCATGGCAAGGAAAAGACGGGATGGAAAGCCTTCCAGTCAGTGGCAATACATTTTCTCGGAAACAACAAGGCAGACAACTACAGGTTGTTGGTGGAAAACCTCCTCAAGGCATACAAAAGCCTTGGTTGCAACATGTCACTAAAGATACATTTTTTGCACTCTCATCTAGATTTTTTTCCACTGAACTGCGGAGCAGTGAGCGACGAGCAGGGTGAGCGATTTCACCAGGACATTGCAACAATGGAGAAATGCTATCAGGGAAAATGGAGCCCATCAATGCTTGCAGACTATTGCTGGACAGTGACAAGAGATGCTCCATTTAATGAATACAAGAGACAAGCCAAGAAGCGCCGAGTAGACACTAAATAGAACTAAACTATGTACATAATAGTTTTTTGCCTTTTGTTTCATAATACATTTTATTTCTATAACTCTTTTGCTGATTTTTAAAGTGTTACATAAACAGGACAGGTGAAATATTATCATGTAAAGCAACCATAAACACATGAAAAGACCTAGGTTTACAATTTATGATTAAAACTCTACTATCTACACAATATACATAGACATAAAATGTAAAAACTTAAATATCTTAGAAACAGTAGCCAATCAGTTGTTTTAATTGTCATATTTGAATTCAGCACATCAAAATACATAATAAATATCACATTTTATCTCTGAAGCAGACGACTTCTAAAAAATTGTAGACCAGTGTTATTGCATCAGTAACTCTTTTTCCTCATTGATATTTTCCTTCTTCATATTCTATTGTGAATATCTTCTGGTAGTTTCTGCCTAGGATATTTTATGGATAGATTTAATTTTCTGTATCTCTCTAGCTCAGTGATTTTCAAACTGCGGGTTGCAGTCCAGTACTAGGTCGCAGAATGAAAGACACGGGGTTGTGGCAGCTCTGGTCAACACCGCCAACTGTTAGTGGTGCTGCCCAGGTAAGGCAGGCTAGTTCCTACCTATTCTGGCACTGCACTGTGTTTGAAAGTGGCCATCAGCAGATCCGACTTCTAGGCAGGGCCGGCTCTAGGCACCAGCCAAGGAGGCATGTAAGGGGAGGCATTTCGGTCAATCTTGGAGCGGCTCCCTTCCCCCTCCCCGCTTTTTTCTCCCCCTTCGGCAGTTTGGGCTGCTTTTTTTTTTTTAGCTTGGGGCTGCAAAAAAAGGTAGATCCAGCTCGGAGGGGAGGGGCACAGGGCTCCAAACGCTGGCTCCACCCCCAGTACTGACTCTGCATTCCCATTGGCTGGTTTCCAGCCAATGGGAGCTGGGGAAACAGTGCCTGCAGGTGAGAGCTGCAGAGAGCTGCTTGCGCGCCTCCACCTTAGCACCCACACTGCACAATTGACTAGAAGCCGCCCAAGGTAAGCTGGCACCCCAACCCCATGCCCTGATTCCCTCACAAGCCAGAGCCCCTTGCAGCACTACAAACCCCTCATCTCTAGCCCCACCCTCGATCTCCTCTCACACCTCAACCTAGAGCCCCCTCCCACACCCTAAACCCGTCAATCCCACACCACAGCCCTCATCCTTGCACCCCAGCCTTCAGCCCCTCTCACATCCCAAACCCTCATCCCCAGCTCAGTTGAGTCACGGGCATCAACAATTTTCTTCAACTGGGCCACCAGAAAAAGTGTTTGAAAACCACTGTTCTAGATCGTTCCACAGCCATAACCCTGTGTGTGCTGCACTGGGCTTATCCTCACAACTGCAGCCTTCTAGTTCTGTTCCCGCCATGTAGTTCTCATAAGAGTGCTCTCCTTCTTTACCACACCTCCATTTCCTATTAAAGACAGTTGCCACATGCCTAAACCTTTGACATTACTAATATCTTACACAGGCTGGGTGGGAATACACAGTCGAGAAGAGCTGCTACCCAACTGAAGTAATGTTGCACCATTAGATGTTACTCAGACAGAGGTGGATGATTTGTGTTCTTCCCCCTTCCTGCAAATTAGGTGCTTAACAAACAGTGGCTGTACTCCAGCGGTTCTCAAACTGGGGGTTGCGACCCCCCTGGGGGTTGTCGAGCGCTCCCAGGGGGGTCGCGAGCTCCTGCCGCTGCTGAAAAGCCGCCATATTGATTACTTCCGCATTCGGCGGCTTTTCAGTGGACATACCGAGCAATTTTGGGAGCGCTCGGCATGTCCGCCGAAAAGCCGCCGAATGCAGAAGTAATCAATTCGGCGACTTTTCGGCAGACATACAAGGGTCCGCTGCGGCGCTTTGGAATGCAAAAAAGGGTCACAGTTCTGAAAAGTTTGAGAACCACTGCTGTACTCCTTTAAATTCCATCCTCAGTCATGGCTAGGGATTCCCATGCATAGCACCTCTTGCATTAAATAACTGGCAAATAACTTTCATTTTCCCTAAAATTGTAGTTTTAAGATATTTTCCAGCCTGTTCCTTCTGTGTACGTTCTACCAATAAAGACTCCATCTTACATCCCTTTCTGCTCCCTCTGCTTCAGATACAGATATTTCCATTATTTTTTCTTCCTAATCTGAAGCCATTCTTCATCCCTTGCTCCCCTCCCCATTTTCCAGCATGACTTCCAGCTTTTCCCCTCTCAGCCTATATGTCCAGTTATCAGTCTAAGCCACCCTGAGGTCCAAGGCCCTGCTTTCAGCCCCTTCCAGACTACACAGCCAGCTTGGTAAGCAGCTGACCCTGGCTCAGGGCCAGCCACCAGCACTGCCAGTCCCCTTTCTGCTTTCAACCACTTGGGTTTGCTGGCTCAGCTCCTTCCCAGCTGGGCTTCATTCTCAATTAACCCCAACCCTCCCTCCGCCAAGTGATTCCAGGTGACCTAATTGCCCTTTCAGGCCTTCTATCACACACCTCCATTCAGTGATGATTTCCCCTCGATAACTACTTTTTGAAATCTTGTAGTTAGTCAGTTCCAAATCCATGTAACATCTGTTATATTGATGATGTATGGTAATAATTTTTTAATCAGCATGTCATGCAGTACTAAGTCAAATGCCTTACAAAAGTCAATTATGTCTATGCAGTTACTTTTATCATCCAAACTTGCAATCTCATCAACAAATGAAATCAGGTTTGTTTGACAAGACCTATTTTCCATAAACAATAAAACCTATTCTTTAATTCTTTATCAACTGAATCCCATATCAGTTACTTTTTTCTGGGGATTATAACCAGCCTATAGTGACCCAGATCACCCTGCTTTCCCTCTTTAATGCCTGAAAGAAAATATTTGCCTTTTGTTTCTTAAATTCTAATGGATCTGTTGCCTTTTTCTAGGCAGACATTTCTTCATATTTCTTTCTTTTTCTCTGGATCTTTTGGAGACTTGAGAAAGGGGGAAATAGATATAAGAAGTGGGGTGATCATAGTACTGCATGAATTCATGTGGATCCAGAGCCCTAGATTGTTAATGGCAGAATGTTTAATACTCATATACACCATCCTGTAGTGCCACTGATGTTATCTTATTTTGTGTGCACAGGACAGCACCTATCAAAATTGATTTGAGCCACCCAGATGCATCAAAGGGCAGGACCAATCATATGTCCATTATAAAGTGCTATCAAATAAAATCAATGCCATTTACCAAAGAGCATTTGCATAAGAATTGTAGCTACAAAATACCCCATCACTCTCTAGTATTTGAGAGGAACAGTATTTATATTCTAGTGATGCGACTTTTTTCATACATGTACTCACACTTGTATAAGAAGAGGTTCATTAGAACAGGAAATATCCAAACACCTTGGTGAAATAGCCACTCCTCTGTATCTAGGTAATGGTAGCAGGTGCCCCCGTTTTGTGTGTAGTTGCAGAGGACACTAGCAGCTGGAAAACTAAATAGGGACAGGATATCTGCTAGGTCATATCTCCACTCCCACAAGTCAACAAGACCAACTCCACTTTATTCTCTAATACAGAGGTTCTTATACCATGTTGATGGGCTATGAGAGCTGGCTAGTCATGTGCTTCAGGCTCTCTTCTCATGTCTAGCCAAGAAACACAGAACACATGGGAGAACAGATTAAATGAAAAGCAAAAGCAGACAGTGTGACTTAACTTTTTTCAAAAAATGCAAAACTCTTATTTGCACCACATTAAATTCAATATGCTAAACAATTTCCTTATATCATTTTCTTCAAAATAAACAACTACTGTGGATGGTCATGAATGGGATGGGAGACAAGGCAATCTCTCTATTAAGACGTGGTCCATCCTATAAAAAGTTTGAGAGCCTCACAGCAGCTGCAGCAAGACCAGTCCCCCAGGGAACAGCTGCAACCAGACTGAGATAGATTCTTTATGACAACTGAGCTAAGGGCAAATCCATTCTCCTATCCTGTTTAGACAGAACAGAGGAGGGGAATCTGTGATGATCCCCTTGGAATTTGGCAATTAACACCTGTCTGGATTGTGTGAACTGCTACATAACAAAGGAATTAGCACTGTAGAGCTCACTCTCTCAGAAAGTAAGAATCCATTGACATGGCCATTTGGGACCTTCACTTCATAGGGATTTGTCTACATAACAAAAAGTACTTGTTGCTGAGAATTGGGGTCAACAACCTGCAGCTGAACTGGTGCTAAACAACTGTTCAACTGCAGCTGTCTTCAGACAAGGGGAAACTGAAAAAGTGTCTGTGTTTACAGCTAAACTCTAAACTACACCCAGTGTTGGTTCTGCTATCTCCTGATGCCAATGGTCAGCACTGCATATATACTGTAGTGTATACCAAATTCACAAGGGATGATTCAGTATGTGTGAATTAATTGTAAGCAGATTCCATTGCACATAAAAATTAGGTGGACAGTTTCAAATACTTGCATTGAAAACTGCAGTAAAATGTACCTTTTCCTGTGTGGAAAATAAGCATAAGCTTTGTTGTATAGTATTGCTCACATAAAATATTGTTCAGAATGAAATATTTGTGGGGGAAAAGTTCTATAGTTTTCAGTCAATGAAACATAATTTTATAATTAAAGAATAACATTTGTGAGTCATTTGTGCAAGACTTATAGCAACAAAATTTAGAACTCAACATAAGCTACAAATATTTTAAAATATTTATGGAGGCTTATGATTGATAACCGATACAAGAAGGTCAAAATATTTATTCTAGTATTGTATGTGTAGTTTGCTATTATTATGTGGCATTTTTTTCTTGTATGAGTATTGAAAATACATTCTGGATCATTTAAAGCGTCTTTCAAAAACACTTAGCTCTGATTTCAGTTTGGGGCTCTAAAATATTTAGTTTGCTTATTTATATAGAGAGACATTATGACTTGCCCAAAGATCCTGTCTAGCCAGTCACGTGTGGCTGGTTAAATCTCTGCATCATGGCTCAGGTATGGAACAAGACAGGAGAGCAAGGACTGCATGATAGATACGGAATCCCCTGCCCCAAGCAGGTCTGGTGGCAGGTGGTGAAGGTCAGGAAATGGGTGGAGTTCAGACTCTGTTCATGCCAGCCAATGGAGATGAGCTGGCATGATGGGCAGAGGGTGGGTAAGTTAGCTGTATTCTTTTCAGGGCTAGCGTAAGATCTCGTCTATGTGGAAAGTTTTTTTCAGTACAATATAAGCTAAGGTATGAATTTATACCTATATAATTGTATGGCTAAAGCCCCTGTGTGAACATTCTTATACCAGAATAATTTGACCTTTGTGACTAGATCAGTATAAAACTGGTAAAACTTTCCCTTGTAGAAGAAACCTAACTTCCCTAATCCCTGTTCCAGGAGGAAGGGAGCAGGAAGAGAATTGTGACCCTCTGGGTATGTCTACACTACAGATGGGAAAGAGCCTCCTAACCCAGGTGGATAGACTCATGCTAGTGGGATTCAAGCTGGCATGCTAAAATGTGAACATTGTGGCTTGGGCTGGAGCTCAGGTTATCAAGCCAAGGGGGGGTCAGGTGGGCTTGAGAGCCCACACTCCAACCCAAGTTGCAACATTCACACTGATCTTTTTAGCACACTAGCTTGAGTCCTGCAAGCATAAGTCTGTCTACTCATGTTCATAAACTCACTCCAAGCTGCAGTGTAGACATATGCACAAAGGTCCTGTGTGTATTGCTGCTGTTCATTAAATGGTTGTAGCTACTCTGGTGCGAACCTCCAGTGCAGATGCACTGCTCTGGTGTAAGACTTGCCTTGTACAGAACATAAGAACATACTGGACCAGACCAAAGGTCCATCAAGCCTAGTATCCTGTCTTCTAACAGTGGCCAATGCCAGGTGCTTCAGAAGGAATGAACAGAACAGGTCATCATCAAGTGATCTATTCCCAGCTTGTGGCAAACAAAGCCTAGGAACACGATCCCTGCCCATCCTCCTTAACAGCCACTGATGAAGCTATCCTCCATGAGTTTATCTAGTTCTTTTTTGAACCCTGTTACAATCTTGGCCTTCACAACATCCTTCGGCAAGGAGTTCCACAGATTGACTGTGCATTGTGTGAAGAAATACTTCCTTTTGTTTGTTTTAAACTGCAGCCTATTCATTTCATTTGGTGACCCCTTGTTCTTGTATTATGAGAAGGAGTAAATAACATTTCCTTATTTACTTTCTCCAGTCATGATTTTATAGACCTCTATCATTTCCTCCCTCAGTCGCCTCTTTTCCAAGCTGAAAAGTCCCAGTCTTTTTAATCTCTCCTCATAAGGCAGCTGTTCCATACCCCTAATCATTTTTGTTTCCCTTTTCTGAACCTTTTCCAATTCCAGTACATTTTTTGAAATGGGGCGGCCACATCTGCATGCAGTATTCAAGATGTGGGTGAACCATGGATTTATATAATATTTTCTGTTTTATAATCTTTCTCTTTTGTAATGATTCCCAACACTTAGTTTTTTTTGACTGTCAGTGCACATTGGGTGGACGTTTTTAGAGAACTATCCACAGTGACTCCAAGATCTCTTTCTTGAGTGGTAACAGCTAATTTAAACCCCATCATTTTATATGGATAGTTGGGATTATGTTTTCCAATCTACATTACTTTGCATTTATCAACAATGAATTTCATCTGCCATTTTGTTGCCCAGTAACCTAGTTTTGAGAGATCTTTTTGTAGCTCTTTGCAGTCTGCCTGGGACTTAATTCTCTTGAGTAGTTTTGTATCATTTGCAAATTTTACCATCTCACTGTTTATCCTTTTTTTCCAGATCATTTACTAATATGTTGAATAGGACTAGTCCCAGTACAGATCCCTGGAGGACACCACTATTTATCTCTCTTCATTCTGAAAACTGACCATTTATTCCTACCGTACATTTCCTATCTTTCAACCAGTTAGTGATCCCTGAGAAAATCTTCCCTCTTATCCCATGACAGCTTGCTTTGCTCAACAGCCTTGTGAAAGGACAATGTATCCAAAGTTACTAGGGTAAATCACCCTGTGGGAAGTCACACCACCTTGGGACCACTGCCAAGGGCTGCTGAGCTGTGGCTGCTCCCAGGGACTGCTACCAGGGGCCATCAACAGACAGTGCTCTGACTACCCTGGGACCACAGCCGGGGGCTGCCCCGCAGCCAACTGCTGATGGAGGGTCCCTGGGGCCAAAGGCATTGGCCACTGCTCGCAGCCCCCGGCAGCTGGCCCCGGGGACCACCTCAAACAGTGGCCAGTGCAGTTAGCCCTGGGGACTCCCCAAGCAGCAGGCCTCACAGCCACACTGTGGGGTCAGCCACACTGGCTTCCACGGAATTCACAGCGGTTGTGGAAAGTCACGGATTTGGTGACTTCCACAACCTCCCTGACAAACACGGAACCCTACTGATCATTATCAGGCTCCAGATCATGTGTGTATTATATTGATCTGTTTTAACAGCTAATGAAAATGTT
The DNA here is from genome assembly GCA_007922305.1 of Dermatemys mawii. NCBI lineage: Eukaryota > Metazoa > Chordata > Testudines > Dermatemydidae > Dermatemys > Dermatemys mawii. The sequence goes on from ML677334.1 coordinate 1,100,889, forward strand.
AGATGGGCTCATACAAAAGATAATAGCTCCCTCCCTCCCTCTCCCACTGAACAGGCCATGTCATCCAGACATCAGAAATCAGCCAGTCTTTACTGTCTTCTATAAAATTATGTTAAAATGAAAGGCCTGTTCAAGTCTCAGATGCATTTTATCACAGGTACCTGAATCTTCTTAGTTTCAAGCAACAATGATATGTCCAGATTAAAAAATAAAATATGTACAAGTCTAGTCAAGAACAAAAGAAATATAAAAAATGAAAAAGGCACGGTGTGGGCAGCACTGTGAGGGCACTATTTATACACCACTAACTGCCCAACGCACACTGGCCCACCCAGCCCTGCACTGCCAGCATGCGTCTTCCCCTCGGGGTTGAGCCTGTACCATGTACCACGCCCCATCGCCCACCCACCCAGCGCCCCTTTGACTCCCTATGCCCAATGCCCCCCGCTAAGATCTCCCACATTCCCCTATGCTCAGCATCCCCTGAATGTATGTCAAGTGCCCCCTACTCATAGACCCTACCACAGCTCCCCACCACAACTACATAGCACCCCACATAGACCCTCCTACTGCCAGCACCCCAAAACATCCAAACCTCCCCCACTGCCCATCGCCTCCCAACTCCTCACTGCCCAACACCTCCCACAGACCCCAGGAAACTCACTCACGCATGCTCTCCCCGACAGCTCCACCCACCCACCCTGATAGGAGGTGACCATGTCTACCAGGTTGAGCCAGCAGTATGGCCTGGGTCACTCCTGGGGGATGAAGGATTACACTGGCCCCTTGGGAATGGTACAATCAGCCAGATCAGAGCAAGACCTGCCCTGGCTGGACTCCCTCAAGACTCCTCAATGCCCTCTCTGTACCAGTCCTAAGTGGCTCAGCCCCAGGAAGGTGGGCATTGCCCCACAGGTGGCAGGCAGCAGAGATTGCTCAGAGCCAAAGCTGCACTGGGGAGTAGGGCAGACCCCTGGGATGGGACATCTGAGAGCTCGCCTGGTCTGGCTGCCCGCAGTGGCCCCACAGTCAGCAGCCCTGCCCAGTCTGCAAGGCGAAGGCCAGCTGCTGAGATGAGTTCCCTACAGAGTAAGGCCTGGGCACTGGACTGCCCTTGGGAAAGAAGCCAGACCTGGCCGTGTGGATGGGTTAGATGGGTCTACAATGGGCCCCTTCCCAGTGTGGATCTGTCAAGGTTCCCTCTCCACTCTGAACTTTGGGGTACAGATGTGGGGACCCTCATGAAAGACCCCCTAAGTTATTTCTACCAGCTTAGGTTAAACACTTCCCCAAGGCACAAATACTTTCCTTGTCCTTGGATGGTATTGCTGCCACCACCAAGTGATTTAGACAAAGATTCAGGAAAAGGACTACTTGGAGTTCCTATTTCCCCCAAATATCCCCCCCCCCAACTCTCATCACCCCCTTTCCTGGGGAGGCTTGAGAATAATATCCTCACCAATTGGTAAAGGTGAGCACAGACCAAACCCCTGCGTTTTTAGGAAACTGAAAATCAATCAGGTTCTTAAAAGAAGAATATTATTTTTTAAAAAAGTAAAAGAATCACACCTGCAAACTCAGTGTCCAGTTTTTTGCTCCAGAAGGGGCCTGAGCCTGTGATCCATGCAAAATACCTTTCTGATACTGTTGAAGTAAAGTCTCCTGTATACATGTCCTCTGATTTCTGTAATAGCCATGATGATATGGAAAATCAGACAGGTTGCAGCTACACTCATCCTGATGGCCTAATTGGCCAAGACAATTCTGGCTAATGGATCTCCTCCAAATATCAGCTCAGTCTTTGGCAGCATGTGTAGGCTGTCCAAACACAAAATAACAGAAACAAGGTCAAATTTATGACTCACCCAAAATTGTTACATCTGACAGCCTGGTTGTTGGCTAATTAATGCCATTGACAGAGACTGTTCAATACAAGTACGAGAAGACCTATTGCAAAGCATTAGGTCCTCCATAAGAAAGAAACGTACACCTCAAAGTGGAAAAGATTTTCAATTTGGACAGCCTTGATCTATGGGAGGCTCCTATTCCCAAGATCCATAATTACATCCTGCAGCTAAAGCTCTCTGGACTCTTAGTCAGTTCCATTAAAGTCCACCTTGCAGTAATTTCATCAAGCCACCTGCCCATCCAGTCATGCTCAGTTTTTTCCCACCCTGAACTATTCTGATTTTTTAAAAGGGTTGCTACATATTTGTCCACTGATTAATGAGCTCCCTCCTGCATGGGATCTGAACATTGGCTCATGGACCTTCTCTTTGAATCCCACCTTCCAGATGGCACACTGCTTTTTAGCCACCTACAGTGGGATCCACACGGACAAATACTCGAAGAAAGAAGAGTTACTTGCCTTACAATAACTCTGGTTCTTCAGGATGTTATGCTCATATAGATCCCACAACCCACAGTCCTTCTCTGCTTTTCTGAGTCTTCCTTAAGCTGAGATTCTATATCACTGAGGGAAAACAGAAGCTGCCCTGCCTTTATGCCTTTGGATTAGGAGGTGGAGGACATGCCGGGGACAGGCATGGCTTAGTGGACACTGCTGGTCAGATATGCCCATCTTGCATGCATGGGGAACACATGGTCCTATAGGAGGATCCCACATGGGCAACACATCTCAGAGAACCACTTTAAGGTAAGTAACCAGGCTTTTGTTTGTTCAGCAACACCAGTGAAAATATATGGAGAGGCTTTGATAGAAACTTTGCAGGAGGTTGGTTGCCTGTCTTCTTGAATAAGGTGTAATGAATCCAGAGCTGCATATATAAAGATGCTATAGCCCTTGCTAAACTTCATACATGTGGCATTGGGTGTTAGAACCTGATCAGCACACATAGGCCTCTGTCACAAATTAAGGAAGTATCGCCATTATGTCTGTATTTATTAGATTTATGTTATCTGTATTACATTTCTTATGGACTGGTTTTAATGATATCTCAGAAATATTAAGGCTTATATATGCTGTATGGTTCAACTCTTAGTGAAATTCCCATGTAACAGCTGTGCTGGTATCTTGGGAGACTCAGTTTGAATGTGAACCTCTTCACACTACTAGGCGGCACTGCAGTGTAATTTGAAATTGGATTAGTGAAAAAGCAACATTTGGTAATGCTTTTCTCTCTCTCACAATCTATGTTTAAAAGTTTTTGTAATTTAAATATAACCAAATTAATGAGAGCATTTTTTACACCACTCAAGGTGAAATAAGCAGAGCAAAAAGAGGATTGAAAGATTACTATCCAGCATGTGAGTTAGGGTTGCCAAGCATCCAGTTTCAACTGGTCAGAAAGGGACCCTGGCAGCTTCAGTAGGCATAACTGACCTGGCCATTAAATTTCCAGTCAGTGAGGCAGTGGGGGTCCGGAGGTAAGGCAGGCTCCCTGCCTGAGCTAGCTCTGTGTGGCTCCCGGCAGTGCCACCAGGTCCTTGCAGCCCCGAGGTGCATGGACGGCTAGGGAGGCTTCATGCCTGCCGCCTCCCTGAATCCTGGCTTCACAGCTCCCATTGGCTGGTTGCTACTTGTCTTCACTTTAAAGGCCTTTCATCAGCAAATTTTAGTCATAGCCTGTATATGAGGACCTGAGAGAGCTCCAAGTCGAAGATGATTCCTAGCTTATAGGCCTGAGTGACAGGCAGGATGGTGGTGTTGTCCACAGTGATCAAGAAAGGAGGTAGCAGAGAGGGCATTGTGAGGAAGACTGAGCCATGTTGAGGTTGAGCTGATGGCTAGACATCTTCAAGGAGATGTCAGAAGGTCAGGCCAAGATTTTAAAATGGACAGATTTGGAGTAGAGAGTTAGATCTGCACATTCCATGAGTTTAGAGAGGAAAAAGAGAAAGGATATGGGGTGTTAGTTGAAGAGGCAAGTAGAAACAAGAGTGGTTGGTTTTTTTTTAGATAGGAGAGACTAGAGCATTCTGAGAAGAAAGAGACAGAAGAGAGTGAGGATACGGAGAAGAGCAAGAGAAGGAGATGAGAATGGGCATAAGAGAAATCAGGAGATAGGAAGGAATTGGATAGGGTAACCGAGGCAAATGAAGACATAAGGAAAGAAGAGGAAATGAGAAACTTACCTTGCAGGTTTTGAAACTCTGGGTCAGAGAGTTGAACTTCTAGCCTCATTAATATGCATATTAACTACTTTTGTTCCAAGCCTAATTATGAGTCTTTTTATATGAGAAAGTGATACTTATCTTTTGAGCACATTATAATTGCTTTATTTGTTAAATTTTATTAAAATTAACAGAATACTCTTTCACCATCTTTCAGAGATGACTCATGCCCAGCCTGCTAATAGTGTGGGGGTGTGTGTGGAGGGAAGCAGAGTGAAGGCAGACAGCAGATCAGAGGGAGGGTAGTTGAGCCTGCCTGCCCTCTCACGCATCATCTCTGCCATCTTTAACACTTCATGTTCAAAGAAGAGACATGGAAGTTGTTTAAATGTTAAAGTGTGACCTACACTCCTGGGTGTCTTTGATGAGATGATGCAGCAGAAATATTTCTATATTCTAAAATGACAACTTTTGTAAGATTGGTGGAGTAACTGAGCCAGAGAAAAAAGTCGCAGTTAGCCAGGCCTTTCCCTCAAGGAACAGTGCTTGCAACACAGTACATTCAGTTATTATAAGCAAACTATCCTCTGAGGAGCTCAGTCCAGTCCTGTGACCTTATATATGAAGCCTGACTTGACTGTATATATTCCATCCTCTTCAGTCTCCCGAGCAGCTATTCTTTTTCAATTCTTTTCCGAAGCATCTATGGAAGGGGAATGGAAAGGTGAGCTGGTGTGCACCTCATGGTTCCTGAGACCCAGCAAGTTCCCCTAAGCCAGCGGTTCTCAAACTTTTGGGAACCGCGACCCCTTTTCGCGTTCGTGAGTGGCGCGGCAGACCCATGTAGGTCCGCCGAAAAGCCGCCAAATTGATTACTTCTGCATTCGGCGGCTTTTCGGCGGCCATGCCGAGCGCTCCCAAAATAACTCGGCATGTCTGCCGAAAAGCCGCCGAATGCGGAAGTAATCAATTTGGCGGCTTTTCAGCAGCGGCAGGAGCTTGCAACCCCCCTGGGAACTCTCGGCAACCCCCAGGGGGGTCGCGACCCCCAGTTTGAGAACCGCTGCCCTAAGCCCTTTCATACCTGTAGAAGAGAGAGCCTTTAGTTCAAGTACAAGTTATTGGGCTCAGAGAAAGCAGTAATTACTGGGTGAAGTTCTTTGGCCTGTTTTAAGGGGGAGGTCAGACTAGAAGATTATAATGGTCCCTTCTGGTGTTAAAAATCTATAAAATCTGAACGACAGTAGTGTCAGATAGTCAGTAAAGGAGATTTTCATGAAGGACATTTTCTTGCCTGATTTCTGATTCTTTATCTTTTCTCAATAATATTTTACTTCCATATCATTTTATATATATCATTTTATATTTATTACGAGCCATTCCTTTCTGAAAATTTCTTCTAGTGAATTATATAAACCATAAATGGCTGATGTATTCAGCAGTCTTCCCATGAAAATGGCATGTCTTCTTTGCAGTTCTTATATAACTCCCTCTTGTTGGCTCTGTAATACGCCCCATGCAGCTGATAAAGTTTTTGGTATTTGTATTGTTGTATACCTGTGATTTATTTTTATGGTATTGTTTACTGGGTTGACAAGAAATAAAAATGATATTGTGGAGAAAAATGTCTGGCCCCCACATTATCTTGTAGCTGTCAGATTTTCTTGTCCAGAATTTGCATCTGTTTTGCAGACAGGGACTTAAAGCATTAAATTCTCTCCTTCAGAGTTACTTAAATATTCACCTAGTAATACCTATGTTTAAAAACTGGGATAAGCTGCACTTATCCAGGTCATAAATTACTGTGGTACGGTGCACCTACAACTTGGGGTTCATATTGCTGCAGCTCCATCTGTGTAGCTACACCTGTGTCTTCTAAAAGCCCTAGTGCAGAAAAGATCTTAGGCCTCAGTCCTGCAAAGACTTAGGCCTTATCTATATTACAGAGTTTTGTCGACACCAGTTATGCTGACAATCAAAACCTGGTATAATTACACTGCTTGTGCAATGTAGGTCAATTTTGTAGTCCCTTTTAACCCTGTGGTTCTATGATTCTAATTCTCTGCTTAAAAATGTGGAGTCTGTGCTCTGTCTGCTGACATTACAGATAATATAGATTTATTTCAGAAAGTGGCTCTAGAGTAACTGCACTGCCAAAATTCCTGGTACATCGTCAATAGAAGATGCATGGTTGAGACCGAGGCTTTTGAGACACGTACCTTGTTGTCCTACATGACTGTAAAGTATTAGGTACACTGATAGTGCTAAATAATAATGAATATTTAGAGGAATATAGGCTACAAAGACTAGCAGTGGGAGCACAGAATTTGGCTATTCCCAGGATACTGGTTTGCTACGGGCTCATCCTGACTTGGACTAACTTGAATGAAATAGATAACAGGTAGAGTTTTCAAAGGTGTTCAAGAGTGACCTAACTCTGCTTCTGTTACAATCAGTTGGAGCAAAGTTAAGCCTATGCTGACCACATTTGAAAATCCCACCCTTTGTGTCTAATAACAGATCTGTCCCTACTGCTTTTCTTTTAGAAAATATGCTCTTTTTCTGCTGTACTTAAATAATTAAGAGTTAGAGGCAAAAGACCGGAGATGTTTTTAGAATGAAATGAAGGACAGTTGTTTGGCTTCTATGTCTGTTTTGGCATTGAAATGTTAATGCAGCTGGCAAGTCAAAATGTTTTTGACTGGCTTCTGATGACTGAAATTGGCTTGAGCTCACAACCCATCAGTCTTCCTTCCTTCCAGCAGTACTGATTTTATAACAAGTAGCACTTGGTATCATCAAAGCCAGTTGCACAGAAGCTGAGTGATCGCTGTAACAAGACAGATTATGCTTTCCATAGAATTTGCTTTCATTTATAATCATATTGAAAAAGATCACTAAGACTTGTTGATTTCTCTAATGCTTTAATTTTGGTTACAAAGGAAGGAGGAAATAGAGAAAGGAGAGGAGAAGAAGGAAGAGAGGGAGAAAATAAAGAACATGACGTATGTCAGGTAATTAATTTCTGGGACATTGAATGTATCCTTAATGATGTTTTAATTTGATACGGTGAGGCACTCCAACCTTAAATCCTGGATGTTCTTTCTCCATAGTATCTGAGCACCTTTGAATATTTTCAGCATTATGTTTGTGGAGGTCTTTTTTTTTTTTTTTTGAATGGCAGTCCCAGAAAATCATAGTGTGTACCTCTACTGCATATAAATACCATTGTAATTTTATTTAGATTTCCATGGCACCCAAAGACAACGGTCAGACACAGAAGCAGTAGAGCCCCACTGTGCTAGCCTTTGTACAGCAGTTCATTACTTCTAAGGTATAAGGTCTACCAGAGGAGTGAGTATAATAGGCCAGGCTGGTGCAGTTATGGCCACCGGTCACATGGTTTGCAGGGAAGTTTTTATTATTATGCCCCATGGAGGTTCTGGGGTGGCTGAGGAGGTGGTACGTGCTGCTCAGCTTCCTGGGTTCCTGGATCATCTCCCTGGATTCCACTTATTCCGAAGCACAGGTCACTACTGTATATTCTTTACTTGATTACTTTGCAACAGTGGGAATTCAGTCTCTAGGGTCTAGTGAAGAATACAACAATATTTAAAGCTTACATTGTGTTTTTATCTGTAGACCTCATAGGTGGCAGGTGGAGCCCCCCTTTGGGGAGGCTAGTCCCCCTGACCCCACCCCTTCCACCTGAGCCCCTTCCCACCCCCCCACACCCCATGGCCAGAGCCCTGAGGGTCTCAGGATGGGAGGTTCAGCACAGCTAGGAGTGTTCCAGCCAGATTGGGCTCCTCTGGGGGTGGAGGGCCATAGGGCTCCAGTTGGCCCAGGAGCTCTCTGGCCACAGTGTGGAGGAGAAGGGGATTCGCTGGGTGGGACACCCCTGAGCTCTGGCCATAAGGGGTGGTTTTGGGTGGAAGGAGTGGGGACAGAGGGCCTAGCCTCCCCAAAGGGGAGCTAGCCTCCCCAAAGGGGGGCTTCACCTGCCACCTATGAGGTCTACAGATAAAAACACAATGTAAGCTTTAAATATTGCTGTATACTTCACTAGACCCTAGGGACTGAACATAGCTTCTCAAACATTTTTAAGACCTTATTTACTTTACATACAACAATAGTTTAGTTCTATATCATAGACTTATAGGAAGAGACCTTCTAAAAACGTTAAAATGTATTACTGGCACACGAAATCTTAAATTAGAATGAATAAATGAAGGCTCGGAACACCACTTCTGAAAGGTTGCTGGCCCCTGACCTAAAGATGGAATTCCCACTGTTGCAAAGTGATCAAGTAAAGAATATACAGTAGTGGCTTGTGCTTTTCAATAAGTGATCTGTGTTGCAGATCTGAGAGAAGACTTTAACTGTAGAACTAGAAGAGATAATTCCAAGTTTTGTCTTTATCATTTCACTGACAAACCCAAAGCAGTATTTGACCAAAAATAAATTTTTCCTCACTGAATTCCCCAATCCGTTTGTTTATTATTTGGTAGATATGTCTGAACTTTCTTTCTTAAACTCATTCTTAAAGAGATCCCAAAGGGCTATTTAACCTGTGATTAACGCAACCGTAAATTGGTGCATGTTCACACTACGTCTCTTTAACAGTTATAGGGTACTGCAGAAAATCAGTAAATGATATGGTTATTTACATATACATTAATTTTCTTCCAATTATAAGGTCTTTGTTATTAATTATTAACAATATTAATACAGAACACTTCATTGGTCGATCTCAAACTTCTTTACAAAGGAGGTCAATTATCATTGACCCTTTTTTACAAGATAGTTTCTAAAGTAGCAATTAGCAAACTGTGTCTAGCAGATAATTTCTTTTTCAAGTGTATTTTCTCAGAGCTTTTGAGTGAATTTAGTGCTTATGAAAATGAGTGCAAAAGCTGCAAACTTCAGGCAGGCATAATGCAGATAGTTGCTAGGCATGATTCCTTACTGACGATCTAGATCTATGTGTTACGTATCTGAGGTAAATCCTGGCCCTATTGAAATTAATGATAGCTTTGCTCTTGACTTCAATGGGGCCAGATTTTCAAGCCTGGTCTTTATGTAAATAAATGCATATATGGCAATGTATCTGAGATACATCAAAGATATTTTCATCCTCTGGACAGATGGCTAAAATTCCCTCATAGCTTTCCATCACAACTTCAGTAACCACTACCAGTCCATTAAACTCTCTCTGGAACACTCCCACACTAACACAAACTTCCTGGACTCCAGGATCAGCTTCAGCAATGGATCCTTACATACAACTATATACAAGAAACTCATAAAGCACCAGACTTACTTTCACAGATCTAGTTACTACTCCAAACACACCAAGAAATCTCTTATCTACAGCCAGGCCCTCAGATACCACAGAATATGCGCTAAGGAGAAAGTCAAGGCTATTCATCTTAACATACTCAAAACTGCCTCCACCACACAAGGACACTCCACTTGAGAAGATCACATCATGGAATGGGCCACCCAAATACCCCAAGAGATCCTGCTTCAAAGCAGAAAGAAAATCCCCTTTGACTGCACAGTTGTTACTTATCACACCACACTGTAATCCATCTGAGGTATCATCAAACAACAACCATCCATATTCGATAGGGACCCGATCGGAAAGAAATCTTTCCTGAAATCTCACTCCTGGCCTTCAAACAACCCCCCACATAAACTCTCCAAAATCATCATCAGCAGATAACTCCTCACAGACCAGGACACACCATCTCAAAGTAGCACCAGACCCTGCCAGAATAGTAGATGCAAAACCTGCAGACATATCTCCACTGCTACAATGATCAATACTTCCACAACACACCTATCAAAATCCATGGGCCCTCCACATGCCTATCACAACATGTGGTGCTTCTCATGCACTAAATGCCCCACTAACAACAATATGGGTGAAAACAATCAGTATGCTCTTGAATGAACTCACATAGGAAAATGATAAAAGACAAGAAGATCATATCACCTGTGGGTGAACACTTTCCACAGAATGAGCATTCTAAACCTGACTTCTCTGTTCTTTCTCAAAAGAAACCTACACAACACTTTCAAAAGACATGCCTGGGAGCTTAAATTTGTAATTCCGCTAAACACTAAAAATCATGGACTGAACAGAGACACTGGATTTATGGGTCATTACAACAATCTGTAACCCACTAACCCTCCTTTTTTGTCCTATGACTGCAGAGCTGTTAATGGGCTACCCTATCTTGAATGGTCCCTTAGAATGTGTGCTACCTACTTATGCTAAACAATCTGTTCCACCTTGCATTTAACTGTGATACTCTGAATACCTTTCCCAGACTTGAAGAGCTATGTGTGGCTTGAAAGCTTGTTTCTCTCACCAACAGAAACTGGCCCAATAAAAGATATAACCTCAGCCACCTTATATCTCTAATATCCTTGGACCACCACAGCTACAACTATAGTGCATATATGGCAGATAGGTAGCCTTCCTATACATATTAAGGCTGGCATTTTCAAAGGATCCTAAAGGTGTTGGTGTCCAAATCCCATTGAAGTTCTTAAAATCCCCTGATAATCTCATACTAGAACCAAAATACATATGACCTGTTCCTGCTTCCACTAAAGTCAATGGGAGCTTTGCTATCGATTTAAAAAAGATCTTATGGAATTAGCAAATTGTGCAGGTATCTCTGGTAATCAGCTTGTATGTATTCTCTGCTATAACTCCATGTGCCTGCTGACTCTGGAAGTGTCAGTCATTGCATTTTCAATAAAAATGTTTGAAAGTTACATTTTTTTTCTTTCCGAAGAACTATTAGTGTGAATAGCTTAGAAAAGAATGGGTAACACATGTGCCTGAATTTTTAAACATGAGTGCATAGCATTAAGTACATAAATGGACTGCCTGATTATCCGAGTGCTGAGCTCTTAGCAGCTCCCATTCACAGAGGAACAGAGCTGTGTGTGTTCAGTGTCTCTGAATCCTGGCCACTTATTTAGGTGCCTAGATATGGTTGTATGTGTCTAACTTTAGGCACTCGTGTGAAAACTGCCCCACCCGTAATTCCCGTGCTTCACGATTCTGAAAAAAAGTGAAATGGGGAGCAGCACCCAAATGTTCACATGTTCAGAGAAAATAAGTTGATAAGCATTTTTCCCCCCCCTTGCTTTTCCAATGCATTTTGGTAATGCTGACAAATCATTGCTCTGTGCTATTGTCATTAGATATATTGAATTCCAAATATTCATTGAGTATAAACTTGCTGTAGTGAGGAAGTGTGGCCTCCCTCAGAGGCAGACGTGGAGTGGCCACAGCACACCACCTGGTGTGTGGAACCAGGTAGTCATTGCCCTGCCTGCTGGAAGCAGAGGGGCGGGACAGAATGGAGAAGTATAAAACCCAGGCCCTGCAGCTCACTTAGGAGGGAGCCACTGAAAAGGACAGACACATAATGCTGGCTGCTTGAGCCTGAACCTGACCCCGACCCCGACCCCAACTTCAGCCATTCTGAGGACACACCCAAGTGGTTGGAGCTGCCAGTTGACTATGACACTGAGGAGCTGCCACTGCACTGGCCATCCACCCTGGGGAGACACCAGACAACCATCATACTGAGGTACCCGCCAAGGGAAGAGTAGGAAGTAGCCTAGGGGAGCCAGATGACTGTCTGGCTGCCTGAAACACAGTCAGCATGTTGTAGCTGGAATTCCCGCTGACCCAGTGGTAGACCAGTCTGCCACTGTTAAGTCCCTGGGTTGGGACCTGGTGGAGTTGGTGGGCCCATGTCCACCTACCCCTGCCACTCCACCCCAGGGGTGGCAGTTTTCCCCCTCCTTAGGCTGAGAAGCCGGCTTTCATTGCCCATCCCCACCATAGGCCCTAGACTGTTTCAGGCACTCACACCAGCCTGAGTCTCTAGACTGCTTTGGGGCTTATAGGCTGCCACAGCTCTGCCTTGTTTACAGCCAGAGCCCTAACTATGTGTCACCCTGCCCTTCGTGAGGGCCTGGGTTTATAGACTGCTACAACTTGGCCTTGACTGCAGCGCAGAGTCTTGATTGATTATCGCCCCACCTTGCTTGAGGGCTGGGGCCCACAGATTGCTGCTAATTCCCCGCTCTTTTGAGATTAACCCTGCAGATCAGACTGCGAGGAGGTGTGGTGTCCCTGAGACGCAGATGTGGAGGGACAAGCACACCAGCTTACACTTGCTTTATACTAGTAAATTCAATAAAATTAAAATGTCTCAAAAATTAAATTTAAAAAGTTTTAGGTTTAAAATTTTTATACCATCGTCTATTTTATTTATAAGATTTGTATTGCAACAAATGTTGATGAAATAATAGCGAGCTCTCTATATAACAACAATCACTACTGGTGTTAGCATTTTTCATATTGTTGAAAAGCATAAGCTTGATCTATGGAAAACCTCTTCCTTTGACAGTTTTGCCTTCTTACTTAGTAGTTTCACTGGAATTTTTGCAGATTAGGTTCATCCACTTAATAGGTTTAACCTGTTAATTGCTCTGAAGGCCATTATATCTTTTTCTCTGTCCCCACCTCCTCTTTACTGTCAATTAACCACAGTTAACTCCTGTGATTTACTCTAAAAAATTAACTGTGATTAAAAAAATTAATCGCACTGTTAAACATAGAATACCAATTGAAATTTATTAAATATTTGGATGTTTTTCTAAATTTTCAAATATATTGATTTCTATTACAAAACAGAATACAAAATCTACAGTGCTCACTTTATATTATTTTTATTAGAAATATTTGCACTGTAAAAATGATAAAAGAAATACTATTCTTAATTCAGTGCATGCAAGTCCTGTAATCTCTTTATCGTGAAAGTATAACTTACAAATGTAGATTTTTATTGTTACATAACTGCACTCAAAAACAAAAGAATGTAAAACTTTAGAGCCTACAAGTCCACTCAGTCCTACTTCTTGTCCAACCAATTGCTAAGACAAACAAGTTTGTTTACATTTATGGGGCATACTGTTGACTGCTTCTTATTTACATCACATGAAAGTGAGAACAGGCGTTCACATGGCATTTTTGTAGCTGGTGTATCAAGGTATTTACATATCAGATACACTAAACGTTCAGATGCCCCTTCATGCTTCGGCCACCATTCCAGAGGACATGCTTCCATGCTAATGATGCTCATTTAAAAAATAAAGCATTAATTAAATTTGTGACTGAACTAATTGGGGGAAAATTGTATGTCTCCTGTTCTTACTCACATTCTGCCATGTATTTTGTGTCAAAGCAATCTCAGATGATGACCCAGCATGTGTTCATTTTAAGAACACTTTTACAGCAGATTTGACAAAACACAAAGAAGGTACCAGTGTGAGATTTCTAAGGATAGACACAGCACTAGACCCAAGATTTGAGAATCTGAAGTGCCTTCCAAAATCTGAGAGGGACGAGGTATAGAGAATGCTTTCAGATGTTTTAAAAGAGCAATACTCCGATGTGGAAACTACAGAACCCAGACCACCGAAAAAGAAAATCAACCTTGTGCTGGTGGCATCTGACTCATGATGAAAATGAACATGCATCGGTCGACTCTGCTTTGGATCATTATCGAGCAGAACCTGTCATCAGCATGGACACGTCTTCTGGAATGGCGGCTGAAGCATGAAGGGATTTATGTATCTTTAGCACATCTGGCAAGTAAATATCTTGTGATGTCAGCTACAACAGTGCCATACGGAAGCCTGTTCTCACTTTCAGGTGACATTGTAAACGAGAGATGGGCAGCATTATCTCCTGCAAATTTTAACCAAAATTGTTCATCTGAGCGAATGGCTGAAGCAGAACTGAGTGGACTTATAAGTTCTAAAGTCTTACATTTATTTATTTTTGAATGCAGTTATATTTTGTACATAATTCTACATTTATAAGTTCAACTTTCATTATAAAGAGATTGCACTATAGTGCTTATATTAGGTTGTAATCAAAAATAAATATAAAATTGTTCACTTTATATTCTGTGTTCTAATTGAAATCAATATATTTGAAAATGTAGAAAACATCCACAAATATTTAAATAAATGGTATTTTGTTTAACAGTGCGATAATTTTTTTTAATCACTTGACAGCCCTATTTTATTTGTTTTGTTTTTTGTTTACTGTAAATCAATTTGGAATACATCTAAACTAACCTGAAATAAGGCACCTTGAAATCAAAATAAGAATGTCTAGTTAACTTAAACTGGTGTAACTTTCCCCATGTGAACCTGTGTGACAGAAACTAGCTCTACGTATGTAGGCTATTTTTTTTTTTTTTTTTTTAAATTAAGATAGTTGGGCAACTCTGTAGAAAAGATAAACAAAAGAAACAGTGTTTTTCAATTCACCTCATACAAATACTGTAGTGCAGTCCCTGGCCTCTATGGCATCCCTTCCCCAGTGTCCCGCTCCCATAGGATCCCAGCAGTCCATCGCCTCTGGCCCCATTGCCCTCCTCCCCGACTGCTTCATTTGTATTGAGAGCGGTGCTGCGGCTCAGCCTCGACACAAATTCAGCTCTGAAGGCAATGCCGCCATCAGCAGTAAAACAGAAGTATGGGTGGCATGGTATATAGTGTATTGCCACCCTTACTTCGGTGGTGCTGCTATGAATCATGTTCCCTGGCATTCGGCCTGAGGCTCAAGGCAGGCTTCAGGCTATCATGTGGGGTCTGCGTCTTGCTGGAGCCCATGGCCATTCTGCAGCTCACTGGCCACTCCTGACTCACCAGGAGGCGCCATTTCAGATTTTGGTTTGGTGTGAGAGAATGTGTCTGTGTGTTGGGGAAGTGATGTCTCTTTAAGCAGAGCACTCAGAAGCCTGAATGCTTTTTCAGCCAGCAGCAACTGTTATGGGCAGCACTCACTCCTGAGCGGGCAGGGAGCGGGTAACACCTTGACGTCAGGTTGACATGAGGCTGGGGAGGGGGTCAATTTGGCCTGAGGCGGCTCCATGGTAATGGAGAGCTACCGCGTCCTGTCTTCAGAGTGGGATTAATGTTTGTTAAAAAAAAGAAAACAAACTGTTCTGAGTTAATCGCATGCATTAACTGAGATTAATTAATTTAAATCCACTACAGACAATTTTTCAATCAAGACTGGAAGTTTTTCTAAAAGCTATGCTTTTAGGAATTATTTTGAGTAAATTCTGTGGCCAACACTATACAGTAGGTTAGCCTAGATGATCACAGCAGTTCTTTGTGGCCTTAGAATCTATGAATGACTGTAATAATACCATGGCTTATGTCTCTAACTTTTTAAATTTAAACAAAATCTTCTATCCTCTTTTTAGAGAGCACAAATATAATCAGTTTCTCTTATTCCCATTCATAACAGAGATTCAGTAGCTGTGTTTCTTCCAGGCATTGTTTATTCTCACTCCAACTTTGTTCTTCATCTCTAAGATGTCAGTTCAAGAAAGTAGCTGAAATGAAACAAAAATACACACACAAAAATCATTTGATTGAAGAGACAGATTCCAAAATATTGCTTTTTCCCTAGAAAATATGAAGGTGAATCAGGAAATGGATGGTCTTTTCAAGTCATATGAATCAATACCCCAGGACTCATCATTTTCACCAGATTTCTTTTAACAGTTATATAAAAATGTATAAACTATCTTAGCTATCATAGATGTTTAAAATGAAAAATGAGGTAATTATGAAAGTGAGTTTCAAGAACATATTAATATCTATTTCATATAGTTGTGTTGAAAATGCCAGCTTAAAGTTATGTCAGGATTCACAAAGATATAATACAAAATTATTTATGAAGAACCTTATTTATGAAGAACCCACCCTGTGCAGTAGAGCTGGTTTAAAAAAAATGCAGATGAGGTGTCATAAAAATTTCAGTGGCTTTTGCAATATTTTTGCAAAATTTCAGATGTTCAGAAAATGATTACCATCCTATAAACTGGTTGGAAAACAGCAAAAACATTTAGCCAAATATTTGTCAATTTTTTGAAAATGTTCAATCAGCTCTATTTTGCAGCCATCTGACCTTTCTCCTATGGTAGAGCAGCACAGTAGTATGAGAGGCAAGGGCTAGTGTAGGGGTGGGCAAACTACAACCCGCAGGCCAGATCCAGCCCGCGAGCTCTGGCTGAGGAGCGGAGTCTGGAGCTTGCCCCGCTCTGGTGTTCCAGCTGGGGCATAGAGTCAGGGGCCACACCACCCAGATTGGCCCCGCTTCGAGGGTTGGAGGCTGCTCCACACGTAGGAGCTGGAGAAGGGACATGCTATTGCTTCTGGGAGCTGCTTGAAGTAAGCACTGCTCAGAGCCTGTACCCCTGAGCCTCTCCCCATGCCCCAACCCCCTGCCCCAGCCCTGATCCCCCTCCTTCTCTCCAAACCCCTTGATCCCAGCCCGAAGCACCCTCCTGCACCCAAGCCCCTCCTCCTCAGCCCCACCCCAGCGCCCACACCCCTTTCTGGACCCCTGCCCTAGCCCTGATCCCCCTTCCCACCCTCTGAACCACCCAGCCCAAAGCACCCTCCTACACCCCAAACTCATCCCTATCCCAGGGCTTGCACCCCCAATCAGAGCCCTCACCCCTTCTCATACCTCAACCCCAATTTTGTGAGCATTCATGGCCTGCCATACAATTTCTATTCCCTAGTGTGGGAGGGATAGCTCAGTGGTTTGAGCATTGGCCTGCTAAACCCAGAGTTCAATCCTTGAGGGGGCCATTTAGGGGCAAAAATCTGTTCGATGATTTAATTGGGAATTGGTCCTGCTTGGTAGAGGGTTAGATTAGATGACCTCCTGAGGTCCCTTCCAGCCTTAATATTCTATGTGGCCTTCAGGCCAAAAAGTTTGCCCACCCCTGGGCTAGTGGCCGTCTTTAATCACCCTGGGTGTTGTGATGCTTCTTGGAGGCATCCAGAGCTATAAGGGACCTTACTACCACCTGCATTAGTGTGAGGAAGCCTTGTCTGTGCTTGCTGTGGGTGAGGTCCCCAACTCCATGGGCAACACAAACACTCCTCTCTAGGCCTCGCTGGCCCCATTGTCACTCTGCAGATTAGGGATAGGCACACTCCAACCCTTGAGCCCTTCAAGCATCTCCCTCGAGCAGGGATCGGCAACGTTGGCACGCGGGACCACAGATAAGCACCCTTAGCGGGCCCAGCTGCTTTATTTACCTGGCAGTTTGCCGATCGCGGCTCTCACTGGCTGCGATATGCCGTCCCGGTCCAGAGGGGGCTGTGGGAAGTGGCGTGTGCTGGACGGCGAGCCGGGCCCAGTGGGAGCTGCGATCAGCCAACCGCCAGGTAAATAAAGCAGTGGGGCCCACTAAGGGTGCTTACCCTGCGGTCCCGCATGCCAACGTTGCCGATCCCTGCCCTAGAGTGTCCAACCCCTGCTCCACTGGACATATGAGGTATTCACCAATCTACTGCTCCCAAAGAAACATTACTTACCAGTTTCACCTCAGATCACTTAACTCACAGCACTTTGTTTCATTTACAATAAAATCAAGTATAACTTTATTTAACAAGCATAGAGATTCAAGTTGTGGCAAATAGAAGTATTGGAACAAATGGTTACATAAAAAATAAAATCATAACATGTACTTAAATAAGCACAGGCCACAGGCCTAATTGGATGCATCTGTACAGAGCTCAAATATCTTATCAAAATTTGGATGAGCTAGAACCATTCTCTCTGACAGATGTCTTTACAAAGAGACAAGTTGGGAAAGGTAATATATTTCACTGGACCAACTACTGTTGGGGAGACACACAAGCTTTCGAGCTGCACAGAGCTCTTCTCACTTTAGCACGTCTCCTTTTCACTTTATCAAAGCCCTCCTGACAGACTGCAGTAGAAACCATTTTGTCAGGCTGCGTCTTTCTGCAGAGGTGTGTAACTGCAGATATAATGTTGCTGAAGCCTTCCACAAAGCTGTGGTAATAATTTGCCAAGCCTAAATAAGACTAAATTTATTTTCTGGCTTGAGGTACACTTAACAATGGATTCCGCTTTTAAGGAATCAGGAAAAATCTGGTCTGCTCCTACTCAGTGGCCTAGATAAGGGACTTTTGCTTCCCATATCTTATACTTTGACACTTTTACTGTGAGGCCTGCATATTTGAGTTTCTTCAGCATAATTATCAAGTGATTTTTGTGATATGACCAGGAATTGCTGAAAATAGCATCGATGTGGGAACTGGCAAAATCCTGTGACCCAGCAAACATCTGATTAATGAGTCTCTGAAATGTGCCTCCTGCATTACTTAACCCAAGTAGCAACACTTTGAACTCAAAAAATCCTGAATCATTAATAAAGACAGACTTTTTCTATACTTCATTGTTGAGGGAGATTTACCAATACTCCTTAGTAACATCCAGGGTGCTCAAGAACATTACTTTGTTTTTTTTAATGTCTTTGGTTTTGCATCTCATCAATTTTAGGCATAGGGTATATATCCGGAACTATGACTGAATTAAGATTTATGTAATCAGCACAAAGTTTATTTGTCCCATCCCTTTGGGCACCATAACTGGAGAAGCCCAGGGACTATTTGATTCTTCACCTATCCCTATGTCCCTCATACTTGCCTCAGGATACCTGGTGTCAAAATCCAACTCCACTAATATAAATCTTTTTCCTCTCTGTGTTAGCCTGGGTAAAGGCTCTATGATATCCATGGCAACCTTGAAAAAATGCTTATGGAGCCTTGCTGAGACCTACAGGCCTTTTCTGCTTTTGACACAAGTCACAAGTCTTGCAGTATTCCTTTACTTTATTTTGAATACTGGCCAACAGATTTTCTTAAGCCTCTAATATGTACTCTCTGTTCCCAAGGGACCAGCAAAAGGGCAGTTATGGGCTAGTAGCATTACCGCTGCACACTGCTTTGGGGGTATGATCAATTGTTTGTAGGGCTCTATTGTTCCCAACCAGAGCTTCCCTGTAAATCCTTTTTCTTTTTTTAAATATATATATCCCCCTGTTCTCTCTATTAGGGAAATTACTGAAGATGGCTTCCCTTATGCTCTCCAGCGAGGTGTCTGCACTTCATTCTGTAGTGAATTCCATTTGACTTTTGCTTGCACTGTGAGCTGTTTCTGGCAAAGGGTGGGGTGGGGAGGGGGGAGGAATGCCTCATCCCCATCCCCTGAAGATACACTGCTACTTTTTGCTGATAAGGGTGCAGTTGATTACTCTCCCCTCTTAGCTGCCTTACCTTCCTCAGGGTTTACCTATGGGAACTTAGGAACATATTCCCTCTTTCTATTACTCACCATATTAACAGTTTTGAGGAGTATTATTATGTCATTTCCCACTAATACACCATCTGGTAATTCTCTGGAACTCCCACATTCAAAGTAGCCGTTAAACCTTCTCATTCTAATTCAATGCAGACTAAAGGCACTCAGCTTCTAAATGTCCCAAGACAAGAAGTTTTACCTCGTCCCCACTGAACATAACAATCTTCTTAATCACCTTCCTCCTGACTAAACAGATCCTGGCACCAGCGTTTCTCCACATTACCATTTAGCTTGACCTCTTTAATAAACTTTATGCCCACTTCCAGGAGGAGAGACAGGACAAAATTAACTAAAACCTTCTCTGCCACCACTGAAATCTCCAAATTAAGGGTAGCTGCATTAACCTGGGTGGACTGGGCATTGTATTTGGACTCCCCATACCTAGGGAATTGTTTATTTATATGTTCAAGGGAGCTATGTAAAAAACACTTTCTTGGACCACCCCTTGGGCTGGGGCCTGATAATCAGAGTTATTAGGGAAGAATCAGTACTGTAGGGGTGTGTCTTAGTTCTGTTCCTTCTCTCCTTTTTCCCATAAACACCCCCTTTTATGCCAGGTTTGTGCGTGACCCTTTGGGACCTGCAGTCTAGAAATGATCTCAATTACATGTATAAGTCAGCTGTCCCTTCTATAGTTACTTGGGACTTTTCCCATGCTGCTGCTCTCATCTCATCAGAGCAGACTAATTGGTCATAATTTTCTACTCCTTTACTTTCTATCCATTTTCTCAGATAAATCCCTCATTTTATTAACATAGTCCCAATGACATATCATATCCGCTCTTTTGAGGTTTTTAACCTTTAGGTGATATGCCTCTGGAGTAATTTGTGACCTTTTTAACACAGACCCTTAAGCAGCTCATACAACATAATATCACTTAAATCCATATTATTAAACATGTATAAAGCTTCACCAGTTAGTTTGGGGAATTCTCTGTTCTTTATCCTTTTGAAGGTGGTCAAATATTCTTTAATGCGATCTATCCCTATGTAACTCAGGCACAGTTTGTCCGAGATGGGTGGTCTTTAGGAAGGATTAGACTCATAGACTTTAAGGCCAGGAGGGACCATCATGATCATCTAGTCTGACCTCCTGCTCATCACATGCCACATAGCATTATTACAGGAACTGGGAGTGAGGTTATTACCTCTGGCTGAGTTGCCAAAGTCCTCAAATCTTGAATTAAAGACTTCAAGTTACAGAGAATCCACCATTTATTATAGCTCAAACCAGCAAGTGATCCATGCCCCATGTTGCAGAGGAACGTGAAAATTCCCCAGGGTCTCTGCCAATATGACTGTGGAGAAAATTCTTTCCTGACTCCAGATATAGTGATCAATAAGATCCTAAGCATGTGGGCAAGACCAACCAGCCAGATACCTAGGAAAGTAACTCAATGCCCTCCCCATCTATTGTGCCCCATCTCTGACTGTTGGTAATATTTGCTAATTGCAGTCACAGATGGGCCATATGCCTTTGTAGGCAATCTTATGACATCAAACCCACCATAAACTTATAGAACTCAGTCTTGAACCAGTTAGGTTTTTTGCCCCCACTGCTCCCCTTGCAAGGCTGTTCCAGAACTTCACTCCTCTGATGGTTAGAAACCCTTATATAATTTCAAGCCTAAACTTGTTGATTGCTAGTTTATATCCATTTCTTCTTGTGCCAACGTTGGCAATTTAATAACTCCTCTCCTTCTCTGGTATTTATCCCTCTGATGTATTTATAGAAAGCAATCATATCTCCCCTCAACCTTCATTTTGTTAGGCTAAACAAGCCAAGCTCCTTAGGACTCCTCTCATAAAGTAGGTTTTTCATTCCTCGGATCATCTGAGTAGCACTTCTCTGCACCTGTTCCAGTTTGAATTCATCTTTCTTAAACATGAGAGACACAAACTGCACACAATATTCCAGATGAGGTTTCACTAGTGCCTTGTATAACGGTAATAAACACTCCCCTGTTTCTATGGGAAATACCCCATCTGATGCATCCAAGGATTGTATTAGCCTTTTTCACAATCATATCACATTGGTGGCTCATAGTCATACTGTGATTGACCAATACAGCCTGGTCTTTCTCCTCCACTGTCACTTCAAACAGATGTGTCCCCAGCTTATAGCAAAAATTCTTGTTTGTAAGTCCCTAAATGCATGACCTTGCACTTGGTACTATGAAATTTCATCCAATTTCTATTACTCACATGTTCAAGTTTATCCAAATGTTGTATGATTTTCCGGTCCTCCTCTGTATTGGCAACTTTTGTCAACTGCAAATTTTATTAGCATACTCTCACTCTGGGGCCAAGGTCGTTAATGAAAATGTTAAATAAGATTGGTTCTACACTAGTCCCTGAGGAACTCCACTCGTAGCCTCCCTTCAGCCTGACAATTCACTTTCAGCATGACCATTCCTTACCTACCTTTTGATTCTTGTATTAATCCCCATCTTCTTCAACTTAACTAATTATTTTCCATGTGGAACTCAATCTAATGCTATACTGAAATCCAGGTAGATAAGATCTACTGCATTTCCTCTATCTATCAAATTGGTTATCTTTTCAAAGAAAGAGATCAGATTGATCTGGTATGATCTACCGTTTGCAAAACAATGTTGTATTTTATCCAAATTACTATTTACCTTTCCGTTACTCTTTATATCCTCTCTTCCAAATGATCTTGAATACAACTGAAGTCAAACTAACAGACCTGTAGTTTCTTGAATCATTTTTTCCTCTTTCTTATAGAGGTACTATGTTTGCAATGACCCCTGAGTTTATGAAATCATTAAAAGTTCTTGCTATTGGTTTTGGAACTTCATGTGCCACTTCTGCTAATATTCTTGGATGGAAATTATCTGCTCCCACCTCCCACCCCCATTTCGTCCCATCAAGCTACCTGACTTTGGCTTTGTGATGGGATGGACTAGGGCCTGACGCCCCCTGCTGGAAGTCTTGTGGCCACACCCTGCCACAGAAAAAAGCAGTAGAGAGGTCCTCCACACTGCCTAGATCAGCTGTGTGGGAAGCAACCAATCAGGGTCCTGCAGGCTAGTATGAGAAGAGCTGCAGGGCTAGACTTACAGCAGTTCCTTGCTAGAGCTGAAGGAGTGTGGATGAGGCGTGGCTGGCTGAGGGAGCTGCAGAACCCTGTACAGGGCAGTGCTGCCAGAAGCCAGGGAGAGCGAGAAGGAGCCCTGACCTCGTTGCTGGGACTCCATTACAGCATGGCCCTGAAGTAAGGGTGAAGACACTGCAGGAAAGTGGCCCAGGGGATTAGAGAAGCCATGTGGGGTTAAAGGGACATAGCAGATGGCTGCTATCTACAGGATCCCTGGGCTGGGACTGGGTCCCCCTCCCCCCAAACCCCATTAGCCACCGGGGGAAGTGGCTTGAACACTGATCCCTCCCTCCTTCCCTCCCAGAGGGCGGGGGAACTGAACTACAGTGGCCCAGCTGGAGACCTGTGTCTGGAAAGGCCCTAAGAGCCTGAAGATTCATCAGGGAGGGAGCTTGGAGCACTGCTCTGTCGAGGAGCAGGGACAACTTGTGGGAGACATTATAGGGGCACTGACAGAGGCCCCTGTTGGACTTGAACCCTGAAAGGGGTTTTGCTTTGTTTTCATCACACAGAGCGTGTGTGATTTGGCCAGAGGGCTGAGTCACCAAAGGCACATCACAGAGAGAGAGAGAGAGAGAGAGAGTGTGCAAGGCATATGCACTCTGTAAAGCGGGGGTGCTCATAAGAGGCTTCCACCTTGGATGTGATATTTTCTATTTCCATGTCTTCCTTCCCATTAGCTACCCTTACTTTTTATCTCCACCCTCCTCCAACCATCCTAAGTGGTTAGGTGAGCCATTTTTTCTTTCCTTGTTTTCTTTTTATTTATGTGGCTAAAGGACCTTTTAGTACTGGTTTTAATTTCCATTGCAAGACCCAACTCTGCTTGGCTTTTGGCAGTTCTCACTTTTCCTCTACACTTTCTGACCTCAAAGAGGTAGCCTTCCTTGCTGATCCACCCCTCCTTCCATTCCTTGTAGGCCTTCTACTTTTAATTAATAACCTGTTTCAGATACTTGTTCATCCATTTTGGTCTGCAGTCTAAAATATGACCATGTAGATCATTGTTGCTACTGCAGTTATATAATTGCAGCAAACCATGTACAACATATGTCATGTAAGGTGTCAATGAAAAAGTTATGGGTTGCTGAATATGATTATCCTGTTTATATGCATGTATCATTTTTGTAACTGATGTTATGAATATTGACAATGTACCTGTATTTCAAATGTGATTGCTCCTGTGGTAATTTACATCCAGTCTAGCCAGCACATTATGAATGGTTGATGGCCCATAAGTGAACACAATGGGCCATGGAAGAAGCTTATCCCCATCTGATGAACTTTCCTGTAGATGTTCCAGCCAGAATATGGGCAATGGCTCCTGCTATGACTCATGGAAGCATATGAAGGCATGTGAAAAGCTTGTGTGATACAGGACTCCATCGTTTCCTCTGTACTTTTCCAGAAACTGTGCTAAGGGCTTTACTTGGAACAATGTCCTTCCACATGGCAGAAGCTATAAAAGGCCCTGGAAACATCTCCATTTTGCATCTTTCCTGCTCTGACCTCTGGACTATAGACTTATACTAATATGAACATTCTAACCAAGGGACTAGGGACCTTCCAATCTTTTGGAAGCAACCAGAGACTTTATGTAGTTTATTCCATCACAGCAGTTTATTCCATCACTGCTTCAAGGCTGATCCAAGAACTTTGCAATTTTTGTATGTATTTGATTCCTTTAACCAATTTTAACTCACCTCTTTTCTCTTATAAATAAACCTTTAAATATTAGATAATAATCACACTGGTGCCAATCCTTTAGTGAGTAAGATCTAAGTTATGTGTTGACTTGGAGATGTGGCTGGTCCGTTGGGATCAGAAGAACCTTTTGTTTGATGAAATTGGTTTTAAATAATCATTCGTTATTAAATCTAGTGTCTGGGTGTGGGAACAAGGTCTGACATACCGAAGGAGACTGCATTTCTGACTTCTTGTTAGGCAGTGTGATGAGACAGAAGTTTACTTTTGTTGCTGGTTTGGTATATCTTATGGAAAAATAGCCACCAGTTTTCAGGTGGGTCTGCCTTACTTCTCAGAAGTTTGTCCTGAATCTGGTATTGTTACTTGTGACTCACTGAGGCATGATGACACCTTTTTGAGATATTTGTTCATCCATTTTGGTCTGCAACCTTTGTCTGAATTTTTTCTTCTTGCTTGGGATGCAGGCTTCAGATAAAGTCTAATTTTCAGAAATTAATTCCAGGCCTCCTCCACCTTCAGATTCTCTAGTTCTTCAGCCCAGTGTAATTCCCTAACTAATTTCCATAATTTAAGGTTTGCCATTTTAAAATCAAGAGATCCCTAGTTGCAGATCTAACTTTTTTTTGTTAATCCTTTCATTTAGTATAGTTTAAACTGAATTAACTCATGATCACTTGAACCAAGGTTGTCCTCTACAATCAGCTCTTCTGTGAGGTCCTTGCCACTTACCAATATTAAATCTAAACCTCTTGTTGGGTTGCTGACTATTTGGTGAAGAAATATGTCATCTATCACATTCAAGACTATATGAGCCCTACTTTTATCAGTAGCCTTTTTCCTCCAATCTGTTACGAGAAATTGAAGTCTCAGATAATCACATAGTTTCTAGTAGTATTTCTTTCATTTAAAAATACTAAAGCTGTCTCTGTCTGTTCCAAATTGGATCCTGGGAGTTTGTAGCAGACCCTAGGCACTATATCAGTAGAGATTCTGTTACATTTCTTCCCTAAAGTGACTTTGACTCAAACGGAATCCATTTTATCCATTCCATCACTTTTAATGTCTTTAAAATTTACCTTGTCATCAATATACAAGGCTACCTTACCACCTCTACCTTTATTTCTTTTTTTGAACAGCACATACTTTTCAATACCTGTATTCCAGTCAGAACTACTATTCCACCATGTTTCCATTATCCCTGTAATATCTGGTTTCACTTCCTGCACTAAGAGTTCTAGTTCTCTATTTTGTAACCCAGTCTCCCTCAGTTGGTGTACATCTTAGTAGTTTCTGCTTGGCTTCATTTTGATTCTCATCAGTTTAAGTACAGTCATCTTACTGCCACTATTGCCTACCTGTTTAGTGTCATTGGTATTAGCACTATCTTTCCTCTTGTTTTCCATTCTCCTATCCTACATTGTTCCTCTCTCACTTGATTTTCATCCCATTCAATACCAGAATCAGGCGTGGAAATTATATGAGCATCTCCAAACCATCTCCTCCAAATTCCTAGTTTAAAGCTCTTTTAATCAATTGTGGCAACCTCCATCTATGAAGGCTATGTCCCTCACTAGTAAGGAGGAATACATCCCATGAGAACAGTCCTTTGTCTGTGAATGCCTCCCAATGGTCAAACACCCAAAGCTCTCCTTATAGCACCATTCCCTGAACGATTTGTTGATCATTGTAGTCTTGTTTTGCCTTTGCTGTTCTCCTCTAGGGACTGGTAGAATCTCACAGAAAATCACCTGAGCCTCCATTTCGTTGAGCATCTTTCCCATTCAGGCATATTCTTTTTTGATTTGTCCCATCAAGAATTTAGCATTATCATTTGTTCCAACATGAAAGATTATCAGTGGATTCTTTCCTGCTCCCATTAAGATCCTCTTCAGCCTCTGTTCCACATCCTGTAATCTTAACTCCCAGCAGACAACACACCCTTCTGTTCTCCAGATCAGCTCTACTGGTAGGCCCATCTATTTTTCTTATGAGGAAGTCCTCACATTACATACACCTGTCTTTTCCTGTTGTTGATGCCCTTCTCCAGCCTTCCCCTTTCTGTTCTTTCTGGCTGCAAGTCCTCTTGTCTTTCGTTCTCACTTGCAATCTTCTGTGAGTCATTCTCTATCCTCTTGGGGCTCCGAGCTCTGGCTATCTCCAAGGTCTCCTCCCCCTTTCTTGTAGGGCTAGCTACTTTTCTCTTCTTCCTTGCTCTCCCATCTTCTGTTACTGTCTGCCTCTCCCCTTCATTTTCCAACTCAGTAAACCTCTTTCTGAGCTCTGTTTCTCCTTCACTAGTTGGTCTTTCTCTCTGCCTTGTTCTTGTAGTTACGTGCTTCCAATGGCCACTTTCCTCATCCAGCAGCCTGTCTGGCATGTATCTGCAAGTCTTAAAGTTTCCCTTCAGCCTCCTCTCTCTTTCCCTCCATCATCTGCTCAAATCCCCTTCTAAACTCAACCACAATTTCTAGCTGCATCTCCAAGCCTTGGATCTTCTCTTTCATCAGATCTGTCAGGTGACACTTCATATACATGAAGCATTTTTCAGGTATGCACTCCAGAATAATATACATCCCGCATCTTTCACATCCAGTCCTCTTCATGGTCCCTTCCATTTTTCAGGTCTCTACCGCTGCTGTCTCTGAAGCTGTCAGTCTTCCCTCCTAAGTTCCTGTCAAGGAAAACCCCAAAACAAACAACCAACCAAAAATACCACACACCCTCCCCTATACTCACCTTACAAACTCCCACTCAAACTCCCCTGTTTTCAGCTCTCCTTGCTGACTCCTGTGGCACTGCTAAGTTTCAGTATAAGGTACATATCTCTATACATTTTGCGATGATTATGATGACAATAAGGTACTTGCTCTCAGTAGAGACCTCACATGTGACACTTTGGTGAATTATTACACAGCTATCCAAACCAGGGGATCCCTGTATAGCCCTATGGATCCCCTCTGGCCTCTACCAATTAGCATCCAGGGATCTCTGGGTCACAATACCAATGGGTGCTATATTAATAAATAAAGTTTTAATAAAAAAATGTAAAACAATTAGTTTAAAAAAAAAGGTTTACATGTTTGTTAAATCCTTCCCCCTTGTTCTGTTGCATAATGAATCTAAATCTTGGGCCTATATTTTCTGACACTGTCCTAGTATCTCTTTAAACCATTACTCATCCATAGAGCTCCTCACAGGCAGACTAGGAACAAGGAAATCCACTTTCTGTCCATTCTTTGACTGTCTCTCTAGCCTTCCGACTCAGGCAGTAGATCAGCTTCCTCAGTTCCAGTTCCTAACACCTCCTACTCCCAGCTTTTTGTATTGGATAGCACCTAGAGGCTCCAGTCACAGATCAGAGCCCCATTGTAGTGGGTACTGTACACACAAACAGTAGAAAAGACAGCCTCTCCTTTCTAGAGCTTATTGCTATATACGGAAATCACCCTGTCCGATCATGAACTGTTTTGTAATGATTTACTCAACTGTTATTAAATGTAGTGACTAGAATAATTGTACATTTTGTAGTTCTCTTTTAAGATAGTAATATAATGGCCACTTTCATGTAGCTTTTTAATTAATTTTTATTGTGGGTTTCTCAAAACAAAATAAAATGAAAAATAATTGGCCACTATTATTACTGTTTTTCTGTGGGATTATATCGGCACCTTAGTGAATGGGTATGAAATACCTGAGACAATACTCTAATGCATTATTTGCTTGCTAATAGTGGAGGGCAGAGTGTGGGCAGCCAGCTTCAGAAAGGTTTCGGAGCATGCTCAGTCCACGTGAGCATGCTCAGAACAAGCCAAGCAGTAAAACTGGAGGAACACATGACCCTGTATGCTCCACCATTAGGATTGCCAACTTTCTAATTGCCTTGCCCCCCCACCCCGCTCACTACATTCGCTCTCCCCTACTCTTGTTCACTTTCACTGGGCTGTGGCAGGAGGTGGGGGATCTAACGGGGGGTGCAGGCTCTGGGGTGTGGCTAGAAATGAGGGGTTCAGGGGGCAGGAGGGGGTGCCAGACTGGGGCAGGGAGTGGGGTTTAGGAGGGAGTGAGGGTTCCGGCTGTGGGTAAAGTCTCTGTGGTGGGGCTGGGGATGAGGAGTTTGGGATGCAGGAGGGGAGCTCCAGCCTGAGGGGTGGGGCTGAGGGATTTGGCATGCCGAAGGGGGCTGCAGTTTGAGGCAGAGGGTTAGGGTGTAGGAGGGGTATGGGCTCTGGGCTGAGGCCAGGGATGAGGGGTTTGAAGTGCAGGAAGGGGCTCCAGGTTTGGGGGGAGGGGGCTCAGCGCTGGGGTAGAGTGTTGGGGCTCAAGGCTGGGGGAGGGTATGGGGCTCGGGATTGGGGCATGGGCTTACTTCAGGCAGCTCCTGGTCAGCGGCACAGTGGAGCTAAGACAGGCTCCCCGCCTATTCCGGCACCACACTAGGGTTGCGAGGTGTCTGGGTTTCTACTGGAATGTCTGGTCAAAAAGGGAACCTGGAGGCTCCAGTCAGCACTGCTGACCAGGCCGTTAAAAGTCCAGTGAGTGGTGCTGAGGGGCTAAGGCAGGCTCCCTTTTGACAAAAGATTATAACAGCTCTGAAAGTTACCCTTTATCATTTAATCATGTATTTACAGATTCTTTAATACACAGAGTGTCAAAAAGATGGTGGTCCCCTGGGGGTCTGCGGGCCCTTTTAGGGGGGCTTTGGGTTCCTGCAGATGAAACCTGGACTCCTGAGACCTGAAGCTGGGAGTTGCAGGGCTGAAGCCGGAGCACTGGTGCCACCCAGGGGGCTGAAGCTAGGAGTTGTGGGGCAGAATTCTAGGGCCCCCGTGCCCTCTGCAGGGCTAAAGCTGGGAGCTGTGGGGCTGAATCTCAGAGCCCCAGACCTTGGTGCTCCTTGTGGAACAGAAGCCTTAAGCCCATGGGTGGAGTTGGGAGGGGGGGCATTGCTCCCCCTCCCAAACTGCAGTGTCTTACCGAGAACCAGGCAGTCCCACAGGCAGCTCCACACTCTCCTATCTTCTCCTCTGCCCACACCCCCGAGACACGCCTCTGGCCAGGTTGGGAGTGGGAAGCTGGAGCCAGGCAGTGCAGGGCAGGTGCTGCTTTGATTAGGGCCATGGAGCAGGCAGCTGCGGTGTTTCCATCTCCTGCTGGTGCCCAGGGTTGCAACTGCACATCAGCTCCCAGCCCCTTTGACTGCTCATACAGCTGTGGGGGGACCTGGCTTGGGGGCCAGCAGAGCCCTCAGGGAGTAGTGACAGTCGGGGGGGGGGGGGTGTACTCCTTGCACACAGTCTTTAGCTACCCGCTCCCTGAGCTACCCCCCCTACCCTGCTTGCACACAGTCCCAGTTACCCTGCCCCACTAGCTACCTCCTGCGTGCACCCTGAGTGATTTTCAAACTGTTTGAGCTGAGCGCCCCCCAGTTATAATTTTTGGTTGTCCCCCTCTCCCCCAACCCAGGCAGGCTGGGTGGCCTGCTGAGATGAGTTGGGGGTGGAGATGGCACTCCATCCCCAGACCCCACCATGAAGAGCTGGCCCGAGTTCCACTGTCCCCTACCCAACCCCCCCAATAGAAGTCAAACTACGCTTATGCCCAAGGGACCCAGAGCCCTCCCACACCACAGTCCCTGGACTTTATAGCATGGAAGGGGCTCCCAAAGAAAAACGTTGAAAACCCCTGCTCTGGGAACTCAATACAACTCTAGGTATTAACTCTAGTATTTTTATTGGATGAAGTATTTGTTTGTACAGTGGCTACTTTTCCTAAGTTAATATACTTGTGATTTTGTTTTTAAAGATTCAGAAAAAACAGTCTATATTCCAGATTTTAAAAATTAAAGCTGTTTTAAGGGGCGGGGGGGAGATCTACAGAAAGTACCAGAATACAGGATATTTATATATCTATAATGTAGTATAAATCCAAATTATTAAGCATTATTTTTTTAAATGACATCTGATTGGGTGTTTCCATATTAAGTTTAAAATTTAATGATTTTTTAATATTAACTATATAATTGCCTGAGATGAAGGAATTATGAAGAAAATGCTGAACTGTACCAAACAGTCTAGCTGATGCCCCTGAAATCAAACCTTATTGTAGTTAAAGGAAACTAGCTGGGTTATGGAGATGTAACAGCAATCAGAGTTTGGCCCTTAACATTTTTATCTTCACATTGGGTTTCATATCAATAAGCAGCCAGTAAAAATGCTGCAGCTTGGGAACTTGCATTACTTCTGATAAACATGAACTTTCACAGTCATTAATCTTCCCCGGGAGCGAATTTCTTATATAAGCAAGCCAACGTGGTGTTTCAACTTGTGGAGTTTTAGACGATTTGAATTCCTACCATTTAGGATCGCAAGCGGCTTTTGAGTACAGTTGTTTTAACTGAGTCTAATATTTCAGGGCTCCTGTTCGCTGGATCCATTCCATGCGTTGCTTTTATATATGAAACTTTACTAACACTTTACGCTTTTAAACGGAGGCCGCCTTGCAGGCGGCAGAAGCGGGCTACTTTGTACTGGGGTCTATAGAAACAAACCAACGCTCCTGGAAAAAAGCTATGAGTGAACTTCGATGGTCTTGCGTTAAAAGAAGAAAAACATGCGGAGTCAGAGAAAAACACCACGACGTGTTAGTTTCATGCATGTAACAAAAAGGACATGCCCCGCCGCCGTACCGGCCCCACCGGCGCGCACGTACCTGGGCAGCAGGAGGCCTGCGGGACGAGTCGGTGCCACGTCTCACTGTCCCACTCACTCTCCCTGGGCCCTTTATAGCGCACTAGCTGGAGGCCTAAAAATAGCCTCCCCGCAGCTCGTTGCTGCCCAAAAGGGGGCGGGGGCCCAGCTGGGGGAGGGGAGCGACCTGTCACACGCGGGGTTTGGGGAAGGGCGAGGAGGGGATCGGGGTGTGCGCGGCTGGCTGCGCGCGGGACCGGCTGGGGTAGGAGGCGAGGGCGCCGCCCGGGGGCCTCAGGGGCGGGGGAGACGCGGGCGGCCGGGGCTCTGGTTTCACTCCCGGCTGGCCCCGAGAGGCGGCGTGTGCAGGCGGGGGGGTGGGGCGCGGGAGGCTCGGCGCCGAGAGGAGTCCCGCTCCCAGCCAGGCCTGCAGGGGGAGTCGGCGAGAGGCGCTGGCACAGGCACACGGCGGCTCTCCGGCTGCCCGCCCGCCCGCACTCCCCGTGGCCGGGGCGCTCTCGCCCAGCTTCCCGCCCGCCCACGGGCTGCCCAGCTGCTGCTGCTGCCGAGCGAGGGGAGAGCGGCGGCCGGTGTCCGGGTCTCCTCCCGCGGGATCACCAGGCGCCTCCTCGGGGATTCCGCTCCTCGCTGGACACGCTGCCCCCCAGCTCTGGATTTATAGGCAACTTCCCCCTGCGTGTTCCCCATCCTCCTCCCGGGGGCCGCCTCTTCCCTGCCTGACCCAGCTGGGTGCATCTGGCTCTTGCCATCCCCTCCCGGGGGCGCCCGGACGGACCTGGAACCCCCCCCCCCCGCCCGAGCGAGTGGGGTCCGGGCTGGCGCATCACCTGGGCGCCGCTCCTCGCTCTGCCTCCGCTGCGTGCCGGGATTTGTTGGGTTTCAGTTTGGGGTCCGTCGGGCTCGCTCGGATCCGAGCCGATTGGGAGAAGCCGCCTCGGGTGATGAATTCTCCGCTGCTGTGAGTAAACATTGGAAGCGGCTCAACCGGTTGCAACTTCTCGGTGGCCCGCGATGATGCTGTTGCTCCGTGTGTGCTTGGGGGGGAAGATGAGAGAGACGAACGCTGAACATTTCGGTGAATTGGCTTCCCTCCCCCGGGCGGGATCTGAACATCACTGTGATGGGCTGGCAACTTAATAGGGTGACCGGACAGCAAGTGTGAAAATTTGGGGGGGGGGGGGGAATAGCAGCCTATATAAGAAAAAAGACTCAAAAATCGGGACATGTGGTCACCCTAAAACTTAAACATCACTAAAGCTAAAATTCATCTCCTCAGCCACCCCAAATCTCTCGAATCGGTCTCCCCTCTGCAGGGCACCAGCTTCCGCCATTTGAAGAGCCAGGGAAGGGGCTGGTGGGGACAGACTTGATTGCACAGCAGCTGTGCACCAAACTTGGTTTGACTAAGTGACCAAGCACAGCGAGGGGCTGTTTGTAAGGGGGTGTGATGTTTTCACTGTGGTACAGGCTGCAGCTGTCCTGGGGGTAGGGGGTAGGAAGGGACGGGAGTTTCTTATGGGTGGGGGGGGGTGATTGGGTCACAGGGTGCACCTGCAATTAGCTCAATACCTAAACCCAGGGAACCTCTACCCCACCCCCTTCCTGTTGTATCCCTGTTCGTTGGAAGTCTCGGTCGAGCATGTAGGGTGAAGGGAGCACCGTGTCCTCATCAGAGGAAAGGGGGGCTGTAGGTCCTCCAGAGGGAGCTAATGGGGAAGAGTGGCAGAAAAACTGTCGGTGGATGTTGTGTCAATGCCCAGTAACAATCCGGGTTTCCCCCACCCCATAGATCCATGTTCTGAGCATACTCTGTTCCAGTGCAAACAGGGCTCTTTGCTGAGGTGTGATGCAGCTCCTGCCAATGTGTTTCCTGTGAGCGTGCACCTTTTGCTCTATGCTTTACCTGCTCCAGGTTGCGTTGGTGATTTTGTTTCTGGAGTGGGGAGCCTGACTTTACTCTTTGTCATAGTGGTTTGGTACCGGTAGGGGGCGCTGGAAGCGAGGGCTCCGTTCGAAGTGGCTGGATGTTCTAGAGAAATTTGAGAGAAATCAGTGAGCGATCTGGGGTCACCATCACGGGGGACTGAGGGCAAGACTCGCAACTGGTTCCCATTAAGCAGAACCTGCCTTGTTAAGTATCTAGCATAGATACCTAAGAGGAGAAGAAACAAGAGATGGGAAACAAAGCCTCCATTTAGTGTTGTTACAAAAAAGGAGTTGACTTTTTAGCCAGGACAATGAAAACAAACAGCAAAACTCCATATCTTTAAAACTGATAGAAACTAGCCATATTCCCCTCCTCAGCCTCTCCAAGTACATTCAGAACATCCCACTCCAACCTTCTGCTGCATTTTACATTTTTGTTATAATTTAATTGATTAAGGTAAATGATCCTGAAGCAAACACCTTCATCTGCCTCAAGTTGGAATAGAATATACTGTGTGTATGTATATATCTGTAAATATCTGGGGGGTTTTATATACTGTGTGTATGTATATATCTGTAAATATCTGGGGGGTTTTTTGTCACAGCTTTGTTGCTATTTCCATGTATTGTATATCTTCTTTTCATGAAAGTCAAAAAGAAATGGGTGGAGGACAAGGGAAGCTGTCATGGAAAGTTATTGGCTATTATACAAAAGTATATTATACAAATGTATACTTGAACATTTACAGATAATACTAGTTGCTGCTGTATATGGATTTGAATATATGTGTACTGCATCTATTATTTAATTTGATAAATGACAGTAGTTCTGGACTGTTGTATGAACCTGTATTTTGACACCTTTTAAGGAGTACATTTTGAGTTAATGGTCCATCATAGTACATAATACACTGTTGTGTAAATCCTTCTTATAGCATGGATTATTACCCTGAGAGATGGTAGCCATTATGGTTTCTCATATTAGTCCAGATGTCAAGGGTGCGCACCAGGTTCACATATTAAAAATCCTTATGACATTTTTCATTGAAAAAAAGCAATGTTCACGCTCATTCAGTAAACAGCTCAGGGATGGATGGATAGATAGATATTCAAAGGCAGTATGGAGCCTGCAAGGTTACAACTGAAAAAAAGCAGCAGCAGCTATTTTTAGGATTGTAGGAGGACACTTAGATAGTTTAAAATAGTTGAACAGATTTTTTTAAAATAAACAACATTTTGTAAAGCAAAGCAAACACTAAACATTCTTGGACTGAGTTCTTATACGCCAGACTACAGCCTGAAGCAAAAAGTTTCAGCCCAGTTAAAAGCTCTGTAAAAACATGATTTATAAGGGAAATGGGAATTCAATTTTTACTCTAGCAGCTGGAGTATTCCTCAGTCCTTGCATGGGTAAAATGAAAGATTTTGATAAATTTCTGTGTTCTTTAGGGTAGGTGATGATATATTTTTATCACTTTTTCTAATGGCATCACCTCATTTCTCATGTAAGGCCTTGTCTACACTACCAGCTGGATCGACGAGTAGAGATCGATCTATTGGGGATTGATTTATTGCATCTCCTCAGGAGGCAATAAATCGATCCCCAGAGGCACTCCCGTCGACTCTGGAACTCCAGCTCGCCAAAAGGTGCAATGCAGAGTCAACGGGGGAGCCCGCTGTTGACCGCTGCCACTGTGAGGATGGCAGGTAAGTCGACCTAAGATGCATCGACTTCAGCTACGCTATTCATGTAGCTGAAGTTGCGTATTTTAGGTCGACCCTCCCCGCTAGTGTAGATCAGGCCTTAGTGGTGAATAGCTATGTAAACTCCCACAGAGAGCAAAGACTTTTCTCTTATGGGTAGCAGTTTACTTTTCTGTCCAAGAGATAGTTCAGAAGTAGAAAATGTAAACTCTTGCCATTAAGTATCAGAGGGGTAGCCGTGTTAGTCTGGATCTGCAAAAGTGACAAAGAGTCTTGTAGCACCTTATAGACTAACAAATTTTAGGGATCTTGAGCTTTTGTGGGCTAAGACCCCACCTTATCAGATGAATGTAGCCCACAAAAGCTCATGGTCCCTAAGATCTGTTAGTCTATAAGGTGCTGCAAGACTTTCTTGCCATTAAGTTATACTTTTCCTTTAGGAAGTTTTCACATACTGTTTTGAAGAAGATAAATGTATTAATATCAACAGTTTACAACATGTTTTAAATCTTCTCCCATTATCAGTTTGCTAAAATATGTGCAAGTAGCAGTTTTCTGGATACCTTGTAAAGTCAAAAACCTTGGCTATGTCAAGTTCATTGAGCTAATTTGCAGTCATATAGACCTGTACTGTCACAAATATGTACCGCTGTAGTTGCATAACAGCTATATTTTTAAGCTTGTTTAATCAGATGTTTAACCAAATGGGATAATAACAGGGTTTTACGTCTGTCGTTATTACTCTCATATAGAATTATATTATTATTGTGTTTTGTGTTACCAGGATGTTGGACTTAAGTATTAATGTAAAAGAAAACATTGCTTCCTAATAAATAAAATATATAAAATTTAAGTTACAAAGAATACAACAAAAACATCTTAGTAATTCCACTTCATCAGTTAGAAACTAATTACAGTAAGGGATTCAACAGATGGAATTGGAGAGTTTCTTGGATATACAAGGTCAGATCTGCAACTGGATTCTAATCCTTCTAATATTATTAAAGCCAATGTTAAAAAAATTATATAATACACAGGTTAACAAAGGAGTGTGTGTACATCTGGGTATAGTGCTTAGATTATCTACAAATACAAGGTTTGTTTTAAAAGTCATAAAATACATATAGTATATAGTCAGCAGTAACCCAGATGTGGGTGAATAAATTTAACAATGCAGTTTAGATATTAGCATCCAAGTATTTGGGTACATCACTCATGAAAAGTTGTACAGAGAGTTGATTGTGGAAAGCAAAATATTTCAGTGAATGAGGATTGTCCCTCATACTACATACAGGGTTAACTTTAAGCCTGGGAGAATAGTTTCATTGAACGATATGCTTAAAGCTAACGTCAGAGAAGCTATTTGCACTGGATGAATTACACCAGTGATAATCAGACTGAGGCTCACGGGCCGCACGTGGTTCTTTAATGTGTGGCTCTTTGCATCACATTATATTAAAACACTGTGTGATCTAATTATTAACCAATCTAAGCTATTAACCAACTAGAATGTTTTTTCTATGTTATTAATCAATTGCAGTTGATAAAATAATAATAGTTGGTCAGTCATTTTGCTGTGAGAATTATATATATATAGTGATGGGGCAAGGCCAGATGGCTATAGGAAAGTGATGAGGAACAGGTATGTTAGTCCCAGGCTAAACAAATCCCTGGTACCATTGGAACCAAATGGCAGTTGTTCCAGGTTAAGCAAGACACCTGGGGCAAATTAAGAACCTTTAGAAAGCAGTAGAAATAGCTAGCCTGATGGGGACACCTGAAGCCAATCAGGGGCTGGCTGAAACCAGTTAAAAAAAACCTTCCAGTTAGTCAGGTGTGGGCACATCAGGAGCTGTGGGAGAAAGTTGTGCTGTTGGTGAGACTAAGTCGTAGACACCATATCATACACAAGGAAGGAGGCCCTGAGGTAAGTGTGAAGTGGAGATTGAGGAAGCGGGGACTGCTGTGGGGAAGTAGCCCAGGGAATTGTATGTGTTCTGTTGCTAAAAGGTCAGCCATCATAGCTGATATTATTAGGGTCCCTGGGCTGGAGCCTGGAGTAGAAGGCGGGCCTGGGCTCCCCTCTTTTTGCCTTCCCTAATTAATCACTGAGATTGGGAGATAACAGAGACTGTGTGAGGGAGGATAGCTTCTCCTCACCCCCACCCCCACCCCCTTGCTGGCTTATGATGAAAATGGCTCAATAGGCTGTGACCTTGTCTCCAGAGAGAGAAGGGCTACGTGGAGGGTCACAGTAAGCCTCTGAGGCTAGTGAAATCTGCAAGGAAATGTGGGATTCAAAGAGAAAAGAACAGAGTTTTGTCACTATATATATAAAATATATACACACACACACACACATCTCCTGTCATAGTGTTTAAATATGAATATATAGTATTATAGTAAATGAAACAATGAATTCACACTACTGTGGCTCTTTTCAGTAATGCTGATTGTTAATTTGGCTCCTGAACCACTGAGGCCTGAGTATCATTAATTTACATCCATGATATCCGTGTGTGGTTTGTGATCAAATGAATTAGACTGAAGCAATATCTCCTAATCAATACTTTATAATAAGAATTTCAGTGTACCAAATATGTACATATTTATTATATGGTATAATATGATATAATTGTGACAAGCAGGCAGGAGGCTATACATGACTCTGAGGGGAAACTGCTCTGATCAGGATACCTGGAGCTGTAACCTGAGATGAGAACGGGGGAGGGGAGTTGACACCTAGGGCCCAGGAAGTGAGCAAAGGGAGACAGACAGCTGCAGGGATTTTGAGAGGGTGGAAGCTGGCTGGGCAAGAGAAGGGGAGCCCGGATTCGGGGTCTTATCTCCCTGCCCCCTAGAAGGGCCTGACTAAGGGGGCCTGTTTGTACTGACAAGCTCTGAGTTGGATTGTGTTCCTGGCATCTCAAATAAACCTTCTGATCTACTGGCTGGCTAAGAATCACTGTGAATCCCAGGAACTGCGGGGGGTGGGAACGGGACTCCCCCACCCCCTGTGACAATAATAAATTACTATTTTTTAAAAAAGATGCTTGATTATAACATGAACTGTAAAATTATGATATATCATCTCAATTGTTATATTTTGGCCATTTTTTCTGAAACTGTTGCCATAGTTACTGAGAAATATTGGTATCATAATTAAAAAGAAGAATCACTGAGGAGGTTCTTACATATTTTCCAGAAAATATTTGTAGAAATATATAATTTGAGTCTCTGTCAGTGCTGTTTCACCAAATTATTGTCTAATTTGGCTTAATCAGTGTCTCTCCCTCTTCTCCTTCTCTGGCTTATATTTCACATTCCTTCTTGACATCAAGTTGTAAAATACAGTACATACACATTTTATCTTTCTAATTTGTCTTTGTAAACTATAACTGACTTAAAAGAATGAGTGTTTTATCAACCGTATCCAAACATATTTCAGACTGAGCCCTCTGTGACATACACCTTTTGTCAGCTGTTCATGGTAGGCTAGTTTTAATTTCTAGCCTGCAGCATTGCATAAATAATCTGCAAAAGACAGGTGGCAGTCTGCTATTTTGAATCCCTCCAGAAATCTTATGAATTTTGCAGCTTGAACTGTACTATGCAGGTGAAGTTGGGTCTCATGCAGAAAATAAGATACAGCCTTTTAAGAAATGCAACTTGCTAAGTAAACATATCCCTTTGTTTTTATGGGGGAATTAGCCAGGTAGAGGCTAACTATTGCATGAGGCAGAAATAACAACTATAAACTTAATTGGAATGCAGGTTTGAAATCTCTGGGACTTTGCTGCTAGCAGACTGCAATTTTGATAGAGTACCTCTTTTTGTTGTTGTTCAACATTTGAAAAAAAATATCAATTTTTCTTCTAGTATAGGCTTTATTGTAATATTTGTTTTCTAATTTGTGTTGCCATCCATCTTCTAACATCTAGGGATCTTTACATTTATAAAAAACAGTCAATTGCAGTATAAGGAAAAGAAATTGAATACTGTAATATAGTAGATAGTTGTATTTATACAGTTAATCTTGGGTATTGTATTCTAAAGAGTTCTAGTGCTAAGAAATTTACACTTGCATTCCACAGTGTATTAGAAAGCCAAAGAACTACAAAGAAGAAGTTATGTCTAGTGGTGAAATGTTGGGAATGGAATTAACCTTCTGTTGGGAAAGCACTGAAAACTCTTGCAAAACAAATTCTTGTTAACAATCTTTCTAATCACAATGTAAATTAACTGAAATAGTTTTGAAGGAAAAAAATATGAAAATGATTTATCTCAGAAAGTTTCAATTTTGCTGTAAAGTGTGAGTTGCACTCCCATTTTCAAACTATCTACTAACTATTATACAACTTTTGTAAAACAGAGTAAAGACAAGTGTTAGGACATAGATATTCAGGCCTGTCTGTAAAGGCCTGTACTTCAAGAATTTCGGTATGTTTATCGTTTAGCCAGTTAGAGAGATTTAAAAGAGAGAATCTGTGTAAGGGCCTTCTCTCACTGTGAAAGTCTGAGGCCTTGTTCTTAGGTCAACGCCTTTGGATAAACAGCAGAGGCATCCATAAGCTGGGAAGCGTATGGTCACATCTTCACATTCCAAACCAGTCATATTGAGATAAGGTGGATCTGTTAAACAGGTGATCTGATATATCACCTCCAGAGAAAGGGAAGAGCCTACAAGATGTAAAAGGAAATTTGGTTTGATAGTTTTCTATTTGGTAAGAATTCACTTATCAATAGACACAGCTGGGAAACCCTTATGTCTTTAAATAAGACAAGGAAGACTTGTAGCACCTTTGAGACTAACCAGGTTATTTCAGCATAAGCTTTCGTGGACTATAGCCCACTTCATCGGATGCAAATGGGCTGTAGCCCATGAAAGCTTATGCTGAAATAAACTGGTTAGTCTCAAAGGTGCTATAAGTCTTCCTCGTCATATTTACAGATACAGACTAACATGGCTGCTAATCTTAAATCTGTCCTTATGTCTTTATAGATGTTAATCTGTGAAATCCTCATTTCTGTATTGCTTTATCAGTATAGTTCCCACTTTGCTATTGTATATTTGCATGGTCTCTGTCTGGTTCTGTGATTGTTTCTGTCTGTTGTATAATTATTTACTCAGTGCTAATTACAAACACAAATTGAATTTAATTTTCAAATTCAAATGAATATTCACAAATATTTTTTCCACAATTTCCCCAGCTCACTAAATAATGGTAATTGTAATAATATTGGCTGATCTGTGGACTCTTTTTGTTTTTGGCTACAGTGCTGGCATGATCTCTTTCTGGTAATTGACATTGATCGGGGAAGGATAGACAAGTCAGTGTAAAGGGAAGGAGAAGTCAGTCTCAGTCCAGCAGCTGAAGCACAAAACAACCCCCAAAAGGGAAAAGTGAATTGAAATGGAGATAACTATTGTTTTTGATGGTTTCATTTTGTGTTGTAAAAAGTCCATCTTTCTGAAGGACAAAGAAATGTTAGCATCAAATATTGATTATGTATAGTATCTAAAATTTATAAAGTTCTTAACCTTAATCTGAAAAGCTGGGTTGTAGGAAAGGATGGAGTAGGTGTACCTTGGAGCTGAGGAAAATGAATAAAGGAAAAACAATTTAAATCAACTTCTTTCACTGCTCTTATAAGTAGCTTTAAAAGGCAACATGTATGGTACAAGACTGCAAAGAAGGGAGCTATGTCTAGAGCAAAAGCAGGGTCTAGTATGTTATGGAAATATAGGAAATATATCAGATTAACTAACTGGATTAAATTAATATAAGAAAAATACCAAAAAGTGGTTGAGGTATCCCCATATTCTATATTTTATTTTAAACAGCAGACTTAGTCTTGTATTAACTTTATAGGTACAGTTTTTTTAAAAAAGTCATGTCTCAGATTTGATGACGTTACAATGCTATCCCTTATGAAATTATGTAATGACATTACTGCATAGTGTTGAACAATAAAAGCACATGCAGCATATTTCTGGTTTATAGAGTTTTCTAAACTGACTCTGGATTCAAGAAGAGAGCCAGACTGATTTTGGGTTGCCAGCATGATGAAAATCTTACATGCAGTAACCAGTGTGTGAAAAGACAGAATTAATTTGCAAGCTGTAGCGTGATTGGCTGGAATTAAAAAGATTCATTCAGGTAAAAATTTAAATTTTTGTATATTGACCAGTGAATACTGCAGAAATTTTTCAGTTAAACTGTACAGAAACAGAAAATATTCTACAGGATTTGTTGGCTATATTTTGTGACAATGTAATGTAGCAATAAAACCAGATGAAACTCCATTGAACATAGATATACACTTTATATAAATGCTGAAGAAAAAAATCAGATTTTTTTTATTTTGTTATATAATGATTAGACTTAGTTTCTTTAAAGGTGCAAGCTGCACCATGATTCCTGAAATAAAGGAGGTCAGGACAGTCCTACATTATGCTAAATGGACTTAGGCATTGTCTAAAATAATGTGTTGAAATGGGAGACAGACTGTTAATATTTTGAAATATGGCAGTAGGAAGACCAAAGTTTACAGCTTGGTGATAAAACATACTTTCTGACCTTCATTCTGGAAATTTGATGCACATGAATAATCTCAGTGACCTCTGTGGCACCTCTCACATGTGTAAAGGTAACCCACTGGTGAGCAGGTGTTGCAGGGCCCCCTCTGTGTCTGAGCCACAGAGGATGTGCGTCAGTTGCTATTGCAGCCCCACCTAGATGTCCTAGGTGCTTTAGTTCAAGCTGTAGAAACTCATGCTTTTTAGCTTGCAATCACCAGTGTGCCAGCCAAGATGGTGGCTGTCAAAAAAATGCAGAAGTGACAAAGAGTCCTGTGGCACCTTAAAGACTAACTAAAGTATTAGAGCATAAGCTTTCGTGGGCTAATAGCCACTTTGTCAGATGCATCTAATACTTCAGTTAGTCTTTAAGGTGCCACAGGACTCTTTGTCACTTCAGCAATTCCAGACTAACATGGCTACCCCTCTGATTCTATCAAAAAAATGTTATTCCATGTGCAGAAGTGGCCATACATTAGCAACTGGAAGACCTGCCAAGTATCATGTATCTCACATGATTCTCACACATGCAAGTCACTCCATGCATTCTCAGAGACCAGGCTAAATATCTGGCATTTAACTGGACTCTGTCTGGGCAGGCAAAATGGTTAGGGCTGTTGTAGTCAGCCTGCCCATTACCGGGGCAGCTGTAAGTGGTCTCTTTGGCTGTCTGCTCCTGCTGTTCCCAGCCACCTGGAGCCCAGCAGAGTAAGGCCTTGTCTACACTACCAGCTGGATTGGTGGGTAGAGATTGATCTATTGGGGATCGATTTATTGTGTCTCATCAAGACGTGATAAATCGATCCCCAGAGGTACTCCCGTCGACTCTGGAACTCCAGCTTGCCAAAAGGCACAAGGCAGAGTCAACAGGGGAGCCCGCTGTCGACTGCTACCACCATGAGGATGATAGGTAAGTCGACCTAACATGCATGGACTTCAGGTATGCTATTCACATAGCTGAAGTTGCGTATCTTAGGTCAACCCTCCCCGCTAGTGTAGACCAGGCCTAAGACAGCTGCAGTGTTAGTGCCCCAACAGGGGCAGTATGGCAGTAACTGGGAACAAATAGGAACGGGAGCTATTGGAGGCAAGAAAGTGGGATGTGGGAGTCAGGAACTATTGGAGGAGAAGCTGGGAGATCTGTTGGGGATAAGGAATACTAGTGGAAGAAGAGCTTCTGAAGGGACTGGAGCCTGCCTATTGTCTGGGAACAGAATGGAGGTGACACAAGTTGATAGAGGAGATATGGCCAAACAGTAGCAACCCCCTCCTCTGGGTTTCTTCTGCCCAGCCAGTGCACCCCCTTCAGGCTGTCCTCATTACCTGTAGCTTACCTTAAGCCACCTTTAGCTCCTCACAAGTCCCAACCCCTGCTTTTGAGAGGTGCAAGAAGCAAGCTCCTGCTTTGCCACATCTGCTGCTGCTCAGGGGAAACTTCTAGAGGAAATTTAGTGTCAATCCAATGCTTTCACCAGAACTTTAATCCATGTAGTATTTTTAAAACTGATGTTTATGATCATATGTAAATTATTTGTAAATATACCAATTAGCTAATTAGATACTTTGCATAAAATGCCACACATGAAACTGTACAACACATACAGTCATGTTTAGTGTATATAATTGACAGTAAGATAGATCTCGTAATGTGAATTACAGAAGCTAGCTC
Source organism: Dermatemys mawii (assembly GCA_007922305.1). NCBI lineage: Eukaryota > Metazoa > Chordata > Testudines > Dermatemydidae > Dermatemys > Dermatemys mawii. Next base: position 1,143,690 of record ML677334.1, read on the forward strand.
TTAGAAGGAGGGATAGCTCAGTGGTTTGAGCATTGACCTGCTAAACCTAGCGTTGTGAGTTCAGTCCTTGAGAGGGCAATTTAGGGACCTGGGACAAAAAATCTGTCAGGGGGCAGTACTTCATCCTGCTAGTGTAGGCAGGGGACTGGACTCAGTGACCTTCAGGGTCTTTCCAGCTCTATGAGATAGGTATATCTCATATATTTTATTTAGACTTTTATTCTGGAGCAGAGGGATATGACTTACTATTCTTTTTTGGGGGTGGGGGAGGACTTTTTCATTTAGATATACATTTATTTGGGTCTATGGAGCTATTAAACTTTCAGCTGTTATCACAATTACCAACTTGCCATGTACTGATCCAGCACTTCAATTTGTGTTTCTCCTTTGAGATGTAGTGTCTTTTGCAGTAGAACTCATCAGTGTATGTGTAAACCACTTGATGTTTGCGATACAAGTGGGGAGATAAAAAGTGAGTTTGTTTCATAGGTTTCACAATTACAAAAATGAACTGAACAAAGAGGGGGCATTATTTTTCTCCCTGAAAATTCATGTAGTCATTTATGGATGAGCTTTGGCTATCTGTATTTCAGATGTGAGAAGTTGGAAGCAAATGATAATGATCCCAGTGTAAATCCTGCAGGGATCCTCAGTGTAGGTTAGGTAAACCAGAGCCAGACGTTTTTTCGCACCTCTGAGAAAGCAATCATTTTTGTGGAAAGCAATCATAGAGCCAATCCTTCCAGTCATCAGAGAGCCTGTCATCTGAAGAAGGGCTGTGAAGTGTTACGATTCAATTTGGTACAGGAACACAGTTCAAATAGACTGGAACAGCTGGCTGGACTTCCTGTGTTAGTTGCATCCATCATCATAGCCAGTGAAGAGCAGTTACAAATTAGCGTAGATTATCTGCAATCCAAAGTAGTCTTCACTTAATTATATGTCAATTAATATTGGTGATATTCATGGTGACATTCATGGGGACATTTAATGTAGTTCATGTATTTAGTTGACTGCCACATCTAAGAGTGTTTTAAAGACGTATGTTTCTCTGAAGTATCTATTTGCAGACTTTTAAAACATAGCTTCCTTAACTTTAATTTAGAGCAAATGACTCTGATTATGAAGAAAAAGTCACAGTGCCTTGTGTTGTTGAGTCAAAATTATTAAGAGGTTTAGGATAAAGCACACAATTAATGAATCATTCCTAGTGAAGACTAATGTCAGAGACCCCTCCAGGGCTAAGATGCCTTTGTGGTGTACTCACTAATCTTTTCAATGAAGATGGTGTGTGACTGGTTTTAATTAAGCATATATGAAAACAGATAAAAACACTAAAAAGCAATTTAAAAGCAGTTTTCTCAAGAAATGGGGACTTTTTCCTTCCCATCAGATTTATCTTTTCACTCAGCAGGTAACTGTTTCTACTTAAGTTTTTTCTGAACATAACCATCGGGATTGTCTGTCACTGTGGCTTTTAGCAGGATATGTGCCTTTCTGACTCTCTCAGTCTGTTCCTGGAATGACATTAATATGTTAAAATTTAAACCCCCCAAGTCAAAACACATTTGAAAAAATCAGAACAAAAGACACCACCAATAGACTCTTAACCCACCCTTTGACTGAGTGTCTAGTATGCATGGCAAGAAGTGATCATGGGCAAAAGTGCATATATCTAAAGAACTTATCATTGGAGTTCTGAAACACTGCTGCTGGCTCCAGACATTCTTTTTTTTTTAAAAAAAAAACCTTCCCAAACCCAGATGTTTGATTAGTCAAACTGATTTTGGGCTACTGGGTGTTTTCTTAGAATGAGCTCCATTGGGCATAGCAAATTATATGCTCAGGTTGGAACTCAGATTGTAATGCTCAGTATACAGCACTTCTAACAAGAAGTATTGATACATTTTCTTTGCATTGATTTATCCACTTCAGTGTACTTTAGTTAGTACAACATGGACCAATTAAAACCATATATTTCAAGGGGAAAACACTTTAAATAAATTTCTTGTTTGCTAAATTTTAGGTTACAATAATATATTTTAGAATATTGTTGTTATAGGTCAATCTGAAAGGTGTAGCTCCATTAGAATAATAAAATAATAATAATATGCACCACAGCCACAGAACTCTCCAAAATAAATACCTGCTATAGAAATAAACGTCTGGAAAGAATATATGTTCTCTGTACTACTAAGCTTCTATTGTAACACACAAAGTCCTGTAGAAGGGCTTCGCAGTAGCTTGCATATTTAAGTCAGTTAATAATTAGAAACACTGGTCTGATAACCTGACAGTACCACTTTAAAAGTTGAGATGTGCCATTGGCCAGATATGCTATTTTTAGGAAGTTCTAACGTACCCTGTAGTGGTGTACATCCAACAAGCTAAAATTAGCATCATATCCTGGATACGATACTGCTAGTGATTCACAAGTACTAAATAGAATCAAGACCTCTGCTGTTCAAGGCAAGCCAGAACACACGTTTACTTTAAGTACATTATAGGTTTATGCAAAATCACATTACAATGATTACCATATTTAAAATTTATATTGCATCACAGGTGTGAAACGTGTGTTACTGGCATAACAATAAAACAACATCATCATCCTGAAGCATTTAAAATCATATAGCCCAGTCGTGCACCCCTTGAAGTCAATGGCAATATTCCAGTTGGCTTCAGTGTTGGTAGGAGTGGATCCTAGTTTGATGATGATAGTAATAATTAATGTAGAGGCACAAAATATTGATGTTCATCAGTTGATTACAATGATCAAGGTGTGGGCAATTTTTTGTATTTTACAGCATTTTACATATTTTTTACTCCCAATAGTGAGTTCCAAACTGGACAGAGAAAAATCTCCCAAATCCTGAATATAGGGAAAGAAGAACTGAATGAATTACTTAAACCAGGGTTTAAATGGTTTGGATTACATGACTGGTTAAATGGGGAATTCTGTTTTTTTTAGCTTCTCTCTCTCTCCTGTTTTCATGAAGCAGGGAAGGTCAGCTGCTTTGAGACTCCAGGGCAGGAGGTTGTTTTAAAATTCATCAGAGTGACTCTTCAACTAGGGAAATAAGAAGAGATTCTGTTAAAATTTGGTAATTGGCTCTTGATGATGTTTTTAACATGTGTCTCAAAAAGGGACATGAAAACCACCTAGGCGTATGTGTGATATACATATATACATATTTATACAACACACAAAGGAAGAGCATCCAGTAACAAACAGAAGTCTCCTACTATACTGTAATATTGTTTTTTACCATTATTTTTAGCATTAAAAGTGAAAATCTTAATAATCAATTTTTTTTAGTTTTCTTTGTTAGAATAGTTATAAAAACTAAGTAACTTCAGGATAAGACTTCTGGTTTAAAAAATTATGGTTTTTAATAAGGTGGTACATTTCAGTCCCATATGTTTCCAGATCTGTCTACAGAGTTGTAAAAAGAGTGTCTGAGCTAAGTAATGAAAGACTAGGTTCATAAAGTTCTTTTTCATATTTAATGCTTGCAAGAATTTTAATAACTATTACAGTTGGGGATTTTTTAATAGTATAATTTCTAGTCATAGTTTAACTGATGTTTAATACTTTCCATTAGCATCACTTACTTATAAAACCTAAAATATTACTAGCATAAAGAGCTTGGGTTTTACATTTACAATTCATTGGTACAACAAAAAGAAACATATTAATATCAAAGTAGTGATAGGAAAAGCATTTGAAGTGGAGGGGTAGTTCAGCCAGCTGTTCTATTGCATAGGCCCCTCTTGCTGTCTTGACAAACAGAATCAGTAGCAGATTGTGGTGCCAATGAGTGTGGCAATCGTAGGGGTGTATTGTGGAGTACATGAATGTGTGGACGGTGAGGGACAGAGAGAAAAAAATGTATCATGTTACACTGACCCACAAAAGGAAAATCGAATTACTTCGAAGCTAAAATTGCCATATTTCCCTGCTGCAACACCAGTCATCCTTCCTCTGGGACAGTATCATTTTCTGAATGTGGGTCCTTAGAACATACTGTATTCCTGACAGGATGCCCTTTTTCCTTGCTGTACGTTTTTAGAGTTGTCCTTATAAAAAGAGAAGTGATGACAGTACAGCTATGGTGAAGCGGCCAGCCCTCTCGTCTTCCTTCTGGCTCAAGAGATGGCTTCACAGAATGTAGAGCTTTTTTTGAGTTTGCTTCACGTGTGAAATGCTGTGATTGAAGCAATGCCATAAAGATCTCTCACCAGTGTAAATCAGGGCTACATCCATGGAGGTGAATGAAATATTAGGGGGAGAATAATTCAGCCCACTAGTTTTGAAACAGAAGTCAGCTCTGGTTGGAAGGATCCAGAGCACTGGATGTTGAGTCTGCAGGGATTTGGATAATTATTGCTTCCCCCAGCAGATATGGCAGAGCTACGTGCACTATAAATGAGGTTGCGAGTTTGTCATGGAGGTCATGGATTCTGTGACTTTTCGGGAACTCTGTGACTTCTGCGGTGGCTGTTGCGGTTGGCCCAAGGCCTGCCTGAGCTGCTCAGCTGGCTCCGGGGCCAGCCGAACCAGCCACTGCTGGGGCAGTCTCGGGCCACCACCCCTCTCCCTCCCACCCCCAGCAGCAGGAGGAGTTCTAGTGTGAGAGGGGGCTCAAGGCTGTGGGTTGGGACATGGGAGGGGGTGAGGGTTCTGAGTGTCACTTACCTTGGGGTCTCCCTGGAAGTAGTGACATGTCCCTCCTTCAGCTTCTAGCTCCACTTGCTGCCTCCCCGCACAGCTCCCATTGGCCAGGGTTCCCGGTCAATTGGTGCCGTGGAGCCGGCGCTTGGGGCAGGGGACTGTGTGTGGAGCTAGGAGCTAAGGGAGGGACATGCATGTTTCCACTTCTGGGGAGCTGCGAGGAGCCAGGTAGGGAGCACCCGTGGGTGATCCCCAGGCTGCCCCCCCCATGAGCACCCACAGTGCCCCCTGGGCTGTCCCCCCAATGAGCAACCATGGCATCCCTGGGCCTCTCCTCCTTCCCCCAAATTTAGTCAGGTATATAGTACAAGTCATGGACAGGTCATGGGCCGTGAATTTTTGTTTACTGTCTGTGATATGTCCATGACTTTTACTAAAAGTACCCATGACTATCCTGTAGCCTTAATTGTAAACCATAGGGGACTAAGCACCATAGGAAGCGCTGCACACATTACCTCTAATTGGTCCAGATACATTATTTAAGGATGCCTGGTGGTCCAGGAACTTGGCAGTACCTTCCCTGTTGGTACAACAAGACCCATCTCTCTTTCCTTGGCTTGACTCCTGACCCTGACCCTGCGTAGGCTTTATTCCCGATCCCTTTCTCTGGTGTTGATCCCTGGTTAGATTCCTGACTCTGGCTTCAACCTTAAGCCTGACTCCTGGTTTCTGACTCCAGCTCCAACCACTAGGAGTGCTGCTCTGACCACTAGACCTGACTCCTGGTCTTACCTGCTAGCCCAGACCACTCAGCAGGTAGGACCAGTGAATTAATATTAAATGACACCAAAATAGAGACATTTTAATGGGTCAGGCCTCCACAAATGCCTTCTGGGGCAGAAAAATATTTTTACTGCCTTCTCAACAACTTTTATTCTTAAAGAAACGCACAACTCTGAATCTCTTAGAATGCAATCTGAATGCATTCCTTTCAGTGAGTTTTTGGTTTATGTTTAAAATTAGCTATTGTGGAAACAGTTTGCAAAATGGAGTGCATTGAAAGCAAGTAGAATCTTTCATTCTGATTCATCATTGGAGGAAGAGAGGAAGAATGAGTGTGGGGCTAATGCATATTTATCCCCAGGTTTATTCTCTACTCTCACTTAAAACCCTATTTTGAAGATGATACTGTACTGACCTGCACTGGGGTGAATATCACTAAGAGTATGTTTTATTTGTTAAATATTTGTAATACACTTGAAGAGCCTCATGCCATATTGATGCAGAGTATTTTAAATTATATTCCATTAGATCCAAGTTCACTGTGAGTGGGCTGCACTTTGCAAAGCTCACTAAAGCAGTGGTCTTCAAACGGGGGTGCGCTCACCCCCAGGGGTGCGCGAGACCACTCCTGGGGGTGTGCAGCCCCGGCAACTGGAGGAGCCGGGTGGCTTCTCTGCAAGCGCTATGGCAGTCCCCGTGGAAGGAGGAGCAAGGTGACTTCTCCTGCCGCTGCGGGGGGCCGCCGTAGTCCTTGCGGAGGAGCTGCCGGGGCAGTCCGGCTCCTCCTGTCTTATGGGAAACCTGGGAGATTTCCCATAAGGCAGTAGGAGCCGGGCTGCCCCGGCAGCTTCGCTGAAAGAGCCGTGGCAGCCTCTGTCGGAGGAACCGCGCGCCACGGCTGCATCCCCAGCCCTGGGTGCCAGGAGACACGCACCGCGGCTGCAGCCACGGGAGCCGGGAGCCGCGCGCCACGGCTACAGCTGAGATCCGGCCCCGGGAGCTGCGCGCCATGGCTGAGTCTGGGCGCCGCGGCTGACACCCGGGCCTGGGAGCCAAACGCCGTGGCAGAAATGGGCTCTTGGAACTGGGCACCGCAGGGGGCAGTTAGGGGACAAGGAGGGGAGATTTAGAGAGGGGAAGTGGGAGGGAGTGGATGAATGTGGGCGGGGCTTCCTCTGTGGGGGTGCCTGCTCAAACTTTTTTGACCACGCACCCCCCTAGAAATTTTTTTTTGGAGACCCCTGCACTAAAGTACTGACACTCTTCTCCCTCCTCTCCTCCCCCTCTCCCCCGCCACAACACCTTTTAAAAAACAATTATAGTCACTTCACAGCATTTAGGTTCTTAGTGATGTCCAGGCACAGAAAAACCTTCCTATGTCTCCTAAGACTTTTTTTAAAAAAAATGTATGCCTTTTGTGTCTAGAGGAGGATTCAAACTTCTCCAGAGACAGGGAAATTCTCCCCATTTCCCCTATTGGTTTTAACCCTGGCATAATATAGGGGTTTTTGTGTGTCGTATAAAAAAAATCCCCTATGTATTTGTTTTTTCTTCCATTGACAACTACAGCACTGCATGACACGTTGAGAACATGACCAGTTACGTATGGTATGACATTTTAGGACAGACTGGAAACAAACAGCTTGAATGACATTTGAAAATGTAGGATGGCTTAAGAACTCGCCAGCCTTGCTAAATGTAAACACTGCTGGGAAAAGGCAAGGCTTTCAAAAAGTGGGGGAGGGGAAAAGCAAGCAGTGCTTTCAACACAATTGTCTTATAAGTCTAATACAGGGTTCGGCAACCTTTCAGAAGTGATGTGCTGAGTCTTCATTTATTCACTCTAAATGAAGGTTTCTTGTGCCATTAATACATTGTAACTTTTTAGAAGGTCTCTTTCTATAAATCTATAATATAGAACTAAACTATTGTTGTATATAAAGTAAATATGTTTTTTAAAACGTTTCAGAAGCTTCATTTAAAATTAAATTAAAATGCAGAGCCCCCCGGACTGGTGGCCAGGTCCTGGGCAGTGTGAGTGCCACTGAAAATCAGCTCGCCATAGGTTGCCTATCCCGGTCTAATATCTGGGCTGTTTTCAGAAAACTATGTACGTGTCTCTGGCTTTATAATTTAAGAACAACAGTAAAATGCTTATTTATCTGATGCCATATCTATCTATTGTTGGCTTAAAAGTCAAGAAGTTAAAATTCCAAGTGTAACAATTAGAGATAGCAATCAGTAGCAACACCAATTGGCTTTTTAACACCCTTCTATTACTGCAGCAATGTCAAATCACCCTGATCATTGAAAGCCCTGCCTTTTTTCCCCCTTAAATTGTACTTCAAAACAATGAACTCTTCCAACTTTTGTATGTGTGTAATAGACTGGAGGAGATTTTGTATTTAGGAGATCTGTAGTGTCAACAATGTTACAAATACCTGTCTGTGCCAGTGTAAGAACAGCTTTATCATGGAAAAGCTATTCAAAATGTTTGTGTGTCTGTTTCAGTTGAAGTCCTGTGAATTTGGCTAGGGGAATTTTGTACAGGTCCCATAAGAAAACTGTAATGGCAGTAAACCAAAAAACACATTAAAAGTTGTCTTCAGATGTCAGATTTTGGTAATCCATTCCGTAGTAGAAGTTTGGGTTAGTCAATACAACAGCAGCTAAAAATGTGTTATTGGCTATTTCTTGAAATTCCATTTTTATATGAAATTGTTCTTTAAAACCTCAAGTTCTATGGCAGACTGCTTTAGGGAGAATGAGAATTTCTCCTGAGTGAACAGGAGAAATTAAAATGCAATTGTAAAGAAATGTGTTTGGCCTTTACTATTTATGAAAGAATACTTTCCAGAAGAAATGCAGTCAGCCTAAGCAGTGAAATGAGAGCAACAGATAGAAGATACAGTAATTAAAATACAACCCCTCCCCGAAAAAACCCAGAATTTCCTTAGTAGAACAGGAAATAGGACATAAAACTTAGAAGCTCTAGTCTATATAAATTTGTTTGTAGCGCACTAGTGAGTCAATATGTGTATATGTTTTGTCTTTGAATATGTAGCTGTGGCTCCAGAGCAAGAGGTACTTGCTAGAAGCATGTGATTCATTTCTTCTTCTTTTTGAAGACTGCATGCTCACTATACTGCTGGAAAAGGCTGCTTTCAGGATTAATTAAGGTGGGATGGATAAATTAGCAAATTAGAGAGTTAATGGCAAATTAAAAAGGGACTCAGATGATTTTGGCAATTTCATATTGATTTTTCAGTTTGGGGATGATAGGTGCTTCCGCACTTCATAGCACACAGCTGAACAATGTGAAAGCTGGAAGTGTTGACAGAAGTCAGCTTTTAATAACACTTAACAATGTAGAATGGAACAGACCCGTAGCCACTTTAATAGACTTGTTACTGATGGAATCCATGCTCAGGCAGGGTGACCTGGAAGCCCTCATTTAGGTTTTTTAAATGAGAAATAAGAAGCCACAGTTCATTATTATTAAAAAGTTAGTCTTTTATTTAAATAATCAGACCTATATTTGATAAGCTTAGCTTATTACCAGAGTCTTCCACTCTGACAGGATATTTCTTCGCTGTAAATTTAAGTCTGTAAAACATATAGCTTTCTAGAATCCATATGCCGTAAAGTGTCAGAAGGGAAAACATTTAAATTGGAAATTATAGTTGCAAAACATTAACCATTATTATTACAGAAGCCATAATTGTTGGCATATATTTATGACGTAATGGGCATCCAACGGGAGTACATTTTCACCAACTAGGGTGATCGGATGTCCCAATTTTATAGGGACAGTCGTGATATTCGGGGCTTTGTCTTATATGGGGCCCCCACCACCTGTCCTGATTTTTCATACTTGCTATCTGGTCACCCTATCACCAGCCTATTTGTAAATTATGGTTTGCTGAATTTAAACAGAGCTTATGAAAGTGATATCTTCTCTTTGTGTTGGTAGACCTAGAAAAAACACTGTGGTCCCTAAACTGTTCTTTCCTTTCCTGAGAGGAAATATTCAGCACAGTCTGCAACAATTTAATGCTAACAACAGGTGTGGAGCATGCAGTTGCCCACATAGGTGGCTAAAAAAATACTCCTTTCAGCCTGTTTTTCATCTGATACAATACATTAGCCCAATACAATGCTGTAAAATGCAATTTACTTAGGGATAGGATTTTTGATACTAAAATTATAAAATGCTTTAAGGCTGATTAGTTTATGTATTGAAAAACATGCAGAGTACTTGTTAAAATACCATATATCTTAGTGGTATATAAAGAGAAGGTCAAGGTCAGTGGTCAGGAAGTAGAAATGAGTTGTGAGATGGATTTGAAGTGAATCAGTCAGGGGCGCTGGGAGGCTGTCTAGGATGCGTGGGAAAGGGATTTACTACTCCCTGTTAAAGATGTCATTATATGACCTGGCTGCCTGTAATAACAGAAGAGTGACTTTATGATCCAAGAGATCCCTTCCAGTCTTGGCTCTTACATCCTATATAAAAGTCTAATATTAATTTGGCATAGGAAATGAGGTGAAGAATAAGGAGAAATGAATTCAGATAATTGGCATGGAAGTGAGGTGGCCAATCCAGGAAGAATCTTGAAGACCTGAAAGGAGATTTTGTAATGGATTTTGTCATGGTCAGGTACCCATGGTCAGCTTTTGAAATGAAAATTTCAAAAGCTGAGGATGACATACTTGTTTCTGCTAGGGCAGAGAGAGTCTATTTTTTGTCAACGTCCACATTTTTTGATCAAGGTATAGTCAAGGTCCAGACTTGCAAGTGCCCCTGTTCAACAAACATACAATGCTGTGTAATATACCCAGGGCCTCTTTCTTACACTTTTAGTGCATTAAATGAAAAATAAAATCACACCACTGTATAATCTAAAAATAACCTTCCAGGAAGATGTAATAAAATTACATCCGAGACTTTTAGAAAGCACGTAGATAAAATGTCAAATAAATGCAAATATTAACATTAAAACACTTTCAGACAAGTGTGTTAAATTTTGAAATTGTTTTGAGTTTACAAGGAGTAACTTTGGTTTTGTCAAATAAAGTTATTGTAAGCATATTACCCACCACCCAGCTCCCATCCCCATACGCCCCGATTGCTTCCCACTCAGCTTAGGGTTGGCATATTTCAAGTTCCGAAAAAGAGGATACTGTTGGCAGAGAGCAAACTGGAGGGAAGGTTGAGTTGGGGCATGCTGGAGGGGTATTTGGGGGTGTGGGAGGGATGTGTGTGTACTGGGAGGGGATATTTGGGGGGTGCTGGCAGAAGTACCTACACCCTCACTCCCAAGCTGAGGGGGCAGTATTGCTCCCTGTCACGGTGGTAGAGTGGCTGGTGCAGGTCCAAGACGCAGCACCGGGCATCAGTCAGCACCTCCTGCAGGCCTCTCACCCTGCCCAGGGCAGGAAGCTGAGGCCTGACTCTGTCTCTCCTCCCAGCCAGGCTGTGAGGCCTTGTGGCGGGACAGGAAGCTGGCTGAGATGTGGTTAGCAGCTCTGCTTACTTGGTGGGTCCAGTGGCCCGGCTCTCCCCACTCTTCCTATCACCCACCATCTCTCCGCCTGCCCCGCCAAGAGAGGCTCTCGCTGCCCCACTCACTGAACCCAGACGCCAGCGCCTGCTGGTTCGCATACATGGCCCACTTGCCCCATCCCTGTGCTGCTGCTGCCTGGCAGAGGACACAACTGATGAGGCCGCGGCTCCACATGCAGCCACCCTGTGGACACACTGCGCCCTGCAGCTCAGTCCACTTACCTGCCCCCTGCTGGGAGGGCGCGCATGACTCTGTATGGCTCCTGCCCTGGCTTGGCTTCAGCCCGTTTGGCCTTTGCAGTCCACTCAGAAGTGTCTGGCAGTCCATATTTGGACTGCAGTCCGCCTATTGATTACCCTGTGCTAGGGTAGGAGAAGAGTGATTTTGTTTTCCCCTTTTATTGTGATGTACTGACCCTGCAATGGGATCTGCATGCACTGAGTCCCAACATTGCCTTTTGTAGCATTCGGGACTTTGTTCGAATGAGTGACTGATATTTGTGCTTTTCTGTAAATCCTTCAGGAAGTGTTCCACAGCACTGCCCTGTAGTGTTTGACTCACACAGTTATGGGACCCCACCACTGTTACAAGCTTTATAGAAGTGTATGTAATAGGGTAGTTTAGCTGTGGGCTGGAGAGCCTGGGGCTAAGCTAGCCCTGATTACAGGGCTGAGAGGAAACAGGTGATTCTTTTCTAATAAATGTAGTAGAAAGCTGCAGGTTATGTGTGTAGGGTGGCTGCTGATGCATCCCCAGAATACAAGACAATATCCACTTGGCTGTCCCCACACCATCCTCCTGTGGTTTGAACTTGCACACATGGTGCATTTGGGGTCATGCTGCATGGGAGGAAGCTATTTTGAAAAGCATGCTGCTCCTTCCCCACCTCTGTGACCTCACATGCACGGTACTTGCAAGGTTTTGCTGGAGGGGACAGAATGGAATATTCTGCAAAATGGCATTCTCCCTGTATGATACTAGTCAAAACTATGACTGGTTTTATGTCTGTACCAGACAGGGGGTATGCCATACAAAACCAGGACTGCCTAGCCTACAGCAGGCCACATGGCCTGCCTAAATCTGTGGTGGAGAGAAATAGCTGGGACTACCAGAGATGTAGGGTAAACTAAGAAGCCCAGAAAAGAGTAAACTGTGTGGACCTGTAATGACGACACTTTGTGTTTGTTTTGGGACTTTTGAGTTCTTTTTTTAATAAATTCTGTTGCCAGCCAGATGGAGAGTGAGTTAAAAGATTGTGTGTTGCGAAGGTGACTGGAAACTGAGTGAGTTCTTAAAGAGGTTCTGGTGAAGGGGAGATAGAGGCAGGTGGTGGTCATGCTGGACAGGAAGCCTGTGTTCCTGGATTTGAAGGACCAGGGTTCTACTCATTGGTGTGATGTATATAGTAACTGTGTTTGTTGTCTGTACACCTGATGGTGCTTACATTATGGACAACGTAACTGTAATAATACCTTTACTGCAGTATATAATTCAGCCGCTAGCTATCGGTGGGTGCTGCTAAAGAGATCCAGGCAGAGTAATAAAGTCAGACTGAGCAGACTTGGGATGCGTGGAAGCTTTTTGGTCTGTGTGTATAATTGTAAATGTCTTATGTAATAAAAGCTTCCTTGTGACAAGGTGCTAAGCAGAAAACTGCTCAGTCAACCCTCTGTCACGTCAGTTCCAATTAAGGGAGGTGAATTGGAGCTGGGTAAATCACCTGGCCCCGACTGGGAAAGCTGGAACAGCTGCTGCCTCTTCAGGCTGGGGCTGGATAAAAGCTGCGGGGAAGGAAGCCAGGAAAAGGAGGAGCTGGAAAGAGGGAAGCTGTACTAGAGAAAAGGCAGTGAGGGGAAGCAGAGAGAAATAGCTTGTCCCCTCTTTCTTGCTCCTAGACTATAAGAAGGGAACTAAGGGCTTGGTTACGCTGAGGTTTTATAGCTCTCTAACTTACTGGGTTAGGGGGATGAAAAATCACCCCCCCCGAGCGCAGCAAGTCTGAGTGCTTTAAAGTGCTGGTGTGAACAGGCTGGGCTCCGAGCGCTTGGAGCTAATCCCCTCGTGGAGGTGGATTACCAGGAGCGCTGGGAAAGCTCTCCCAGCGCTCGGGTGTGACCACACTCGCACTTCAAAGTGCTGCCGCAGGAACGTTCCCGCTGCAGCGCTTTGAAATTTCAAGTGTAGCCAAGCCCTGTGTGTATAGTGGAAAGGTGGTGAGAACACAATCTGTAAATAAAAGCACTAGGTGATATTGGAATTGTATTGAAATATCTGCCATCTGTTGTCAAAATTCATTTCTCCTTAAGAACATGATCATCTTAGTAACATGAGTAATGCAAAAAGGATTTGCCCCTAGATAAAGTTTGAATCAGCCTCTACTGTTCATTTGAAAGGATTCTGGGGAAACATTTTGTTGAAATTAACCTTATCCAGATCTCAGAGGAAATACAGAATGGTGGTTTTGTTTGTAACATCAGATTTGCAAATACTTTCTGAGATTTTTGCCTGACGGCTATAGCTACTACTTGTCCCTTTGGAATCTGTAGGAAAGCTTTTCATTGTACCGTGGTGATACAAAATACTATGCACACACAACAAACACACAAATCTAGTATTTTGACTATCTTCTACTGCCTATTGGGATCTAAATTGTGCAAATCTAACTGTTGCTGTGGTTACAGAGCGCCACATTTAGTTGAGGGGACATATGCAATATACTTATTTGTTACAATATCCTTAAATAGTGACATAGGAAAACAATTTTAAAACAAGTCAAGGAGTTGTGCACCAGAATCATTTATTTCAACAATAGTTTAATTGCATTAAAATGAAAGAGCTTGCACGTGTGGACGGTAATCTGTGTCTTTGCTGGACTCCATTAATCATTTCCTTCATGAAAAAGTGACTTCAAGATAGTTGAAAAACTTCTCTCTTTACACCACTTGTGAATTCACAGCAGGATGTTGGTGCACAATCAGAAACATGTGTTTTTTTGTTTTTGTTTTTTTAAAAACATTGTTACATTTCCCAACCAAACAACCCTCAAAGTAAAACAAACAAAACAAACCCCTCATGCAATTCATTCCAAAACAAAACTACTACTTTTTCGAAAAAAGAGTAGTTATAATAAACAGTGTTTTTTTTTAAAAAAGAGTAATTTTAAACACATACACCAAAAGCAAGAAATTGATTTGTACATCATTCTGAATATGATTAATGTCGTCTTGATTTATTTTTAGATTTTTAAATTCTTGGTGTTGCCATTGATTGTTTGTTTTTTAAACCTGGCATCTTTTTGACATTTAAAACCAAAACAGAGAAAGACAACTGATTCTGCTTGCCAAATAACCTGGTGATGTTCCCATTTCAACAGCGTGTTTAAATAGTCAGAAAGTAAATAGTCAGCTTTTGGCATAAAAATGACACCGCACATTCTTTGTTTAATGTCAGCAGTTTCACCTATTTTCAAAATAACAAAACAACCCCCCCCACCAAACTAAAAAAACATAAAACAAATATGTGAGAAGGAAAGTTGTTTCCCCAGACCACCCTGCTCCACCTAAGTTACCTTTCAGCAATCATTCAAACTGTTGAAGGGGCAATTTTTATCAGATGTTATCTTTTGTAACAGTTTGTTGTTCAGTCATTGGCAACAATGTAACAGTCTCAGTTTTCTCCAATATCGTTTAGCTGGTTAGTATGTCTTTTGATTTTTTTTGTTAATTTCTTCAAGCTATTCTCTCTATCCCCTTGTGTAGTAAATCAGAATTTAGAAGTCTTGTGCTGTGTAGGCGTTTGTAATACTTGACCAGAAGAATACCTGGGAATTCACCCAAGACTAATATTTTGTGAACCCAAAGCTGAAATATTTATGCCACAAACATGTCCACAGAGTGAATAAACTCCAGTCCAGGATGCTGCGGGAATAAAAGGAAAAATGAATGCAGCTCTCATCCGTTAAGGATAATTGATTCTTCCCTGGACATACATAGATTAAAACTGCCACAGTCCAGTCTATATATCAGAACTGGGCCATACTGGGTCAGACCAATGATCCATGTAGCCCAGTATCCTATTTTCTGACAATGGCCAGTGCCAAATGCCAGAGACAGAGCCATCTCTTTCATCCAGAACCAGATTCTGGCAGTTTGCAGTTCTGGCAGTTTAAGGACACCCAGAGCATGGGGTTGCATTGTTGATCATCATGGCTAATAGCCTCACCTAAAAAAAAAAAAAAGCTAAGATGTGGGCATCTCCCCCATACCTTCTGCAATGAAGACTGATTCACAGTTTTAATTTAATTTTGCCACAATGCCCTTATCTTCCTTGAGAGCTCCTTTAAAACTTTGATCATCCAGTGTCCCTACTGACTGCATGGCAGGCTTCTTGCTTGTAATGTACTGAAACAATTTTGTTGTTAGATTTTATCTTTTGCTAGTTGTCCTTCAAGTTATTGTTTGACCTGGCTAATTATATTTTTATACTTGCTGGAATTTATGCTCCTTTCTATTTTTCTTATTAGGATTTGACTTCCATTTTTCAAATGATGCCTTTTTGCCTCTAACTGCCTCTTGTACTCTTCTGTTTAATCATGGTGGCATTTTTTTTTTGGTCCTTTTACTCTTTGGGGGTGGTGGTATACATTTAGTTTGAGCTTCTTTTATGACTTTTTATAATTTCCACATAGTATGCAGTGATTTCACCCTTGTGACTTTATTTTTAATTTCCATGTAACTAGCTTCCTCATTGTTGTATAGTTCCTCTTTTTGAAGTCAAATGCTGCTCTGGTGGGTTTCTTTGGCATTTTTCTCCCTACAAGAATCTTAAATTACTGGTCACTATTACTGAGCAGTTTTGTTGTATTCACATCTTGGACCAGATCCCATGCTTCACTTAGTACTAAAGCAAGAACTGTCTTTTCCCTTGTAGGTTCCAGGAAAAGCTGCTCTAAGAAGCAGTCATTTATGGCATATAGAAATTTAATCTTTTCATCCCTTCCTGAGGTGACAGCTATCTAGTCAATATAAAGATAGTTGAACTCTCCCATTATTAGTATGTTTTCTGCTTTTGTGGCCTTTCTAATCTCCTGAGCATTTCACAGTATGCTGATTCAGTGTAAATAAATTGGATAGTCCCTATTCTGCTACTGGACTTCTGCATGCATGCATTTTTACTCTTATAGGTTTGTTGGGTGAGCTATTGACTTAAGTTTAGAGTATATTTAATAGATGTATCTGCCTCTCACACTCCCTCTGTAAACTCCCCTATTTGCTGCTCCTCAAAAGACATCATACTATAATCTTCAGTCAAGCAAGCACACAGCAAAAAATTAACAGATGAACTCATCCCAAGGATCATGTATTGTCTCTTCCTTCACTAGGAGAACTCCTTCACAAAACTCCCATTTGCTGCTCTTGTTCACTAGCTTGGGGTATGGACCATCTTAATCTATTTCTTGAAGCAGTCAACATTTATAGTATAACTAAGATGAAAGATATGTGTTAGCTAATGATCTCTGCATTGCGATAAAACAGAAAGGCCTCTGAGTCTTAAGTCTATTAATTCAATATCTAATAAAGAGGAGAATAAGCTAAATAGATGTTTGACCTATCAGATGTGTAGTATACTGTCCTTGGACATATGTCCTTGTGGTTCAATCCAGCAGCCCCTGTTCAGTAGCCAGAAGGTCTGAGCTCATATGCCTTGTCAAATAAGCTGATTGTTTCATCTGACATCAAAATAAACTGTCATTGCAGACCAGATACTTTTTGATAGGTATGATCTGCACAATGAAATACATGCAGTCATTATAGGAAATAGTACCACAATTTCTGACTAATGCCACTATAAAATACATAAACTGCACTTAAAAATTGGGAAAACAATAAGATAACCATCTAATCTGAAAGTCCGTGAGACTAAAATGTGATCTTTCCACAGGGGCATTGTTCCAGTATAGATCAATTTCAGTTTAAGAAATATGCTTTTAAACTTCACTTCATCCCCCACTAGCAGGAGTTAGAAAGTTTTTGTTCATGGAACATAATGTTTACAGGGCAGTCCTAGTTATCAGTGCCAAAATCCAAAAATACAGTGACCAACAAACAGAATAAAATGTTTTTGATCCCAAGAATAAACTCTCAATATCTTACATTCAGACTCCAGTCTCCTAACTCAGACTGTCTTTCAAAACAAAGATCAGTATTTAGACTATAAACTGTGTGTAGAATCTGCAAAAATTGGAAGGTGAAACTAAATGGGACAACTGCTATTTCAGACTAGAAAATTAAGGCGGTAAATAATGGGCCTCTGGTCCTTGGTTGTTTGGTAAGATGGTATAGATAATTGAAGGGCACAACTGATTGTTTTATCTTTGCTGTGTGAGATAGCACTTTGTTGTCACCATCTGGTTTGCATTAGGGATGGCTAATGATAGTGCACAGTGAGGTACAACAGCAGACATTTGCTCTGATACCATCAAAGCTAAGTGCTCTAACATATTAGCTGGAGATTTCTGGATTAATACTCCACTGGCTGTGTACATTTGCAAGCATAATTAAGGCTGGGATATCATCCCTATGGGAAACAGAGTTTCAGTGATTTAGGATACTTTGGCCTGTTTCAGCTCTAAAGAAGAGGATAGAGAATGAATTGTCTTTAATTTGTTTCCAGTGAGAGCCTTTTCAACATCATGCTGCAATATTTCCTCAACTGATGAAGAATTTGCAAGGATTAAAATGGTAAATGTTTTTTGAGGACATAGTATGTTGGGACATAGTATGTAATAAAAGCGAGATACACAAAACTACAAGGAGTCCAGTGGCATCTTAAAGACTAGCAGATCTATTTGGGCATAAGCTTTTGTTGTTTTTTTACTAGTGGGTTTTTTACCCATGAAAGCTTGTGCCCAAATAAATCTGTTAGTCTTTAAGGTGCCACTGGACTCCTTGTCGTTTTTATGGATACAGACGAACATGGCTAACCCCAGATACTGTACGCAAGACTGATATTAAGAAACCGCTTGCCTATATCTTATTGTCATATGGGTTAGAATCATATACATACATCTCTATTGCACAAGTATCCAGTGAATCCAGCAGCTATTGTTAAATTCCTCCATCCCTCCTCAATCTTATAATTTTTAAAGTTAAATGCAAATAAAACTTAGTATCAGTCTGAAACAACAATTGAAATCTCATATAGCCAATTAATAAAACAACCAAATGTGGGAGAAAATCTGAACCCACTGGCAGATGAAATGATTATTTTGCCTCTTATTTAGGGTGACCAGATGTTCCAGTTTTATAGGGACAGTCCTGATTTTTGGGGCTTTTACTTATGTAGGCTCCGATTACCCCTCCCCCCCCGCCCCATATCCTATCCCGGTTTTTCACATTTGCTGTCTGGTCACCCTACTCTTATTGGCCATTTGTCAATAACTGTCTCTGAATCTCAGTAACTGACAGATCTATTGGCCATTTCTTGTTCTCAAATAATATCTTTTGCTGTGGCCTGTTCAGCTGCTGAAGTGAATCTTTTCCCGGAAGCCTATATTTGCTGCTCTTGATGTTTTCCCTTGTTAGTGATTGGCGAGGCGGGGCGGGGTGGAGGGTGGGGAGATTGTATTAGTTCTGATAGCTCTTTTCTTGTCCGTGATGGGGGATGGGGTGGTGGCGGCAAGTGTTAATTCTGACAGCTCAGAAGCTGTCAATAGCATTCTGGATGTCCTCAACAAAGAGGATACACAGATATAGGGTCCTTCTTGGTTTTGTTTAGGTGTCTACAGTTCCTTCTATAGAACTGACATTCAGGTATTATGACCTGATATAGCATTGGTGTATATCAGGGGTCTCCAAACTTTTTTAACCACACACCCCTAGTAGAAAAAAAATTTTGAGCAGGCACCCATATGAGGGAAGTCCCGCCCCACTCTAGTCCCACCCTCACCCACTCCATCCCACTTCCTGCCTGACTGCCTCCCTCAAAACCTCTCCTCCTTGTCCGCTAACTGCCCCGCTGGGGCCGGTCCCACTGAGCCCGGCTCTTCTAGTGGGGCTGCAGTCGTGGAGCCTGGTTCCCAGGGCCGGGTCTCAGCCACGGTGACTGGCTCCCGGGGCCGGGGCCGAGTCTCAGCCGTGGCGCCCGGCTCCCAGGGCTGAGGCCGCAGCGCGGCGCCTGGCCGGGTCTCTGCCGCGCCGTGGCTCCTGGGGCTGGGCCAGGCCAGGCTGGGTCTCTGCCGTGCCATGGCTCCCGGGGCCAGCGCTGGTCTCCGCTGCAGCGCAGCGCCCAGCCGGGTCTTCGCTGCGGCGTGGCTCCGGGGGCCGGGCCAGGCCGGGTCTGCAGCTCCCAAGGCTGGGCCAGGTCTCTGCCGCGGCTGGGTCTTTGCCCTGCTGTGGCTCCTGCGGCCAGGGCTGGCCGGGTCTCCGCCGCAGCATGGCGCCCGGCCGGGTCTTTGCTGCGCTGAGGCTCCTGGGGCCGGACCAGGCTGGGTCTCCGCCGCGGCGCTCTGCTCCTGGGGCCGAGGTGCCGCATACCCCCGTGGGTGGTCTCGTGCACCCCCGTGAGTGGTCTCGCACCCCAGTTTGCAGACCACTGGTGTAGATGATACAACTCTTACTTTGGCGGTTGCCTGATGCTTGTGTTGGAAATATATGGGTGCATCCACTCCACAGAATTAACTTCAGTGATTCAATCTTGAGTTAATTTTCCTGTGTTAGGCTGTCATAAGGGAGAGCAGTCATATTGCAGTTGAGTACCGCAGGAATGGCTGTAATGTTCTGTATCCATACTGGCACTCTACTCACTCATTGTGCCCCTAAGACATCTGGGGGCGTATCCCATGATTTATAGCATCACACTTACTTTGTTGTTCTATGTATATGTTCACAGAATATTGTGGGAGAATCAGTCTGTCCCTTGTGGGGATTGTGGGTGGAAATGGTATATACTAGCCTGTATCCACTGTTCACTTGACATTTGTCCTCTACTCCTGGTCATACACATACCAGCCAAGCTGTGTTATTGCATCACGACACACAAGTGATTTTTTGTGAACAGCAGCTGAGTTAATGAGAACGTTAGAGATATACTTCTTGTGTACTTGCTAATGAAGACAAGCTCTACCATTCTCCAATACTAGCAAGAGACAATTGTTTGGCATTCTTATCACAATATTTCTTCTCTCTAGTTTCCTCACATATAGGTGGTTTGTAACTTTTTCAGGGTTGTTTTTAGTTCAAGGCACATTTTAGATTTTAGTGTGATGACGCCCTTCTTGGCCAGCATCATGCATTGAACGAGGGGACTCCCGAGCTAAAAACATGAATGGCTATAGCTTGAACCAGCAAAGCAAGTTCTCAAGCTGTGAGCTGTAACACGTCTGTATTCTCTGTGAATCAGGCTGAGATGTGGTCACATGAGCACTAAAGTTGTTTTCCGTCTTCTCATAGTCTCTGAACTGGTTATGCTAATAAAATATAGTGAGCTGTTTTACAATATTCTAACAGTACAAAATATGGATTCCTTGAATTGACCACAGTTCAATTTTTAAAGAAGAAACTAATTATATTACAAGTTCAACTGATAAACACAAACTGGCTCAGCCTCACAAGAGCTTGCATCAACACTGTTAGTCTGTAAATTGAGAAATGAAATAACAGAACCTGACGTCCTATTCTGGTCAGGCATGAATGCTGTTATTAAATATAGGGCATCCAAATATGAAATTTGCAATTAATATAGGAAACAGACTGCAAATAGAAAATGAAACCCACATTAGATTCCTGATTTTCCTTAGCCAAGGTTGGCAACAACCTATCCCAATTAAATGGGAAATATCCACTTCTTAGTAGTGGACTTCTCTCTCTCTTTTTTTTTTTAAAAAAAAATAAAAATTACTTTTTCAGCAGATCGAGTAACAGTGTAGTATATTGCAAATCAATTTGCCAACCCTGGAATTCTAGATTAATTAATAACAGAAAATAGACCATAATTTATGAGTGGCACATTTTTGGCCATTCTCCCCATATGATGGCCTTGCTTTTTATGTATAGTCAAATGGATTTACAGAGTTTTGTACTTTCTATATTGAGCTGGATTTGTGATAACTTTTGGCTTCCATGTAAAATCAAAAATACATTTCTATTCTGAAGTGCACTCATTGTCACACTTTTAGAGTACCTCCACCTCTATCTTTCCCCTTCATGATTCACTCCAGAAGTTCCCAGTCAGGTCTCAGATCTCCAGCTATCACCTGTCTCTGTGCAGGGGTCCTTCCTCACTCCCTTCTGACTGATGGTGTTAAGGCTGAACAGCTCTCTGCCTTACACTGCAATGTCCCCAGCAAGCCAGTTTGCCTAAAGGCCAGTGCTTTGCATTCTCTCGGAAAGCTATGAATTATGTATTCCCAGCAGTTACAAGTAACCATGTAGCCCGTTCCAAGAAAGTACGTTTATTCTTAAGGTAAAAGCATTACAGAGAAAATATAGTAAAAACAATAAAAAGATGGAAACAAACACTGAACACACCTGATGTCACCCACTAGTCTTATGGGGCCCTAGTAGGCCAAAGTTTTTTCAACCGTTTTGTAAGGGTTGGAGACTTCCTTGGACAGAAGGTCTTGTCTGTTTGCTGGATCAGAAAAAAAGGCCTGGGTCACAGAGGAGCACAATGGTATCAAAATACAGCACGCTGAGCATTCTGTGTAGGGCTCACTATATTTCACAATTCTACACTCATGGAATTTACCACAGAAGTTACTTCTTGCTGCACTATTTTCTTTCAGAATCTAAGCTTTCATTTTGTAAAAAAAATATGTTGTAGCCCCTATGAATAGGAAAGGGGGAAATCGTCAATTGATCTGATTATAAATTGATGCAGTGATGTCTGTCTATTAATTGATGTCCTCTATAACCACTGTATTAATTAACCAATCCTTTGATTCTGTTCTACACTCTTTTGAATTTATCTTCCACACACTATTCTCCACTGAAAAAATAGGTCTCACTGAGGTCTCTAATGACCTCTTCCTAACCAGATTTCAGGACTAATATTCCATTCTCATCCTCTGTTACCTACTGGCAGCTTTTGACCCCATTGATCATATTTTCTTGAAACCCACCCTGTCATCCCTGGACTTTTGTGACTCTGTTTTCTTGAAGTTCTCAGCCTGCCTTTCATATTAATTTTTCAACATCTTGTTGGGTGGTTCTTCCTCCCCTCTCCTTCATTGGTGGAGGTCCAGGACTCAATCCTTTGCCTCCTCCTCTTCATCCTTTATTAAATTTTTACAAGGGTAAGTTTCTAGTTCTTCTGGTATGTACACTAGGGTTTGCTAACATTTGGGAACAGAAATTGGAAACCTAGAAGATGAAGGGAGAGTTTCTGGGGAAAAAAAAAGCTCAACAACCTTGGTTTGCACGCACATTTTGTATTTTTGGCTGCAAGTTATTTGTTTGCAGGATATAGAACGTAATTGGTTGCTAGACAAAAAAAAAAAACTAATATAAGGTGGTGTTTCTCCTCACAGGAGGCTATTTTTGGTGCCTTTATATTTTTTATTTATTTTTGTTCTATGTGCTGTCTGCATTTCTTCATTATAATAGTTCCATTTCAGCAGCTCTTTACTACAGTGGTAGGACTGTATTGCATAGATTTGTTATTCTTTAACCACTTGGCATCAATCTGAGTTGCACACTGTCAGTCCTGGAATTGTGAACTGTATTACTTACCTCTAAAATAGTATCTGCAGGGAACATGTTGGAGGTGATATTAAATTTATTTTAAATAAAATATTAAAATATTAAATAATGCTACCATATGAGTTGAGTTGTATGTAGCTAACGTAAAAATCTGATTGATACACACATGCTTAATTCACTTGAGAAAAAATTCTTGAAAGATAAAGCTTCTATACTGCACATTTGTTAGTTACATGTGTACTCCTTGTTTTGCTCACAAAAGTAATCTTTCTGTTGATTTGGCTTTGATTCACAATCTTTGCCTTTTGCTGCCTGGACCCATCTTGCGGGAAGAGCATTCAGCTTGTGGGATAATGTGTTTCAGGTTTGTCAATAGGTATGGTTCAAGTTGGTCAACAATGACAGTCTGACAAAATAAGAAATATTACTGGATAGAGAGAAAGTGACCATGATCTGGGACTTGAGTAGGTCAAGGAGAAAAAGAGAGAAACCTACCATTTTACTATCTGACTTGCCTGCATGTTGAGTTGTGGCTAAGTATATTGGCTCATGATAACATGAGTTAGCCCAGGGGTAGGCAACCTATGGCACACGTGCAGAAGGCAGCACGTGAGCTGATTTTCAGTGGCACTCACGCTGCCTGGGGCCCGGCCACAGGTCCGAGATCTCTTCATTTTAATTGAATATATAACTAAACTATTGTTGTATATAAAGGAAATAAGGTTTTTAAAATGTTTAAGAAGCTTTTAAAATGATAGACTTATAGAAAAAGACCTTCTAAAAATGTTAAAATGTATTATGGCACGTGAAACCTTAAATTAGTGTGAATAAATGAAGACTCGACACACCACTTCTGAAAGGTTGCCGACCCCTGAGTTAGCCCTTTCATGGATCCATCCAAGTGAGTAAAATGAGGAATACTTGTGGCGCCTTAAAGACTAACCAGTTTTATTTCAGCATAAGCTTTTGTGGGCTATAGCCCACTTCATTGGATGCACAGAATGGCTATAGCCCACGAAAGCTTATGCTGAAATAAAACTGGTTAGTCTTTAAGGTGCCACAAGTATTCTCATTTTATTTATGGACACAGACTAACACGGCTGCTAATCTTAAACCTATCAAAGCGAGTACTAGAAAAAAGTAACTTTTCAGCATTCTCTCTGTGAAACAGTGTTTGAATTTTTAATCCATGGTAATATTTTTGAAGGTATTAAGATTTGCTAACCTGCCCCCCACAAAGCTACTGTATATAACATTTTCAAGTCATTGTATATCTTAATATGGGCATAATGAATGGTCTAACTAAATTGGAAGCCAGGTATAAATACGTATTTCATGGGTTCTGAAATTTACAAGTTTTGCTTCTCTCTTCTGGACCCCTGAGTGGTGCAACTTGGCACCACACATTGTCAGTTTCACCCTTGTTCCTTTGGTTAGGTAGGTGGGGGAGACTAATATTGTTCTGTTAAACTCTCTGTTTTCATTACCACCTCTACCTCACATGCCCTGTTGGTTATTTTGTCCAACGGTCACACCCTTGCTGACACCTAGATTGTAAACTCTCATGGGCCAGGATTGGCTTCTTTGTTACTTGTTTGTACAGTGCCCACTGCAATGGGGCCTTGATTCTTGACTGGGCTTCCTAAATGCTACAATCATATAAATAATAATAATTTCACACAAAAAACTTGTTAAAAGAACATTATTAAGTTTGAAAAGTCAAACATTCAAAATTTAGGAAGTCAGAATAAAGGTTGTTTATACAGTCTTATTTTGATACAGTCTTAATTACATTATCCAATAAAAAATTTTCATTGCCTCATTCAGTGCACAGGATGATTGTGATTAATGAGCAGCTCTTCATTATGTTGTCTTATCCTCCTTATTCAGTGTGTGGCCCCAGGCCTCATTTACTGCATACTATTCAAACCCTGTTCTGAATTTATTAATTTCCTCATAGGTTTCTTCGTGGTCCTCTTCACTATCACATCTGAGGGCTTCACAAACATTAATGAATTTATCTTTACAGTGCCTCTGTAAAGTGAAGGGGTGGCATTATTCCCATTTTAAAGATGAAGAAATGAAGACCAGAGAGATTAAGGTCTAATGTATCCACTAATTTGTGTGCCCAGTTTGAGATAAATAGGACCTGACTTTTCAGATTACTTAGCATTATAAAGCACTATAAAGTTCAAAGCACAGTTCCCATTGACTTCAGTTGCAGCTGTGAGTGCTAAGCAAATTAGAATCTTGCGTCTGTAGTTTGACATCTAGAAAACGGGGAACAACACAAATAGTGACCATGAAGTAACCTGAAGAAGAGCCCTGGGTAAGCTTGAAAGTTTGTCTCTCTTTCATCAACAGCAGTTGGCACAATAAAATATTTTATTTCACCCCTCTTGTCTCTCCAGGATCATACAGGAATAGAGCTGAGCAAATAATTGAGTTTTCAGCACAGTGGCCAAGCCAAAAAATTAAACATAAAATTAATTTGAAACTCAAAATGAATTTTCCCAATTTTTCTCACCAAAACAAAGAAATCTTCAAAATTCAGTTCAGTCAAACAAAACATTTTGAATGTTATTTCAAACTAACATTTTCAAGTGGGAATATTTATTTTTGAAATTAAATGTTAGTTTCACATTTCTGTTTCTAAAATGTCATTTCAAAATGAAAAGTTAAAACAGTTCATTTAAAAGATGTCAACTTGTCCTGTTCCAACATTTCTGGTATTTTTTTCAGCTTTTGTTTTTTGGGGTTTTTTTTGGAGATGGGCTGAAAGTATTCGCCAAATTCAATCCAAATTTACTCAGCATCTGTGACAGAGGCAGGAATGGACTCCAAGGCAGCATTCAGCTATGGTAGACCATGAAACCATCTGTCTGTTTGTGCAACAATCCACTGCCTCATTCACTACTTATCTTCCAACTTTTGCAACCAGAGAGGCAGTGGTCCCATAGACAACAGCTTCATTCACTACACAGGGGATAGAGAAAAGTAGATGGAGAGAAGGAAGTGCGAAGAAGAAGAGTAGAAGAGGGGGGGAAAAAAAGAAAAAGACAAAGGGAAAGAACAGAAGAGAAATGGGGAGGGAAGTGAAACAAAAGGGAAGAAAAAGAGAAAGGAAGGAGGAGAAAGCCATATGCGTTTTTATGCTTTACTTAATTTTATTATAAAGGCAGTACAGTAATTAATACATGCCAGTGAAGTACAGTACCACATCCAAACGTTGAAATGAACAGATTAAACAAATTCTTTTAGAACTCTGTTTCTAGCTGACAGCCTTCCCATCCAGTGCCTGAGAATGTCTTGTGGGAAGGTAAAGATTGCATTATTACTGCATATTTATCAAAAAGGGTGTTGCACATTTTGGTCATTTACATTCTTATTTTGCCTCACTTTGAGAGGCAGATTGTGCATTTCCACCTGTGGCCCATTTTGGGAGTAGTATAGAGATTGTGCATAATCACTTCTCTTTCTCCAAAGTGTGAAGGAAGAATATGCTGCACCAACCATTTGGACATCACTACTTGCTTCCCTGTGTGGCCTGCCAGTTCTGTGGACCAGTGAAGTGGGCAGGGCTGTGGGTCTGCCACTTTTCCTCCCACTTTGGGTTGATTTGCATCCTCTCTACCCTCAGAAGGATCAGTTCCCGCACTTCCCTGAGTCCCACAAAATCCCTTGCTACTGTGCCTGGGCTGTGTAGGGGCACTGTGGAGAGGAAAGGTCCTTGTACCTTTCCTCTCCCAGACACAATTTGGCTCTGGCTGATTTCAGAGTTTGAGACAAGTGGGTGAAAAATACAGGGAACACAGAAGAGCATGACTATGAGTGGGAGCGAATGAATTGTTCCTTTTTGAAATTCTAAGGTTTATATAATATGTACCCCTTGCCCTCTCAGAAGTAAGAGTTTTTCTTTTTTGTGAATTATTCAGAGCACAGTAAGAAAAATGCCTGGGAAATAATGATGGCGTGAAAGAAAGCACTTTAGGCCTAAGCAGGCACTTTATTTCTTTTGCAAACATATACAAGACTCCAGGTCTGGGTTCATTGTTACAGTTACTGAGCAAAGTAATTCTGAGGCTCAGAATCTGACCTGCCTTAAAAGAGTTGTAAGCTGGCGGGGCTTGTCCTTTAGCATTCCAAATAGGGCTATAGCTCACAAAAGCTTATGCTGAAATATACTGATTAGTTTCTAAGGTGCCACAAGTCTCCATCATCTTAAATAACTTTATGTTCTTGTTAAAGTGCCACCAATCTCTGCTGAAAAATGAATGCTCCCCCCACCCCCATCTTTATGGGACCTAAAATGATTATGCTCGTCTACACTTGAGGAGTAGTTTGGGGGAGATCTTGCCCTTATCAGGAAGAAATTTTGCGGGGTTCAAGAATGGTCTTGGTAATTCCTCATTGACTAGTTTATTTCCATGGATCCCAGGTGCTTCTTGTATGCAAGGTCTGGCCTGTAATGCTGAGAAGCCTCCAAATGCCTTGCTGTTTTACACATCTTCTCTGATGGTAGGCTAAGTTGGCAAACATTCAGTGTATGTATTTGTTGTTTGTGCAAACACAGGCCTAGACTGACACTTCTGAGACCTGTCTGCAAGACATTGTGCACTGAGAAATGTTATAAGGGCTCTGAAAAACATATTTTAAGCAAATGTTCAGCCAAAAATGGCGCCTACCTCAGACCTATTTCTGGCGTAAATTTCTAGTGAAAGTCAATAACTCTTTTTCACATCATAGCAAAATTCAGGAGCTGATATTCTGTTAAAATCTAATATATTCAAAACTTGCTAGTATTGCCATATACTCTCTCCCTTTCTCAAAAAAATAAAATAAAAATTGAAGGGACAATCTGTCTTTTGATAATTATTATTCACCTTTTATTCATTGGCTGGAAATTTCACGGATATGAACTGCAGAGATGACTTACCATAAGGATATTTAAATAGTATTTGTCACCTCTGCCTTATTAAAAATATTTTAGAATCTTCACGAGCAGCCATTTTAGCATACTGTTCCATGAAAGTCATCCAGCAGTTCATGGAAAAACAACTTATGTTGGATTGTATGTAGAGATGGGCCTGAACCAAAACTCCAGATCAAAGTACCCTCGGACTTGGGAGGGTTTGAATCTGGATCTGGATTTGAACATCCTGGCTAGCACCTCTGGCAGGATTATTTCAGCTGCATGGGGGAAAACTAAAATATATATTCAAAATGAAATGCAATTGTTACTAGAGATGAGTATAAACTAGAACTCCTGAATTTTGAGGAAGTTCACAGCTGGATCAAAACTTTGTTTTAACTCAATCTCCCCTGTCTACTTTACCTAACTTCCAGAACAGCTGTGTATGAACCCTGAAGTTCTTTGAGTAACTGCACATGTCCATTCCACTTGGGGAATACCATGATTGTAAGGCCAGATTTTGCAAGTTCCCTGTACCAAGCAGCTTCCAGGAAAAGCAGTGT
Source organism: Dermatemys mawii (assembly GCA_007922305.1). Lineage (NCBI taxonomy): Eukaryota > Metazoa > Chordata > Testudines > Dermatemydidae > Dermatemys > Dermatemys mawii. Next base: position 1,171,889 of record ML677334.1, read on the forward strand.
GCTGAAAACTTTTGAAAAATCTGACTGCTTTATGTATATTCCTAAATAAGAGCTGAGCTCTTGAAAATCAGTCGGTTACTGGCTCCTATTCTTTTTTAAAGTTGCATGTAGCTTATTGCATTAATATTAGATGTCAAGTGATTAAAAAAATTAAAAGTGATTAATTGCACGATTAAAAAATCATGATTAGCTGTTAAACTATAGAATACCATTTATTTAAATATTTTTGATGTTTTCTACATTTTCAAATGTATTTATTTCAATTACATTACAGAATACTGTGTACAGCGCTCATTTTATATTGATTTTTTATTAAATATTTGCATTGTAAAAAAACAATATTTTTCATTTCACCTAATGCAAGTACTGTAGTGCAATCTCTTTATCATGAAAGTTGAACTTACAAATGTAAAATTATGTATAAAAAATCTTGCATTCAAAAATTAAAAAATGTAAAACTTTGGAGCCTATGAGTCCACTGCTTCCATGCTGATGACAGGTTCTGCTCAATAATGATCCAAAGCAGAGCTGATGCATGTTCATTTTCATCATCTGAGTCAGATGCCACCAGCAGAAGGTTGATTTTCTATTTTGGTAGTTTGGGTTTTATAGTTTCTGCATCGGAGTGTTGGTCTTTTAAGATTTCTGAAAGCATTCTTTATACCTCGTCCCTCTCAGATTTTCGATAGCACTTCAGATTCTTAAACCTTGCGTTGAGTGCTGTATCTGTCCTTAGAAATCTGTCCCTATTAGTACCTTCTTTGCATTTTGTCAAATATGCTGTACAAGTATTCTTAAAAGGATGTGCTGGGTCGTCATCAGAGACTGCTATAACATGAAATGCACACATTCTGCCATGTAAAACAGAACAAGACATACAGTTCTCCCCCAGGGAGTTCAGTCACAAATTTAATTAATGCATTATTATTTTTTAATGAGTAGCATCAGCATGGAAGCATGACCTCTGAAATGGTGGCTGAAGCATGAAGGGAAATATGAATGTTTGGCATGTCGTCTGGCATGTAAACACCTAGCAATACCAATTACAAAAGATCCATGCAAGTGATTTTTCTCACTTTCAGATGTTGTTGTAAATAAGAAGCAGGCAAGCTCCTGTAAATGTAAACAAACTTGTTTGTCTTAGCAATTGGCTGAACAAGAAGTAGGACTGAGTGGACTTATAGGCTCTAAAGTTTTACATTGTTTTGTTTTTGAGTGCGGTTATATAATGAAACAAAATCTACATTTGTAAGTTACACTTTCACGATAAAGAGATTGCACTGTAGTACTTGTATGAAGTGAATTGAAAAATACTGTTTCTTTTATCATTTTTACACTGCAAATATTTGTAATAAAAGGAATAATGTAAAGTGAGCACTGTATACTTTGTATTCTGTGTTGCAAGAGAAATCAATATATTTGAAAATGTAGAACAACATCCAAAAATATTTAATAAATTTCAATTGGCATTCTACTGTTTAACAGTGCGATTAATCACAATTTTTAAATCACGATGAATTATTTTTATTTAATTGTGTGAGTTAACTAATTAATTGACAGCCCTAATTAATTTATGGTGCTGCCATGTTAAATCCGTTGACAAAGTATTTAATATATATTCTGGGAACTAATGTCAGTTGTAGTGGATATATGTATATGCATTTTGGTTCTGAATCTAGCAAATCTGAAGATAGAGCAAAAGCAGAATGGCACAAAAAGAGGGAGGAAAAACCTCAATAAGAATATTTTTAGTCATTAGGGTGCAATAAAAAGATAATTTGCAAATAAGTAGTTTTTCGCATTACTCTTCAGCTTGTAGTATTTGGCAAGGAACATCTATGTATTTTCTTATGCCAGAGCAGATTGCAACAGTGATGACAGGTTACAGATTAAGTAACCCTAACAATATTTTCATACTCTTTACAGACAATTCAAAACATGTTGGACTCTTTGAGGCCCCATTTAGAATGTTGCTTGGCAAATACCGTTGTTGGAAGCTTCTTTATTTCATTATTTCATGACATTCCAGATGCTTAATGGCATTTTAGGGTGGGAAAGATGCTCTAGTCTAATGACATGCACACAAGGATTCATCATCTTTATTTGATTATAACGAAGATGTATTAGAAAAAACCACAATTCTTTGCTGTGGATTGAATGCGAAAGCTTGTCATTGCACAGTCATCTCAGTTTTGTACTGATGCATTGGTATGAGGTGTAAGCTTCTTAGTGGCTTCTAATCAAACACATTCAATTATCTGAGAAATGTTAGGAAAAAAGGATGATTCAGTTATATTCTGTTTGCGGTGGAAATATCGTAAACTGTACTGAAAACATTTTCATGTATAAAAGTGCCACTCAGAGATCAATTAATTCAGTCCCATGTTTACCTTCTCACTGTAGGTGTTGGGTATATTTGTTAGTATATTTGGATTGGCCTGTATAGATTCACATGTTGTTTATCAATCCAATAGTATACTGCATTCATTTAGAGAAGTTACTTTGAGACAAAACATTATGCTTCAAAAGACTTTTTAGCCCAGACCTGTTAATAATTAGAATTTAGATTATTTTCATGGGACTTCCACAACTGAAGTCCACTATAAAAGAAATAGTGTTCATATCTGAAACATGAAAGTCTTAACTGGTTACAGGAAAAGAAATTTAGGGGATGAAAAAAGTTGTATACTCCCTGAGCCAGCAATAGCAGGGAAGGGATTGGTTCTAATTTATTTGGAGGTGAAGAAACTCAAACACTGTCTCTTTAGCAGCAGGGGAGGGAATGCATGGAGGCCTTGGTACCTTCTCTCCACAAGAGTATGCTTGGGGTTGGCTCTGGTTTTAACCTTGCCAGCAGGAGAGTAGACTTCAGGGGGAAAGAAAGTTCTGAGACCCTCACCTGAGAGAAAGATGTGGAAGGCAGGGGAGCAAGTTGTCTGTCTCCCCTTGCCAGTCAGAGCAAGCAGTGGGAGGAGTGGTTTGGTGACCCATTTCTTTCTATTAGTTCTAGGCTCAGTGGCCCACTCCCCAGTCTGGTTTTGCAGAATAAAAAATGATGGCCTGCTATACCTGCACGTACCAGGACACTGGAAGAACTGGTGGAAAAAAAAACAGATTAATGAAGTGAAGAGAAATATTGTTAGTTATGCAAAGAAACATGTATTTACTTTTAAACTTCTTTGGAGCCATTGGACAGTTGCCCAGCAATTTAAGTGGTGCTTTACTGTAAAGATAAAATTGAGTAATATGTTTAGAAAAATGTATGCTGTATCACATTACTATGCTAATCAAAGTAAATCAGAGCAGGTAGGCATTGGAACGAGGGTATTAATTAGGTGAATTTTTATTGAGTCATTCTGAGTCTGTCACAGAGATGGTACTTGTCACAAGAACAGAATATTGCCAGTAGCCTAGAGCCTCCAGGGAACATGGTCACATATTCTCAAGCTGCCTCCAGTCCCTCCTCATAATCAATATTTCGTATATTTACAAATGAAATAACAGTGAGCCTAAAACGAAGAACTGTGTTTAATAATGCATTTTAATAGCATAGGAATGAGTTGAGGATTAATCAAAACTTTAAAAATTGGCACTAAACTGATTTAGTGATTGTCATTTGCCTCAGTGCTATGTGCTTGTTGACAATAACTTAAAGAAAAATTACCTTGCAATTTTGTCTTAATTGCCCATGTTATGCTGCAGGGTGATGCTGAAGACATTAAAATATGAGTAACAGATGTGATGTTTACTAATGGAGCATCACATCCCATATATTTTTTCATACTGTTTGTTTGTTTGTTTGTTTGCCTATTGTAAATGAAGCCTATGTCCTGTAAAAAAAGAAAATCCACTTCTTTCTGTGAAAATTTTCTCGTATTTTTTTTCCAGGAGGCTCTACAGATCTTTTCTGCCTCATGAATTAGTGATGGAAGAGTAGTCTTGTGTAGTGCAATTTATATATCATAATGTATTATTGCTGTTGTTCTAATATTATTATATGACAATCTGGCCCTGAGCATTTCAGATGTTCAGTGTTGTCTGCATTATGAGCCTTATCCAAAGGTCACTGACGTTACGGGATGTCTTTGCATTGACTTTAATGGGCTTTGGATCAAATCTTTTATGGCCAGATTGTGCCGTTAAGGCACCAGCCTCTGTTGTGGCAGAGTGAAGCTGCCCCCAACCCAGGGGGAGGAGCTCCAGGAGAGACTCTGTTTCCAGACGTACAAACCTTCTAGGGTTCCCAGTCATGCAAGTGTGTGTGTGTTTCACCATCCCTTAGGATGGGGCAGTATGCTCCCCTCTCTTGACCACCTACGCTTGTGACCCTGTCTCCTTGTCACTGTTCCTCACACCCTTTGCATCTGTCTTGTGCCCCAGAGTGGCATGGCACTTAAAGGGAGTAGATCCTGTGCCCCACCAAGTACAGACACTGAGATTGTTCCTGGCATTTGTGTATAGGGTTTAAGTAGGGGCAGAATTGAGCACATTCCCCCAACCACTTCCCTTGTCCCTACGTGAGTGCCAGGCACAATTCAGGCCCTAGGGTAGGCTACCTGCCAGCTAATTGGTCAAATTATTATTCTTTTAAAGGCGGTATTGTATTCTTAAAATGTCTATTGAAATTTTCTTGCTCATGAAAGAACGTGAAGACACTTGAGACTGAGACCCACTGTAGAGGTACAGCAAACAAAAGAACCATGTGTGTGTCCCCACAGTGCTCTGCCACGGCTTCAAGCCTGGACTGCAGGAAACACTTTTTGAGACAGGAAATTTTTTATGCTGATTCAGTTCTTGGCCACTGTGGTATAATAAGGATGCCAACTAATGCCAATCAGTATGATGGTTTCTGTGATCTAATATCTCTCCTGTAAGAACTGCAGTGAGCCCACCAGTGTATTTCAGAGGCCACTTGTTGTCATGACTTTTAGTCACTACCACGCCTAGGCCAGTGATGAGGAAAAGTTCTGTGCATGGTCAGCAGTTGCCTGTACCACTGGTAAGTTGAATTCTTGTCAAGAATAAACACACATTCAGCACTAAATACATGCCAAGTTTGAGGTTTGAAAATAAAAACCTTTTCAAGTTAGTTGAAAGGGAGAAAAAAAATTTTGAAAATATTCTTAACTGAAAACTATTTTTATTCTACTCAGATAATTAAAAAAAAGTTTCTGTGAAGTTTTCTAGAAAATAAAAATCATTTATTTGGTCAGTCAAAGCATAAGAAATGTCACTCCTGAAGTTATATTTATCAAAAAGCCTAAAAGGAACTGAAAACAGAGGTCTACTGGGAATAGAAGTGTCATCTGAATCTTATCTTTAGCATTGCTGCCATGATGTGATAATACCCATTAAAGCACTTTACTCGTGCTCTTGTAACAATTTCTTTTATCACTCATAATCCCATCTATAACTTTACCTTGAGTTATTCCGTCTGCAAGAAGTTAATATACTCAGTTCTGTCCAAACTGATAAAACAGTCCCTTTCCCTCCCATATGTGAGCATGTGGTCAGGGCTGGATTTCCAGTTAGGCACAGTAGGCACATGCTAGGAGTGCCGGTGTTCTAGGGGTGCCTAAAAGTAATAAGTGGGTGAAAAGTTTAATTTTTTTATGGAAAACATGAAGGTGAGCTGTAAGGGGGGTGGGGTTTTTTTGAACATGGTGTGTCTAAAGGTGCATAAAGTATAAATCTAGCCCTGCACGTGACACAATAATTCACACAATTCATTCATTTTGATCAGCGTTAATTTTGATTACTTCCCTGTGTTTCAATAGTGTTCTGTTGTGGGCCTCTTGGGTCTTTTATCTTTACAATGAAGCAGTGTGGATTATAGCATTTCTGTTTTGGAGTCACTCTATTTTATTCCTATCAATTTTTTAATACACTTTCAGTTTTCTGATTTATTTCCTTCCAAAAAACTTAACTTTTGTACTTAAAGTCTCAAAATACTTAAATTTTCTGGCAAAATCTTGAAGTTTCTTTATAACATCATATAATACACGTTATATGAAATGAAACTGCAATAGATACATTGTAACATGTAGAAGAATAATGGTACTTTACAAAATATCTGGACAACCATCCTCCAAAATGTCTATACCACTACTCTTCAGATGGTAAATAACCACATGCTATTTGTACATCCCAATATTCTCCAAGAAAATACACTCAAAACAATGCTTCCTGAGATGGATAGGATGTGGGCTTGTCAGTCACCACTCACAAACATCTTCTGTGTCTCTCCACAGATCTAAACATTCAAGTTACACAAACACAAAAGTTTACAGGAGACTTATGGCATATAATTTGCTAAAAAGACAACCTATTATGATTCAACTGGATGCAACACCAGATTATGGTTTGGGAAAGGAAAGCCTACACTTGCGATGTGGATGATTACAATACAAAGTATGAAACATGAAATATGTCACTGCTCGTATCTGACATCTTCAAAGTCAGTTTGAAGGTTATTGGCCTTTAGTTAAATATTCTTTTTACAATATGTAAAAAACAAATACCATTATCAACAGCCATGAGTTAAACTGAACAGCAGTGCCCCGAACAGGATGCTGACAGTTATCAACACGTCTAGTAGCAACAAACATAATTTCAGGAAGAATTGTTTATATATCTGTGTATTCAGTGTAGTTGTAGCTGTAGCCATATCGGTCCCAGGATATTAAAGAAACAAAATGGGTGAGATAATATATGTTACTGGACCAACTTCTGTTGGTGAGAGATATGCTTGTCTCTCTCAACAACAGAAGTCGGTCCAATAAAAGATATTACCTCACCCACCTTTGTCTCTGTATATGAGTGTGATTTACTACTTACATTTTATAATTATGCCTATTAAAATAATACTTTCCTACCTGGATATAACTATATTGCACTACTTGCTTGTGTACCAAACTGTATGTAACAATGCTTTCCTAAACGGCAGTGCAGGCTAGTGAATAGAGCATTGAACTGGCCCTTAGGAGAACTGCATTCTATTCCTAGCTCTGTTGCTGGTCCTCTGGGTGACTTTGGACAAGTCATTTCCCTAGTTATGTACCACAGTTCCACATCTGTAAAATGGGGATAAGGATGATGACCTTCTTTATAAAGGGCTTTGAGATCTATGGATGAAAAGCACTATATAAGAGCTAGGTATTATTGTTAGTAAAAGAAACAAGTATATATATTTTATTTCTGTTTGCATAGGCTCATTGCCTCATGTACCTAATTAAATTTGTGTACTCATCTGTAAATATATTTTCAAATGAAAATAAACAGCTATCTCTGTGTACACCATGACTGACTCATTGGGGTCATGACATCTCAATGGGCAATGGCCAAGTCCTCTCCAGGTTCCCTATAAGTTGGGGAAGTATTGTTATCCCCATTTACAGATGGAGAACTAAGGCACAGAGAGGCTAAGTAACTTACCCAAGGTCACATAGCCCACAGTGGAGCCAAGAAACAAACCTGGGTCTCCTACAGCCTCACCACCACACCCACTGGGGCTATGCACTGCCCATCCTCCCATGCTCTGGGGCTGGGGCTGCATGCCGCCAGCCTTCCCAGGGCTGAGGGGTCTGTGGTCACTCGTAGTCCCATGCTCTGGGGTTCGGGAGCTAGGACTCCACGCTGCCTGCCTTCCCAGTGCGTCTTTGGAATTGGGGAGCTAGCCTGGGACAGGACTGGGCTGTGGCCACAGTGGGGCTCTGGGGTCTGGCATGGGGGAAAGGGCGGGGCCTTATGTGGAAGGAGCAGGGCTGGGGATTAGCCTCCTCCAGCCAGCAGTTCACATACCACCTAGGTAGTAGGGTGATTATATTCTGAGACTCTCTGCTTAGAGATGCAGGGCTCCTCTTTTGAGTGCTGGAAATGTCAAGTGCTTGAACTCTGCATACAGATAACTGTTGAGTCATATGTAGATAATTGCACTGGAATAGCTGCTGAGTCATAGTGGCAGGTGCAGATTGGTAACTTGGACCATGTTTTAAAAAGGTTTGGAATGTCTGTCTTGGGAAGAAGAATTCTCACAGAGAAAACCTAGGAACAGTCTAACAAAGGGGGCAATTTTAGGCTACGTTTTGTGTTGTGTTTTTGTTATTTCAGTACCCCTAAAGCAAAATCCAAGGAATATTTTGTATGTGTGTATATACTCTCTTCAAAGCAAGGTGCAAACTCTGCATAATAGTTTAAATATTTTTCAAGGACTCCAGCAGGTAGCTATGTAGATTTGATTATCAGAGGCTCTTTTCCCTCTAGTACTATGCTAGTGTGAAATTGAGGAGAACCTGTGCAACACATTAAGCAAATAGAGGACAAGATGGCACAGAAATTTTTTATGGGTCATAGCACCTCTCAAACTAAGCCACTGGTTCACAGCTCTATCGATAATGAGTGTTGCATCCCACACTGGCAGTGGCTGACAGTGCCACTAGACTATTGGCTTCTTAGTGGCCTAAATGAAATGAGCTGGTGGCCAGTAGCTGGTGGTCAATACAGTACACAACTGATACCAATAGGCATCTTTGCTAAAAGTCTCAACAGAGAGTCAACAGGCTGAATGAGAATGGAGGGCCAAATTCAAACATGGTGTGTGAAATCTTTTGACACCATGTAATATTTCTGTATGATTGTGCAGGCTATAACCTGTAGGTAGCAGTTACAATGAAAAAATGGTTATATTTTCAGCATTTAAATATACTCCAGCACAGCTGACAAACATTTCTTCAAGATCTAATTTCTTGTACCTTCATATAAAAATGACTTATAACATTTGATGCAAATTTCCCCATCCGGTGGCCCCCAATAAAATGAGTGTTCACTGGAGTTAGGCCATTGTCAATGTGTTACACCTGCATACAACAGGACTGGCTTTGGCCAGAATAGTGAAAAACTGTCTCACTCCTTGAGATGATCTCTCCAATTTGGGTTTAAGCACTTGGAAACGATAATGTGGAGAAGTTTGCATTGCTGTTACCTATACTTTGCCTGAGCTGTTGACTAAATAGAACCTCCTGGACTTAAAAATTAGAAAAAGGAACTAGAAGTGAGACAAAAACAAGGAGTCCAGTGGCACCCTAAAGACTAACCGATCTACTAATGTGATATATGTCACCATGTGCCGGCAATTCCACTCTGCTATGTACATTGGCCAAACTCGACAGTGTCTATGTAAAAGGATAAATGGACACAAATCAGACAACAGGAATGGTAACATAGAGAAGCCAGTAGGAGAACATATCAATCGCTCCAGACACTAAATAACAGATTTAAAAGTAGCCATTCTTCATAAAAATAAAAACCCCTTCAAAAATAGACTTCAAAGAGATACAAGCTGAGATACAATTCATTTGCAAACTTAACACCATCAATTTGGGTTGGAAAAGGGTCTGGGAGTGGTTGGCTCACTACAAAAGCAATTTCCCTCTCTTGGTATTGACACCTCCTCATCCTTTATTGGGAGTAGACAACATCCACCCTGACTAAATTGGCCTTCAACATTAGTTCTTCTTCTCTTCATGTGCCAATATATATTTATGTTTCTGTAATTTTCACTCTATGCATCTGAAGAAGTGGGGTTTTTTACCCACTAAAGCTTATGCCCAAATAAATCTATTAGTCTTTAAAGTGCCATTGGATTCCTCCTTGTTTTTGTGGCTACAGACCAACAGAGCTACCCCTCTGATACTTAGAAGTGAGACAGCTTTAATTTTTCCCACTATCAAAAGTAATTAATGTGCACGTAAAAGGGAATTGCTGGCAGGTATTCATTGGGATGTACTTACCAAGCTCATTCCACTTATCACAAAAACCAGAAGCTCTTGTAATATATAATTATATTCTCACATAAAAATGTGTGTGATAACCTTGTGTTTTAATGATTCTCATGTTAAGTATTAAAGTTTTTTGTTGTTGAAATATGTACATCTGCACCAAAATAACACAGCATGAAAATGGCTGTTTAAGTAGTTAATTATTCAGAGATAATTTTATAAATGAACTGCTCTTTAATAACATTCTAAGCTCTATAATAGGGCTCAGTACATGAGTGGTGGTAACACTGTTAAAATCAAGTGTCACCGTATTTCATCTTTGGAATAATCTTTCTAAGTAAAAGCAATGATGGTCGTAGGCTCCTCCAGCTGGTACTTCTTTTGAAAGATCTTAAGAAAAGAATAAAAAGAAATGAGCAGTAGTTACACTCTGTTTTAGAGTCTGACTGTATTGCAGAAGCAAACTATCATAGAATACCAGAGTTGGAAGGGACCTCAGGAGATTATCTAGCCCAACCCCCTGCTCGAAGCAGGACCAACACCAACTAAATCATCCCTGCCAGGGCTTTGTCAAGCTGGGCCTTAAAACCTCTAAGGATGGAGATTGTACCACCTCCCTAGGTTACCCATTCCAGTGCTTCACCACCCTCCTAGTGAAATAGTGTTTCCTAATATCCAACCTAGATCTTCCCCACCGCAACTTGAGACCATTTCTCCTTGTTCTGTCATCTGCCACCACTGAGAACAGTCTAGATCCATCCTCTTTGGAACCCCCTTTCAGATAGTTGAAAGCAGCTATTAAATCCCCCCTTACTCTTCTCTTCTGCAGACTGCACAATCCCAGTTCCCTCAGCCTCTCCTCATAAGTCATGTGCCCCAGCCCCCTGATCATTTTCATTGCCCTCCCTGGGACTCTCTTCAGTTTGTCCACATCCTTTCTGTAGTGTGTGTGTGTGAGGGGAACTGGATGCAGTACTCCGGATGTGGCCTGACCAGTGCCAAATAGTAGGGAGTAATCACATCCCTCAGTCTGCTGGCAATGCTCCAACTAATGCAGCACAATATGCCCTTAGCCTGCTGACTCGTATCCAGGTTCTCCTCCACAGTAATCACGAAGTCCTTTTCTGCAGAACTGCTGCTTAGCCAGTTAGTTCCGAGCACTGTAGCAGTGCATGGGATTCTTCCGTTCTAAGTGCAGGACCTCATCAGATTTCTTTTGGCCCAATCCTCTAATTTGTCTAGGTCACTCTGGACCCTATCCCTACCGTCCAGCGTATCTACTTCTCCCCCCAAGTTTTAGGTCATCCATGAAGTTGCTGAGGGTGCAGTCCATATCATTAATGAAGATGGTGAACAAGACTGGCCCCAGGACCGACCCCTGGGGCACTCCACTTGATACCGGCTGCCAACTAGACATCAAGTCATTGATCACTACCTGTTGAGCCCAACGATCTAGCCAGCTCTCTATCCACCTGATAGTCCATTCATCTAATCCATATTTTTTAACTTGCTGACAAGAATACTGTGGGAGACCCTATCAAAAGGTTTGCTAAAGTCAAAGTATATCACATCCACCACTTTCCCATATCCACAGAGCCAGTTATCTTATCATAGAATGCATTCAGGTTGGTCAGGCATGACTTGTCCTTGGTGAATCCATGTTGACTATTCCTGATCACCTTCCTCTACTCCAAGTGCTTCAGAATTGTTTCCTGGAGGACCTGCTCCATGTCCATCCAGTGGATCCACTGCCAGGAACCTCCAATTCCATCCAGTTCTGCAGTGGGCGCTTCCACCAGTTCTCCCTCCCCCTTTTCATCAGTGTCCCTCCAGCAGTTCACTTACCAGGACCTTACTGACCACCCCTGCTCACAGGAGGGGTTAAGGTGGACTATAATGATAGGAAGTTCGCTCCCTGCTGTACCAGTCAGAGGAATCCCCAACTGCCCCTAGCTCACTTTATCACTAAGCACCTCTCCTTAATTCCTCTTCAAAGCCATTTATCCGTTCTTTTATGCCTTAATTTATGGAGTACTTGCACTGAACGTCTGCCACAAGGAGGTGCCAGTCATTGCCTTAGCTGCTTCTTCTGCATACCCAACCGGGTTCCCAGACATCTTCTAAAGCCTTTTTTTTTATATCAGCCAAAGATATGGCAGCACCTGAGTATGACAGGGGCACACCATCCTTCCAAAATAACTCAGGTGCCCCATAGAATATGCTAGCATGTGAAATTACTGTTCTGGCCCCTGCCCCCCACCAAGGGGAACAAGAATTTGGCCACTTCCCTGTTCATATACTTCCTGGTTTTGTCCACCCTGACAAGGTTCATGGCTCCCTGCCAGACCTTGCACTGAAGCATATCTGACCAGACAATGTTAATGCCCGGAAAAATTGCCAGGACCTTCTTTAGGTTCCTCCTAGTTCAAAGCATTAACTCCACCTTTTTAAATGTTCCCAAATCATTTTCTCCCAGGTGTATCTCCAATATATCCAATGGATACGGATGCGCCCGCGCAGCATACATCAGCGGTATCAGTTGATCTCATAACATGCCCCTCCATGCATGCCAACTGGAGCAATTCTTCACCGAATGCCAGCTTGGAGCCCTCAGGCAAACTGGATGCATGCCTATGCACCCAAAACACAATACTGTGCCCACAGATGCACACCCTCGTGTATAGCTGGCTGTCTCATATCTGAAATGAGAACACGACCGATTAATGTTGATTTTCCACCTGCGGTCTTACATACATTCGGTATGCGCTAGACTGCCAGTGTCTGATTACCTGAGTAGCCTCTGTTTCCATACCTATCTGCGCTGCTGCTATAGCCGCCCCTATTCTGAATTAGTGGGAACCAAATTCGTGGGCTGGCAGTCCCAACCTCGTTATCCCTTGTCTCAACATAGTAATCAATTGATGCGCTGTGAGGGGATTTCCATCTCTGTGTACAAAAAGACAGTCTTCTCCCTTCTCTCCTTCGTATTGTGTAGGCCCTCAATGCCCGAACTGGGCAGACCCCAGTCTTGCCACCCTCTCACAGGGTAACAAATGCACTTTGGCCAACTTGATCAGTCTTTTACCTTCGCAAGTGTAATATCACTGCATGCTTGTGCCAGCTTATGTCACAAAATTCCAAAGACCTTCCTGTAGAATTCTTGATGGATCCAGGTATTGGCTCACTGATCCTGAAAGCACCAAAAAAAGCTGTCAGCAACACTGCCCTCAATAGAGACACCTCCTGTGTGCTATTACATACAACATCGAATATGTGAAGGAGGTCCCTGAGCGTGGAAACCTTGATGGGATGATGGGAATTCTCCCTAGGTCCACTGCTACATGACCGTCCCGCCAAAAACCTTCGAACTAAGAAACTCCCACAAGGATCTGAGTAGCCATTCAGTCTACTGACAAATTAATGGCTGAAAGGCGATTTGAAATTGTGGAGGATGCCAGTTGACAGGTTGCCAATGACAGCATGTATAGCAGCACCTGTTCCTCGGTAATGAGCCACATTGCTGACTGGCCTTCCTGCTCCATGAACAGCATTTGTCTGGGTTTGTGGATGACGATCCCTGCCCTGTGTTTCTACCATTGCTCCTGAAATCACCTGAGTGGGATGTTCTGGATCTGCATGACCTGCTCTGCTTTGTACAGCCTGTAGTACTGTGGAAACAACCTCACATAAAATATGTTTAATTAATCAAATCAGCTCTATGCTAACTGGCCCCCCATCAGACACCGCTAGCTCAGTTGAGTGAGGGAAAGCTGCTCCTGAAGCCCCCACTTCCCCAGGCCCGAAAGACCGTGTGTGACAATCCAGGAGCGTGGTGTGTGTGTGTGTGTGATGTAAATTCCCCCCCATCCCGTTGTGTTCTACCCCAATCCACTGGTGCCAGAGGATAAGGAGAATTAATGACTTGTAGCCCCCATCCACTTCCTATCCCCCAGTTCAGCCCAACCTCTGCTTTCTCAGACTGGAAAGTGTGTGGTGGTTTTTTGATTTGTTTTTTTTCTTTTTTTCCCTCTCTTTCCTTCTTCTCTTTTTAAAAGATGGGCACTATTTTTGCCTTTTTCCAATTTTCCAGGACTTCCTCCAATCCCCACGAGTTTTCAAAGATAATGGCCAATAGCTCTGCACATCACATCAGGCAATTCCCTCAGCACCCTTGGATGCATTAGATCAGGACCCATGGACTTGTACATGTCCAGCTTTTCTAAATAGTCGTTAACCTGTTCATTCACCACTGAGGGCTGAACCACCTCCTCCCCACACTGTGTTGCCCAGGACAGTAGTATGGGATCTGACCTTGTCTGTGAAGACCAAGGTAAAAAAGCATTGAGTATTTCAGCTTTTTCCACGTCATCTGTCACGAGGTTGCCTCCTCCCTTCTTGTTACCCTTCACATCTCTTTCTAGCTGCAACTCCAGTTGTGTTTTGGCCTTTCTGATTGTACCCCTGCAGCTTGAGCAATATTTTTATACTCCTCCCTAGTCATCTGATGAAGTTTCCACTTCTTGTAAGCTTCCTTTTTGTGTTTAAGCTCACTGAAGATTTCACTGTTTAAGCCAAACTGATTGCCTGCCATATTTGTTATTCTTTCTGCACATCAAGACGGTTTGTTCATGTACCCTTAATTAAGAAACTTAATAAGGCTTCTTTAAAGTTCAGCCAGTTTCATAGATTCATAATATTTAAAGCCAGAAGGGATCATTGTGATCATCTCGCCTGATCTCTTGTATAGCACAGGCTATAGAACTTCCTCAAAATAATTCCTAGAGCAGATCATACATATATTACAGAAGAGAATCCAGTCTTGACTGAAAAATTGTCATTGGTGGAGAATCCACCATGAATCTTGGCAAAGATTCCAATTGTCAATTATCCTCACTGTTAAAAATGTATACTTTATTTCCAGTCTAACTTTTCTAGGTTCCATTTCCAGACATTGGAACATGTTACACCTTTTCTCTGCTAGATTGAAGAGCTAATTATCAAAATTTGCTCCCCATGGTAGCTACTGAGAGACTGTAATTGTCACCCTGTAAGCTTGTCTTTGTTAAGCTAAATAGATAGAGCTCAAGGAGTTGAGAGACTGTAATTGTCACCCTGTAAGCTTGTCTTTGTTAAGCTAAATAGATAGAGCTCAAGGAGTTCAATCATATAAGGCATGTTTTCTAATTAGTCTCATGGCTTTTCTCTGAACCCTGTCCAATTTATCAACATCCTTCCTGAATTGTGGACATCAGAACTGGATACAATATTCCCACAAGGGTCTCACTGGTGCTAAATATAGAGTGTCATCAGCAGCACAGATGCTTCCCTCATAAGCCTCCTACACGGTACTCTGGTGAGGTATGGATGACTCTTGAATGTTTCATGTTTCAGTGTCCTCTGTGACTGACTGCTTACAGTGCTGTCGGAAAAAATAATGATGCGCAATACAATGCTTCTTCTATCTGTCTTCTCTAACATTCTAATCCAGGATCCAGCCAAACCCCAAAATTTTATGTAAGACTCATAAACTACTTGGGGTATGGGAGTGGAGGGGAAGACAACCGGGAAAGAACATGACCACAGTCATTTCCAAGACGGTTTTCTCCTTGGTGAAACTGCTTGTCATTTTGTTTCTAAAATTAATCTCTCTTCTTTTTGTGCGGTGCAAAACATGCAGAGGAAGTATGGCAAGAGACCATCCTGTCTTAACAAGGAGATCTTCCGTTATCTGAAACTCATAAAAGAATCCTACGAAAGGTGGAAACAAGGCCAAATTATGAAGGACGAATATAAACAACAGAAGTATATAGAGACAAAATGAGAAGGGTAGAGAACTAGATAGAGAAATTAAGGGTAACAAGAAAACGTTCTACAACTATATTAGAAGCAAGAGGAATATCAGGGACAGAGTAGGCCTGTTACTCACTGTGGAGGAGAGGGAAGGGAACAATAACATAAAGTGTGAAAATGGCAGAAGTGCCAAATGACTCTCTTGTTCCAGTTTTCACCAAAAAGTTTAGTAGCAATTGGGCATCTAACTTAATAAATCCCAATGAAAATGAGGTGGGATCAGAGGCTAAAATAGGTAAAGAACAAGTTAAAAATTACTTTGACAAGTTAGATGTCTTCAACTCACCAGGACCTGATGAAATACGTTGTAGAATACTCAAGGAGCTGACTGAAGAGATATCCGAGCTATTAGTGATTGTCTTTGAAAATTCATGGAAGACAGAAGAGATTCCAGCCGACTGGAAAAAGGGCAAATATAGTGCCAATCTGTAAAAAGAGAAATAAGGACAACCTGGGGCATTGCAGACCAGTCAGCTTAACTTCAACACCCAGAAAAATAATGGAGGAAATAATCATGCAATCAATTCACAACACCTAGAAGATAATAAAGTGATAAGTAACAGTCAGCATGGATTTGTCAAAAACAAAACATGTCAAACCAACCTAATAGCTTTCTTTGACAGGGTAACAAGCCTCGTGGATGGGGGAAACAGTAGATGTGGTATATCTTGACTTTAATCAGGCTTTTAATACTGCCTCGCATGACCTTCTCATAAACAAATTAGAGAGATACAATCCAGATTCGGGTGGGCAAACTTTTTGGCCTGAGACCAGATTTCAATATGGAAATTGTATAGCGGTCCAGCTGAGGCGGGGATTGGGGCACACAGGAGATGAGGGCTCCAGCTGGAGGTGCAGACTTTGTGGTGGAGCTGCGGATGAGGAGTTTGAGGTGCAGGAGTGTGCTCTGGGCTGGGATCAAAGGGCTTGGAGAGTAATCAGGGCTGGGGCAGATGGTTGGAGTTTGGGGGGTAGAGGGGTTGGGGTGCGGGATGCGGGTGGCCCTTACCTGAAGTGGCTGCTGTCTCCCGTCCCCCCTCCGGCTCCCACGCAGAGGTGGGACCACACTGCTCTGCGTGTTGCCCTGTCTGCAGGCACTGCCCCCACAGCTCACACTGGGCATGGTTCCCAGCCAATGGGAACTGCAGAGCTGGTGCTTGGGGCAGGGGCAGCATGCAGAGAAGCTGCAGTGGGATTAAATTGCTGCATGGGCAGTTTAGGTTGGACATTAGGAAAAGCTTCCTAACTGTCAGGGTAGTTAAATACTGGAATAAATTGCCTAGGAAGGTTGTGGAATCTCCATCATTGGAGATTTTTAACTGCAGGTTCACAAACACCTGTCAGGCATCCACAGGCAAATTGTATAATTGTACCATGCATCCACAGGCAAAAAACAAACACATTTTGTTCTCTGTTAGTGTATGTATAGTTTCAAAAATATTCAGAAATTGCCAATTGTCTGAGAATATATTTCCTAATGGAAAAAAGAGGTCTCTATCCAGCCGTACATTTCTGTGATTCTGTCATTCATGTTCAGTTCCAGTTATTGAAAATTCCTGGGTTTTGCAGACAAGATTTAATTTTTTCTGAAGTATTCATCCAGACTGAGCTCTCATCTACATGAGAACTGAAGCACATAATGTACATCCTAATCATTTTAACTAAATATTAATAAAATTAACTAAGCTAATTTTAAAAAGTTGATGCAGGAAAATTCTTAGAAAATGAAATGCCTTGTTATTGGAATAATTCTAAAGCTATTTTGATTATTAATATTGGAACATATTGCATATACAGTATCTTTTGTTTCCTCTATTTCATCCTAATGAATTTCAGTATTTCCAAATGTACGTGAACAAAAAAAGCAAAGACACAGACTAATTAGGTGGCCATAACAACTGCATGTGAGTGATTTGTCAAAGATGGGACTGGTTCGGGTATCTTCAGAGATAAGTGTATATATTTTCTAATGGTTCATTAGTTCAGACTGCTTTCTAAACCAAATATACCTACTGAAATTAATGGAGCCATTAATTTGGGGAAAGAAAGGAAGGAGAATTTTAGTCTCTAAATCTATTTATTCACCTTATTGCACGTTATTTTCTCACCCAGACCAGTTGTCATGCTGCTGCCCAATCAAAAATAGCCCCTTGAAAGAAAATTAATCTCCTTCTATAATATTTAATGGAGAAACTTACTCATAATAACAAAATACCTTCTAGCATATGCAGTGGCGGGGGAAGGTAGGGTGCAAATGCCTATCACAGATGTACCAGACTGTAATATTATGTTTGTTACATTGCCATCTAGGGATGAGTAAGATTAAGAAATATTTGAATAAAGATGGCTGATTAAACAGGAATCTGGGATATCTGAGATATGTATTTGTTGGGCAAGGGAAACAACAAGGGCTCAATAATGGATCTTACAAGGCTGAGTCATGCTGAGCAGAGGGTGCAGTTCTGGAGCTCTAGAGCTGGAAGAACTCCATCTTTGGGTCTGAGGGCTTCACTGCCCTCTGTTCAGACTATGAGAGGTGTCAAGAGAAGTGTGCACCGGAGTGCTGCGCAGTCACTCCCGCTATGGACAGTGCGGCTGTGAATTTAAAGGTTCCTAATTTGCACTCATGCATTCCTGCTTGAAGAGGACTAAATTGGTGAGAACGTGGGGAACTTTATGCTTGCTCCCACAACATCCATACGAGAGTAACAGAGCAGCATTTTGGCATGCCCTGCTATGCACAGCTCTCATTGTGTGAAGCGTAGGGGAATGTAGCCATGCCCTTTGAAAGGGACAATGGGTGAAATGCTGCCTCTCTGAAGATGATGGGAATTTTCCCACTGGTTACCACTTCCAAGCAACATAAACTAAACTTGATAAAGGCACCCTTATTCTGGAATAAGTATGTCCACATGGGGAGTTATACTGGTATAAGTACAACTGTATAATTATGCTGGCATACTTATGCTGATAAATTTCACTTGTGCTTTACTAGGGGCAGAATTTCACCAATATCTCTGGAGACATGGAGGAGCCCCTGGGAGAAAGGGGGAGGGACAGCGTCCCTTGCTTCATCTCTGGGAAGATTCTAGTCAGCTTCGTTACTTTAAGGATGTCATAAAAATGAACCTTTTTGTCCAATGTAATTCAAATATACTAGAAAAATTCTGCATCAGTCCCAGATCTAAATTACAGATTAGTTTGTGGATTTTAGAGTATGTGGGATGTCAAAATTCAATTCATAATTCAAACTCAGGTAAAGCTCCTGCTGCTCCTTAATATGACATATAAAAAGACAGGAAAGATTTTGTTGCCATGAGCTTAGAAGGACCTCATTACTCGTGTGTGGTGAAACCATGAATGAGTGATGAAGGTCTTACTAAACAAGCTAAATGTGTTTCCACCCCACAACTGAGCTTTGCTATCCTTATTCTTCAGAGATTCCAGGCTCTGGTTATTCTAATCTGCTGATTTGGAATATTAATTCATCAGTACCAAAATGCCTGACCTTTACCAATGAACCATCCTTGCCAAACAAGTGCCAATGCAATCTTCATAATACACCTTGCCACACCATCACGTATCCAGCATATACCACATATAACTTGAATACATATTCTATTTTATAGTTCTAAACTTTTTAAAAACTTTTCTAAACTGTTTTCCATATCCTGCTACCTGCAAAACCACATGCCTTAGCTCCAATTCAGCAAAGCACTTAAGCATGTGATTAAGTTTAACATTGGCTTTGCTGGATGAGAACTTCAGTTACCATGAATCTAACTGTACAGGAGTCAAAAGAAAGGAAAATCATAACTATTAAATAATACAAAGCTTTAAAAATGAATATAACTTTTAAGTTCCCAACTTCTGATCCATCGGGGCTAAAAAAGTGTTCTGTCTAGTTGAAAAGGGAAGATCCCTTCACCTCTCCCATGGAATAAAGCAGTTATATGTTCTCTTCCTGATGGCAGTGTGATTGGATGGTGGACCATAAACCTGTACCTGTTCAAACAATGGGTACTGGCCAAACTTCATCTCCCACCACTATTGTTGGGAAGTAAATTTCATGAAGTTTGGTTGAAAAGAGCCAAACTGTGTGCTTTATAGTTGGTTGTTTTTATATGGACTGTAGTCTTATTGGATTTCAGGTGAGGAGATCAGAGTTATTATATAGAGCTTGTCTCATGATTGCAGAAATAAAGGAGTCATCTGTATGGATATTTTCACCATGGATGTAGTATAAATACATATGCATGACCACTTACATTCCCTTTTTGACTCAGTTTAATGATTGACACCAAACCACCAAGAGGTTTTCTGCTTTTTGGTAACTCTTGTCGAGGGCAGTGATGTGCAGTACCATTTTTTAAAATCACTGGCTATTTGTTCTTGGTATCCCTCAATGCAGTGGCTCTCAACCTTTCCAGGGTACTGTACCCCTTGCAGGAGTTTGATTTGTACTGTGTATCCCCAAGTTCCACATCACTTAAAAACTACTTGTTTACAAAGTCAGACATTAAAATGCAAAAATAACACAGTCACTATTACTGAAAAATTGCTTACTTTCTCATTTTTACCATATGATTATAAAATAATGTAATTGGTATATAAATATTGTACTTACATTTCAGTATACAGAGCAATATAAACAAGTCATTGCCTGTATGAAATTTTAGTTTGTACTGACTTCTCTAGTGTTTTTCTGTGTAATTTGTTTTAAAACCAGGCAGATATCTAGATGAGTTAATGTACCCCCTGGAACATCTCTGTGTACCCCAAAGAGAACCACTGCCCCAAGGTACTGCTACTCAGCTGCATCCTAATGTGAGATCACTTTCTTCATTGGTGGTTAAACTAACCTCCTCATGAGCTAGATGCATTCCCCACCGCCTGAGCTTTGCTATACTTATTCTTAAGAGATTCCAGGCTCTGGTTATTCTCATCTTCTGACTTGGAATATTAATTCATCAATGCCAAAATGCTTGACCTTAACCAATGAACCATACTTATGTGAACAGGTCTACAACAGGCATTGCAAGCTCATAGCATGAACTGCACAGACATGTTTATTTTCCCTATATATAACTGACAGCAAGATACATCTTTTTTTTAAAGATGTTCTTAAATATCCAACAGCTATTGTTGTATTGGTAGTCTACCTGAATATATGTTTTAAAATATATTTAATATCTTGTAGGGGTTGTATATTCGGTGTATACTTAGGACATTTTTAATCAGGAAGATGGAATATTAAACCTATGTGTTTTCATCAGAACACAACTAGTGGGTTCCACACAGATGCACAAAGCTAAATGTTTGAACTATTCTGAGAATTATGCAAACCTGTCTGCAGAACAAGACATTGTACTGATATGAACAGGACAAATAGGTGCATAGCATGCAGTTTTCTTTAAGAGAATTTTAGATATGGTTTTCATGATTTAATGTATCTGACCTTGTAGCAATATTTTTGTACATATTAAGTATACTTATAATCCCATTTGACTTTCATTTTCAACCATTTTGGAATAAGTGATTTTTTTTTTTCTTAAAATAAAGTATTAAACAAACTTTTGTTTAAAGAGATTGTTGCTGCAATATAAAACAGACATATTTGGGTTGTGGGCTTGTCTTTGTTCTGTGATTTCACTAATAAGTTTATTAGGCCATCTGGCCCCAATCAAACTGCAGTATTTGACTCCTGATTCTGTCTGTCTCTTGCACAGATCCAGGGGTGTTCAAAAGCAGAGGATTGCTCCAATCTCTTATAGGGATGGCGGTCACATGTGAAATATTAATAGATTCATAGATTTCAAAGCCAAAAGGATTCCAAAACCAAATGGATCATCTAGTCTGACCTTGGTAAATTGTTCCAATAGTTAATTACCCTCACTGTTAAAAATGTTCACCTTATTTCCCATCTGAATTTGTCTAGCTTCAACTTCCAGCCATTGGCTCATGTTATAGTTTTCTCTGGTACACTGAAGAACTCATTATTAAATATATGTTCCCCATGTAGGTTCTTGAAGATTGTAATCAGGTCACCCTTTAATCTTTTCTTTGTTAAAATAAATAGATTGAGCTTTTTGAGCCTATCACTATGAGGCAGGTTTTCTAATCCTTTAATCAGTCTTGTGGTGCTTCTCTGAACCTTCTCTAATTTATGTTCTTGAAGAAAGAACAAAAGTAAGTGCCTGATCTGAAGCCCATTGAACTAATTGACTCTTCATTGCCCAAAATGAGCAAACCATCTGCTACTTATCACTGTATAATAGTCATATTTCTCTTAAGTGTAATTGGCACTAAAGCTTGAGACTTCTCTGAAATCCATCATTTCTTTTATAACATGAAAGGCAGGTTAGAGAGAGGACATAGTGTAATAGGAAACCTATGATTTAAATGTCGTATCAACTTGCCTTTTAATTTGTATCCCTGCATACAGGAAACTGATCATCTGCTGGTGCTGACATAGTTATCAAATCATTTGTTGTTAAAACATTCTGGAATTTAGATGGACATTGACTATAAAGTTAATTGTTTGCAACTCCTTGTTTGTATATTGTTTTTTATTGTCTGTAGATATTCATTAAATTACAAAATGACATCCCGATAACATTGTCTTTGAAGAATAAAGTAGATATTTTAAAAAGGAGAATCTCTTTTCTAACAGAAATTTCAGTTGGCCACTTTCAGTTTTAGAGAGATCACATGAACTATTCCAAAGGATACTGCTGGTAGATATTGAATTTCCTTTGAGTTTTTAGAAGAAAAACAAGGCTAATAGAACTATGAAGCCTACATTAACAGGGCATTGTTAAGAAAATAGTATATATTCTATATCTGTTGACTAAGTATATATACAATATTAATACATATATTTAAATTATTTTTATTCAATGAGGAAGATAGTATTCATGCACAACCCTATCATAAAACAAACACCATATGGCATATGGGAACAAGGAAAATACTGTTTAGAGAAAAGTTGAGTTTTAAGCTTAATTTTAAAAAATGAAAACAATAAAAATACCTTGAGTGTATCCTTTTAGCATTGGTGTATATGTTAACTGTAAAATGCTGACATGAGAGCAAGCAGAACTTTTTTGATTTTGTAGACCCAAATGAAGGCTTATTTGGAAAGCAGAAATATGTGAATCTATTTTCTATTAATAAGTATTTGTATTGTGGCACCATAGTATCTAAGGGATTATCTATATGGAACAGCAATGAACAGTATGAAGGAGTGGGCAGGGGGAAGAAGGAGGAGGAGGGGTGATTTCTACCATGTACTAATGTTGCACACTAACTGATCTGTGTAGACCCTGTTGATACAAGCTAAAAGTTCCAAGTGCACTTTAATGCCGTTCTGTACACTTTGCATAGTCTAACACATTTATGTTCTTTAATACTTAATCATGCAGAGCACAGGAGAGAGCGGATCATATGAAACAATATACATCTGAAACTGCAGTGCCCTCACTTTCTATCTCACCCTTCCCATGGGAATCATTGGGGCCATCCGTGTCTAAGAAGGCAGGCAGGATGTCCTCTGCCTCATTAAAGTTTTTACATGGTTAGTGGTCGCTCTCTCTCATGGACTGGAGAAAATGAACCCCTAAGAAGACCAGTTTTCTGCCCTTTTAAAATATTCAGCCCCTTTTGTGCTAGGTGACACTCTTCCCAGCTTCCCCACATGAACACAAACCTCTGCCAAGTGACTTTGTTGCCAAAGTGACCCCGGCTGGGCTACTAATCAGTTCTTCTGGGCAGGGACCAGTTTTTTGTCTATAGCGAACAGATTTTGAATGATTATATTCTTAAATCATCTACCCTCTAGTGTTTTTCTTTTGTCCCCAGCCTTTGGAATCTGAATCCAAAATGGAAGCAAGTCGGCCATGGAGAATGCCAAAGGCAGCACATTCAACAGGGAATTTGCTGCCTCACACAGACACAAATGGTTACTAGTCTCACACAGAATTTAGAAATTGTACAGACATATTCCCAATTCATCAGAAGAGCACATAACTTATTCCTGAAGTTATATTCTGTTTATGACATCACAGTTGGTTGCATAAGAAATTATTATGATCACACAAAGGATTATAATAAGGTGTACTTAAACCAGTTTGTTTAAAATAAGAATTCCCCTGACTTTCAAACAAATGAATCATGACCTTTTTTTTAAATATGGGAAGTTTTTGCTCAAGGAGAGCCTTCTACTTGCTTATGAAGAAGGTAGTAGGAGGTCCCAACATCTCTTCCCCTCTGAACATTAGTGGCAGGTATTCTTAGGATGAGGATATCCAGCGACATGATACCAATCTCCAGTATTTGTTTCAGCTTCAGTGACTCAGGTTATAAGCAGCAGGAGGAAATCTAATCTTTAAAAACAAATAGTAAAGAACTAAGAAAGAGAGAGAGAGAAAAGAAAATATGAACTATAAATAAAATTGTGTATAAATGGCTTTTTTTCAGATTTGTTCAAAAACAAAGGGGATGGGGAAACAAGGGAGACATTTGATTTGAAATCTAGTCAGTTCAAAATAAAATGAGTTAAAAGCAGTTTCAGCTGTTTCATCCACCTTTGAGTCTGTCCTGCCAATTTTACTGCACTTATAAACTATTTACATACTTTTAATGACTGCTTCTTGGAGCAGCTGGTCCTGGAACCCACAAGGGGAGAGGCAGTTCCGGATTTAGTCCTAAGTGGCACACAGCATCTAGTCCAACTGGGCAATATAGCTGAACCACTCAATAATGTGACTACAGTGTAATTAAATTTGTGGGGGGAAGCAGGGAGAATACAAACGAAATCGTTCACAGTAACATTTAACTTCAAAAAGGGGAGCTACACAAAAATGAGGAAGCTAGTTAAACAGAACTGAAAAGGAACAGTCACAAGAGTGAAATGCCTGCAAGCTGCATGGAAACTGTTTAAAGACACCACAATAGAGGCTCAAACTATATGTACAATCCAAATAAAAAAAATGCCACCATGTCTAAAACAACAGAGTAAAAGGGGTGATTAGAGGCAAAATGACATTCTCTAAAACTTGGGTGTCAAATTGTAGTGAGGAAAACAGAAAGGAGCATACATTTTGGCAAGTCTAGTGTAAAAGTATAATTAGGCAGACCAAAAAAGACACAAAAACTAGCATCATTTTTTTAAAGTACATCAGAAACAGGAAGTCTGCAAACAATCAGTGGGGCCTCTAGATGATTGAGGTGCTAAAGGAGCATTCAAGGAAAACAAAGCTGTTGTGGAGAACCTAAATAAATTTTTTGCATTGGTCCTCACTGCTTAGGATGTGAGAGACTTCAGCCATTCTTTTTCGGTGACAAAGCTGAGGAACTATCACTTTTTGAGGTGTATATAGTGGAGGTTTTAGAAGAAATGGATAAATTAAATAGTAATAAGTCACCAGGAATAAAAGATATTCACTCAAGAGTTCTGAAGGAATTCAGATGTGAAATTGGAGAACTACTAATAATAGTATGTAAGCTATCACTTAAATCCACCTCTGTAGCAGATAATGGAGGGTAGCTAATGTAACACCAATTTTTAAAAAAGGCTCCAGAGGTGATCTTGGCAATTGTAGATGGTAAACCTAAATTCAGAACCAGGCACGTTTGTTGAAACTATAGTAAAAAACAGAATTGTCAGGCACATAGATGAGCACAATACATTGGGGAAGAGTTAACAGGGCTTTTGTAAAGGAAAAATCATGCCTTGCCAATCTATAAGGACTATTTGAGGGTGTCAACAAGCATGTGGACAAAGATCATCCAATTAATATATCATATTTGGACTTTCAGAAAGCCTTTGTTAAGGTTCCTCACAAAAGGCTCTTAAGCAAAGTAAGCAGTCATGGGATAAGAGGGGAGGTCCTCTCATGGACCAGTAGTTGGTTCAAAGATAGGAAACAAAGGGTAGGAATAAGTAGTCAGTTTTCAGACTGGAGAGAGGTAAATAGTGGTGTCCCTCAAGGGTCTGTACTGGGATTGGTCCAATGAAACATTCATAAATGACCTGGAAAAAGCGGTAAACAGTGAGGTGGCAAAATTTACAGATGATACAGAATTACTCAAGATAGTTAAGTCCCAGGCAGACTGCCAAGAGCTACAAAAGGATCTCTCAAAACTAGGTGACTGGGCAACAAAATGGCAGATGAAATTCAGTGTTGATAAATGCAAAGTAATGCACATTGGAAAACCTAATCCCAACTATACATATAAAATGATGGGATCTAAATTAACTGTTACTACTCAAGAAAGAGATCTTGGAGTCATTGTGAATAGTTCTCTGAAAACCTCTGCTTAATGTGCAGCAGCAGGCAAAAAAGCTAACAATGTTAGGATATCATTAGGAATGGGACAGATAATCAGATAGACAACTTCATAATGTCCCTATATAAATACAGTAATTTATATTTATGTCTACACCTTAGATACTATGTGAAGCAAAAATGATTAGCAGTATGGAACATTTCATATGAGGAGAGATTCACTGGAAAAGAGACAACTAATGGAGGATATGATAGAGTTCTATAAAATTGTGACAGGTGTTGAGAAAGTGAATAGGGAAATGCTATTAACCCCTTCACATAACATAAGAAGTAGGGGGTTCACCAAGGAAAATAAGAAGCAGCAGGTTTAAAATAAACATGAGGAAAGCTTTCTTATACAACACATAGTCAACCCATGGAACTCATTGCCAGAGGATCTTGTGAAGGCCAAAAGTATACCTGGCTTCAAAACATAATTAGATAATTTCATGGATGATAGCTATGGCTATTAGCTGAATTGGTCAGGGATGCAATCCCATGCTCTGGGTATCCCTGAACCTCTGACTGCCAGAAGCTGGGGACAGATCACTCAATAATTTTCCAGTTCTGTTTATTCTCTCTGAAGTATTTGACACTGGCCACTGTCAGAAGACAGGATACTGGGCTAGATGGATCAGTGGTCTGACCCAGTATGGTTGTTCTTATGTTCTTATATCCATGTTTTCCTATTTTTAAACATTTTTCTCTTTCTCACTGCTATGTAAAAGATGCACACAAACAGGGGGAAATGATTAACACCCTGTTCCTGCAAACATACATACTTAACTTTAGGCATCATGTGAGTTAGTCCCATTGAATTTAATAGGACTACTCACCTGTGTAAAATTAAACATGTATAAATGTTTACAGAATAGAGTCACTCATGACTCTAGATGGAAAACTGAAACTATGCAGAAACTATTAGTTAAAAATGCACAAATAAATAAATTGGAAAAAATAGAGATGCTATTTTCCTCTGTTCTCTTTCAGTTATAGTAATAGGATTTACTTGTTAAAAAGTAGGTAAAACAAATTCAGATAGAAGTTTGTTTTTGGTTGGAGTCTCCTTTTAAGAGAAAGCATTTTTTTTAAAATATTATTATTATTGTCATAAGAACCATGTGCCAAACATCTGAAAGGTTAAATTTCAGATTTCTCCAATTTATTTATTTAACTTTGGCACTCTCCGTTAGCATTTCTAGCTTAACATTAAATATGAATGAGGAAACATGACTAACTCACTGAAATATGGCAGCATTCAACAATACTAAGTGAAGGTCCTGGGTCAAGCAAATGATTGTATTTGTAATCCTGGGCAAAAAGAAACTGATTTGTATAACTGATTTTATTTCAGCGTCTCAGTTGTGCACTAACAGTACATTAATTAGATGACCCTTTGTCCACATGACCCACAGAATAGAATCAAGCAGAGTTGTATCTGAATTGCTAATGATGACTATTATTTCAGAAGGTAATTATCTTGCATGTTTGTGCAGAGCTGCTATTTTAAGCACTGCACACTGCATTTCAAACTCTCGCCCTTCAGATTCCTACATGCTGAACTTATAAACGTGGATTCTGAAAGACCTAGACACCACCATCACAATTAAATGCTTGATTATATTTTTCTTATGAAAAAAAGTGCAGGATTGGTCTCTAAAATAATACCCGTTACCATTAAAATGTATACACATATAACCTCTTCCTGCATACAAACTTTTGATTCTCTGAAAAATTACCAGTTTTAACTGGTTGTAACCAGGACTGGCTTTACCATGAGGCGAATTGAGGCAGCCACCTCAGGAGCCATTTTGAAGCAACATCTGGGAATATCCTCTCTGACACTGAAACCACTGAGTGCCACATAATGGGAAAGTTGAGTGGAGGCTATATAGCCTGTCAAACACCAAACTGGGAAGATAGATGTTGCCACAGTTGTCATTATGGAGGATAATGCTATGATGGGAACTGTTTGTGGGAGAACAGTGGCAGAGGGAAATGGAATCACCAGAAACATACATAACTTCACATTTCTGTGTGGTTTAGTGTTGTGACATGACATACTGTTTGAAATAAATGTTGTAAGCAAGAGACTCCAAGCTGTTGACCTTGATATATCTGGAGCAATGGAACAACTGGACTAAGCAAAGTCATACCCACAGTCTTACCGGTCAGATGAGGGATTTCAAAACTTGGTGAAAAGCTCTCAGAAGCTGGCAGAGGAACTTCACACTGAAGCTATTTTCCCACTCATTCAAGAATACAAGAGTCATCAAAGAAGATATTTTGATTACGAGGAACGAGATAATCCTATAAGACACCCTAAACAACAATTCAAAGTTCAATTCTTTAACCTTGTGCTAGATTTTGCAATACAGTCAGTTGAAGAACGTTTCATGGAGCTCAAGGAACACAGCAGTATATTTGGGATGTTGTATGATATTCGAAAACTTCTCACTATAGCTGAAGAAGACCTACACCAGCAATGCAGGGCACTAGAGACAGTATTGACACATGACGACATGCACGATATTGATGTGAGTGATTTAGTGATGAACTGAAAGCCCTTTCAAGATACATTTCAGCAGAATCAACTCCAAAGGCTGTTCTGGAATATATGTGCACAGAAGAGAAGAATGAGGGGGGGATTTGACAGCTGCTTTCAACTACCTGAAAAAGGGTTCCAAAGAGGATGGATCTAGGCTGTTCTCAGTGGTAGCAGATGACAGAACAAGGAGTAATGGTCTCAGGTTGCAGTTGGGGAGGTTTAGGTTGGATATTAGGAAAAACTTTTTCACTAGGAGGGTGGTGAAGCATTGGAATGGGTTACCTAGGAAGGTGGTGGAATCACCTTCCTTCGACGTTTTTAAGGTCCGGTTTGGCAAAGCCCTGGCTGGGATGATTTAGTTGGGGATTGGTCCTGCTTTGAGCATGGGGTTGGACTAGATGACCTCCTGAGGTCCCTTCCAACCCTGATATTCTATGATTTTATGATTAAGGCCAGATGCATTTTTTTTAAAAAAAACCTGATATTCTATGATTCTATGAAATAAGATGATCACCCTCTTTCCAAACACTTTTGTTGCTCTGCGCATACTTCTAACACTTCCTGTAATAGTTGCCGGTGGAGAACGTAGCTTCTCCAGGCTGAAGTTAATAAATCTCCACAATGACACAGGAGAGGCTGGTCGGCCTTGCAACCATCTCAGTGGAGCATGAGCTAGGCCAGACTGTGGAGCTTCAGGAAGCAGTTCAAATTTGCAACCAAGAAGGAATGTAAAGCACTGGTTTGATTATTCAAACAGAAATGCTAGTGTTTACTATGAAAAGTTACATTCTGTTCTAGCCTTTGAAAGTTAAGTGTTACTTAAAATTTTTGAACAAGGCATTTTCAGTTGTTAGTTCTCCTTTATTGCGGGAGGTATCAGAGCAGTACCATGAGAGGAGTAGAACAGGAAGAAGGCAGAATTGAGACCTTTCAAAGTTTTGGCCCAAGCAAGGGGTCATCACGTATGGGGTTGTCATTTGAGCTCCCTGCCTCAGGTGCCAAAATTGTGTGGTCCAGCCCTGGCTGTAGCACTGTATTCAGAAGCACATAATTATTTCTAAAATGGTGCTAAAAATGGCCATTACACTTCACAGGGAGACATGCAAATCTTTTTTTGGATTTTACTCTATGTGGGTTTGCAACTCCTGAATTTTGCTTTCAGTTTCTGGTTGTAATCTAAATAGTCATCTTTTTAAAGGGTTATTTCCTGTTAAGTGGGTGCAGTTTGCATAGGGAAATGTATCTGTTTTATTGCAGGAGCTATTTGGTAGTTACAGGTGTCGTTTTGTGTTTGCACTTAATTTTTGTGGTCTCATATTTTGTGAGTTTAAATTTTGTCCATAAAAATTGAGTCTGGGCTTCACCCTTTTGGAAACAAACCTCAATGCAAAATTCAATCACTATACATTTCAATATACTGCTTTTTTGCACTGATAGCATGTATGGAACTCATATGACAGAGGTATGACATTTTGCAGTGGTGACCTATGTCAGGAGCCAGGAAAAGAGCTTCTTAACAGCACTTCCTGTGTTGCCAATTATTATGATTTTATCATCAGTTTTATAATAGTTTGTGTTTTTTTCTTAACATTACTTCAGTAGTTGTAGCTTTATGTGTGACTCTCACCTTTCATTTTAAATAGTAAGTTTCTAGCCCACAGGAACCTGAAAAAAATCTCGAAAGTGTTACACCTTGGGGATCAAAACCTGTAAGGGAAAAATATCTTTTAAATATTATTTTTAAGTAAGTCTCATAATTTTGAAATGGGGAATAACTCATGATTTATGAAGATCTGGGGTTGGCAATATTGTGTATCACACCGTTATTTCAGTTACCATAACTGGTTTGTAATGTATGAGGTTTTTAACATATGGTAAAATAAGAGTACCATTTTCATACCTGAATCATCCCTTGCACACATTATTTACATATGAGGAACTGGAAACATTGCAGTCAGGTGTGATTGCAGCACATGTAGACATAGATTAAAGCTAGCTTGATTAACAACAGCAGTGAAGCTGCAGCAGCAAAGGCAGCTGCACAGAATACCTCTGCCTGCCCAGACCTGTGAGAACGTTGCTGCTGCAGCTTCACTGCTGTTGTTGCTAGAGGTAGCTTTGATGCAGGGCATTATCTATACTTCCCAGCTCAAGGAGACATACCTAAGCTAGCTCTGATCAAACTAATGCACTAAAAATAGAGTGTAGCCTCAGAGGTGTGAGTGGGGCTAGCCACCCTAAGTTCCTACCTTGGGTCTTGGATGGGATCATACTCCATATGGCTAATGCTTCCCATCACTTGCACAGCCATGGCTATGTTCTATAGTTCAGGTATGTCTAGATGTGCTGGCAATCATACCTTCTAATTGCAGTGTAAATATAACTGGATTCTGTGGAATTCACTGATTCTGAGGAATTCGTTGATGAGAAGGTGGGCGATTAGGCCTAGTGATTAGAGCAGGAGTCAGATCCCTGGATGTCAGAGCCAAAGTCAAAGTCAGGAATTGGAGCTGAGGGTCAGGACTGATTTACTTGGGGCAAGCCAGGGAACAAACATGCATAGGAGCTATCACAGCCATGAGTTTATTCTTGGAGCAGCCACTGAGCTGCTGCTGCTGGTGGGCTTAAGAGCCGGTTTGCTGACACTCCCAACCAGTTAGGCAGTGTAGCTAATTAGGCAACCTGCTACAGGCCAGCTGTGCTTGTTAGGGTGCCTGGAAACCAGCTTTGCTGTAGACCCTGTTTTCTGACAGTAAGTGTGGTGTTGTTGCTTCCAAATTTAGAAAGCCCTCTTCACTAACTTCTGCACTGGACCTGCACATCTGCATTGACACCTTACAGGGTCAGCTTACCTTCAACATCCTGTAGGAGATTTTTGTAGGAGAGAGTGCCAGGTCATGAAAACTCTTTCTTCCCCCAACTAAAGCCTTTAACCACAGCCTAACCTTTACCTGGTGGAGAAACCTAGTCCTCATGGAGTCTCCATGGAGGAGCTTCAGTGGGATCATGGAAATTGAGACCAATGCAGCCTCAGTGACACTCCCCTTTCCATCCTCTCTTCAGCTAGGTCCATGAGAATTTTGGTCTTCACATCTCTGTATGGCTCTCAGTTGCAACGTGAAACAAGGTTAGAATTATAGCATTACCCTCACCATACAGGATCAAACTTGATGTGGAATTGAGGTATTGGCTTGACAAAGTGGAGCATCAAAACATTAATGTTTTAGTGTTTTCATAGAAATCACCCACAGCAATTCATTTGAATAGGTGTTCTATATGTCAAAAAAAGCATTGGAAAATGTTCTCTCATTTTTGTTGAATAGCAGTAAATTAAATTTTTATCATCATGACATTTTGAATGGGTCTTTGTTGAACTAAGGGATGCACTTTGTTTGAACTTTGTAGCCTCAATATTGAATTTTATTTGATCTTTTCATTCAATATGTTTCTGTTACATTAGTGGAATGATATGAAATTCCCACTTATGTTAAAACATAATGTCCATAAACTGGAGGATATAGCTTCTGGACCAGAGCCTCAGCTAGAGTAAGCAGGCACAGCTCTGTTGACTTCAGCTGAGGCTCTGTCCCTCTGTTTCATTCTTCAGTGATACTGAGTTCAAAATTTCTGCTGTAACTTGTACTTTTTAATAACTCAACTGTTATTTAACAAGTGGTTTTTATTACTATTAAATATATGTTTATGCAGTGTTGTTGCTGTGTTGGTTCCAGGATATTAGAGAGATAAAATGGGTGAGGTAATATCTTTTACTGGGCCAGCTTCTGTGGGCAAGAGAGATATGAGGTCTTTTACCGGTGATCTGAGCTTCACAGAACTTTTGTAAACAATATATCAAATAAGAGTGAACTTCTAGTTGAGTGAGTTTCCAAGGAAATACTTGGTAGGTTGTGAATGCAAGTTCTTGCCTTCAGACCCAACCTTTTAAAACTACAGCCTGAGGAGAACCCCATTGTCTGCTGATTACCTGTTCCCAGGGTCTGAAGATCATTCAAAAGGTATTAGGGAGTGACTCACGTTTTCATGGGCGGTTCTGATTCTGAGCAAAAGATTTTATGAACTTGTAACCGCAGAAAACCGCCTCTGTGGGGTTTGCAAGACTGACTCCTAACAGAGCCCTTGTTAGAACACGAATGGTCTCTGATAAGCTTATTATCACTAGCGTAGGTTCTTTTATTGTTTTAATATGTTTTCTCTGTAATGCTTTCATTTTAAAATGTATTTGTTTTCTTAGGAAAGCTGTGTGGTGCCTTATAATTGTGGGCAATTATGCTGTTTATAGCCTCCGAGGAGAAAAACACAGCAGGCCTGCTGAGGCAGTTTGTCTTGCTGAGGAACTCACAGTGTAAGATTGGGAGCTGTGCAGTCTGGAAAACTCCTGTTCAGGAGTAAGAGAAATGTGGGTCTTCAACCAAGAGACGTGGCAGCTGGGGAGTTGGGAGCCTAGAGTGGGTGATTTTGCTGGACCATGAAGGAGAAATACAGGAGCATTTGCCCTGAACTGTGATAATGTGCACAACAGTTTATTCTGGCAATCTGTGTGGTTAATTTCTGAGTCTCTCTGCACTTGGCTTAAACAAGTGTTTTGCACTTAACTTAGACTGTTCAGTGTGTCCCTACTGACTTTGAGTAATTTAGGAGTGGTCTACTCTGAAAAGGTACATCAGCATAGCTACGTCTCTCAGGGATGTGAAAAATCCACACTCTTGAGAGACAGAGCTAAGTCGACCTAACCCCTGGTGAAGATAGTTGTAGGTCAATGGAAGAAATCTTCTGTCAACCTAGCTACCACCTCTTGGGTTCTGGAGTCTCAAGCTGATAGGGAAAACAGGCTGAAAGGTAAATTCAGTATGCAGTGTGACAGTCCCAAGGGGGTCTCTGTGACCAAAACGCATCACAAGTGGGCCATGTGTTTTCGATCATATGATTTCTGCTGTACACCATAACAATTTAAAGTAATTACAGTGCTTTCCATGTGCGGTATGAAAAAATATATGGCTGAATAGACATTTTGATAGTAAAAATCACAATGATGTCAGGTCCTGACTTCATTGAAATGTATGTTTTCCTTGTGAGTGCAAAGCAGTACATGTTGTAGACAGCATGGAAGGATTAAAAAGAAGATACGGTGCAGGGCTAAGAAAAAATCATTAAAGAAAAAGCCCAGAGAACAAAACTTCTTACTTTGATGTCGTATAGTATGTCAATAGAAATTTAAAGCAAACATTCACACTGAGAACACATTGTGCATCTTACATACTCTTATTCATAAAAAATAACTTTATCTAGTTCCCATGGTGATTTGTTGTAGTTACCTACAAACCTTATTGCTGATGTTTCTGATGTCCTCATTTTTCTAGTGCAACAAATGCATTTTCCTTTAAATGAAGCACAGAGAGAGTCAATTATTTTATGATTCAATTGAATTCTTCTCTAAATTCTCCCCAGCTTTGTGGCGTACATATTCTGACTCCTGTAGTTGGATACATTAATGGGAAAATATGTGAGAGGCACTTGCCATGCACTCTTCTTCCTCATCCCTAGGCCCTCATCATCCCCATGTTTGCTTTTCTATCCCTAAGCGTCCTTCACCCAGTAACCAGTCTTTTGTGGGAAACTATGCATTTGTTTTTCCCCTCATTGTGGATGTGGGGCTCTAAATCATTCTCATTGACACTACTGAAATATTTTTGGAGTGTTGGCAGTATTAGTGCTCTCAAGAAAATCCTATCGACTAGAGGCCTACAGACCTTTGGATTGCAAGCCAGTCGCTTTATGGTGAAAACTATGTAGCTAGATGGGAAGAGGAGCAACTTGATATCCCCTGATGATAGTCCAGTGATAAGCAAATTTAATGGCCTTATTCATTACAAAAACCTAAAACAGAATCAAATCATATTTAACAGTCTGAGTTACTGAAGTGAAAATACTAAAAGCATTACTTCAGTGTTTTGCTTTTAATTACACTGTCACTGTCAATAAATTTAGAAAGAGTATGCTGGATGAAGAAATACATTAGCAGAATCAATTATTTAGATATGGTCTTTATTCATGTTTCCTTAAGGTTTCTGTTAAGCAGCTTCAAAGGTGTTTAGTGTGCAGGTTCTTTATTTGGCTGACGTCTGTATAAAATGACATACAAAATAGCTTGAGTAAGTTAAAATGAAAATACTATATGCAAACTTTTTACACTGCCCGGAATAAGGAATACTGGTACCAGAAAATGTTATGGGAGTATGAAAAAATGCTGTTGACATATTTGTTGAGTTACTTAAAAATCATTATGATCCTTTCTTTTATTGGTAAGATTAGTTAAAGGCCAAATCCTGCTCATTTTATTCACCTAACACTCCCTCTGACGTTAGCGGAAGTTTTGCATGTCAGACAAGCAGACCAAAATTGTCCTAATAAATTCAATAGTGAACTGTCAAAGTTAAGAAGTTACAACAACTTGGAAGAAGCCTCACTTAAGTAACATATTGGAAATGAAGAATATCTGGCTCATCGAAGCTCATGTATTTCCTTAGCATTCCCACTGCCCCGTCTTCCTTTCTCCTTCCCATGATGGTGTGTTGATTCTTGAATGAGCTAAGATTTTTAATGTGACATACTTGTTTGGAAGGCACTTTTCATAGATGGAGTTCTTTGTGCAGAAAGATATTGCTTTCTGAAGTCAGCTTTAAATGTATTATATTTCATGCCCAATCCTGTTGCATGATATGGAACAGAGAGAAGTAATGCAATTTGACATTATCTCTCTCCTCTTATTAATCCCTTCAACTGCTTTGCTTTCTGGCTGGACAGATTTAAATGGACTGCAGCCTTAACTTGTCCTGTACTTTTGCGTTCTTGGATGAACTTTGTTGCTTTGCACTTTTTCAAATGTTATAGCATTTTTATTGATTCATTTATTTATTTTTAATGATATAGTGACCAGGATTAAGCATAAAGTTGTGAGTGGGATTTCAGACAGAGAATGTTATAATTTAGGGCTCTATAATCTCTGTTATGCCTCTGTGCAGCAAAGAAACGACAACTATAGAATGGCACACTTCTTCCTCTTTCAGCGTGCTCCCTCTTGAATTTTCTTTCTTCCATATACATGGACAAAATAATAAAGCAGAAAATGATTAAGCCTGAGATTGGCAAGCCCTGCCTCTCCTCACCAATGTGATTTTGTTGTTGTTGTGTTATGTGTGCGCATGGTAGGATGCTTGAGTAATTAGGAATGTAGATAGATATTATTAGAATCTACACATGAAGTCAGCCGGGATTTAAGTTTAAGCAGCAGATGAGAGATTTCAGATTGGGTAGTGGAGGGACTGCAGCTATAAACTGTATGGAATAGAGGTATGACCAGAATAGGGCAGAGGGCAGCAAGTTAGGAAAACAGCCTACCTTGATCTCTGTCTATCAAGGTAGCAGTTGCAATGGTGTTAGATATGTTTTAGCTATTTTTATGTTAACTACAGAAATAAGAGTGCCCCAGGCAATTATTTTGGGTACATGCTGAGGTGATTCTGAAATCTAAAACAAAGTCAATGAACAATCATGTTTTTTCCTTTAAATTGCTTAGAAGAGCTCTGGAAAAATGACCAAAAAATTGAAATTTAATATGAAAACTGTTATCATTTTGCTGAAAACCTTTCCATGTCTCAAAGATGTAATTTTTCATAGGCTTTTTAAGAGTTGGTCATTTTCTAGCAGCAGTAGTCCCATTGAAGTCCATAGGAATACTTGTGGAGTAAAGTATTATTCAGTGTGACTACAGCAGGGGTGGGTAAATTTTTTGGCCCGAGGGCCACACTGGGCACCAAAATTGTGCAGAGGGCTGGGTAGGGAAGGCCCCGCCTCCTATCCGACCCCCACCCACTTCCCGCCCCCTGACTACCCCCATCAGAACCCCGACCTGTCCAACCCCCACTTCCTTGTCCCCTGATCGCCCCCTCCAGAGACCCCCACACTCTAATTGCCCCCCAGGACCCCACCCCCATCTAGCCCCCCTTCTATCTGTTCCCTGACTGCCCCCTCCCGAGACCCCCCACTCCCTAATCACCACTCTCAGCCCCCACAATCTAACTCCCCCCCACAAAAACCCTGGCTTACCTGTTTAGCCGGGCGCGGGGCCCCCAGCTTGCAGCGCTCCACGCGGCTTGCCGCAGTTGGCCCAGCACCCCAGGTCACTCAGCCCGGCCCCCGGCTCGAGTGCGGGGCCCACGTGGCTTGCTGCGCTCGGCCCTGCCTCCCGGCCGGGAGTGCACAGCTGTGCATCTTGCCGCATTCGGCCCCGCATCCTGGGCTGGGAACGCGGGGCCATGTGGCTTGCCATGCTCGGGGCCACTGGCCCCAGCCCATGCTTGTGGGCCGGATAAAAATGGCCAGCGGGCCACATGTGGCCCGCGGGCCGTAGTTTGTCCACGTCTGGACTACAGTGTTTCAATTCCATAGAATGTAATCACATTCACTTTAAAAATGATACAGATCTTTAGTGCAAATTTATTTTTGGCTGAAAGCTATTTTGAATGGATTTTTTTTTCATTAAAATTAAGACAGTTGTTAAGGCAAATGTTCCTAATTTCTTTCCCTTCTCCCCATCTCCACCCTCTTTAGGTGTAATTTTTAGCCATGCCCTACAACATTTGTGTTTATTTACAAAATCAGCCCACTTATTTTTGAAGTTTTAAATTGCATCTAGATGTTTGTACAAATGTCTCATTTAGGCAGATTATTCCCTTTCTTTTACATGCTACATGATCCAAGTAATAAAATGACTAAGAAAGGTTGAGTCAAGTTAGTATTTGGGAAGGAGACCATCCAGAAACACCATCCTGGTGCTGGTAAGTTATATTCTTCTCTTTGAGTCATTAGTGAATCAGTGCATTGGGCTCCATATTGTTGGAGGTGCTCTATTTTGGATGAGATGGCATTAAAGATCCCATGTCACTTTTTCAACACATCAGATTTTTCACTGTCTTGTCTATTAGAAGTGAGATAAAGGATGTTTTTAAAACCCAACACAATAACTAATACAGCCATGAACTGTGTGCATGCTTTACTAACCAGAGTAGGTGATCTTATTATTGCTACCCATGTCCCTCCTCATCTATGGCTCCACTTTGTTGTCTGTGTCCCTCACTTCTTGTCATATCAAATGATTTTGATATGCTCTTCTTTCTGAGCAGAGAATATGTCTGCATTTGTTTCAGGGAGTCACCGAGCACATTTTTATGTGTTTGAACAATAATTAATAATAGGAATAAAAGTGTTGCTGTGCTTTGTTAAATATCTGCTGAATTTCACCCTTGAGATGACATATCAGCATCTGTAGAAATTCTATAGCACTCTGATAAATTTGTAAAGCCCCTTTGGGCTCAATAGAAATGGATTATACTGTTTAAAAGAAATAACATAATCATTTAACACAGAGTTCACATTGGTGTAAACTATATTCTACTTCCTTTATGAGAGTATGGCTGTTTTAAAGTCTACACTGTATGTGCCTTTCTTATACTAACAGGTTCTAATGGATTCAGCTACTTCACTGCCTCCAGCTCCGATACATGTGAATTATGTTCTTAAAGATGGTTGGATATTGCTGTATGGTTTCATAGGGTAGCTGGTCCTTTTCAAACATTTGGTGTTTGGATTAACAATTGAGATTAACACACAGTTCTTATTCTATGAATGCCGAGCAGTTAATGAAGTAGTTATATGCAGAGTTGCTGGGAAAGGGTTGGTACAAAATAGATATCAGTATTCATTAATTTATAGATAGCAACTTGGACAAATTTCCAAAACTGGTTGCCTAAAGTTAAGCATCTTAGAATCGTAGAATATTAGGGTTGGAAGAGACCTCAGGAGGTCATCTAGTCCAGTCCCCTGCTCAAAGCAGGACCAACACCAAGTAAATCGACCCAGCCAAGGCTCTGTCAAGCCGGGCCTTTAAAAGGATGAAGATTCCACCACCTCCCTAGGTAACCCATTCCAGTGCTTCACCACCCTCCTCGTGAAATAGTGTTTCCAAATATCCAGCCTAGACCTCCCTCACTGCAACTTGAGACCATCGCTCCTTGTTCTGTTATCTCCCACCACTGAGAACAGCCAAGCTCCATGCTCTTTGGAACCCCCTTTTGGGTAGTTGAAGGCTGCTATCAAATCACCACTTACACTTCTCTTCTGCAGATTAAATAAGCCCAGTTCCCTCACCCTCTCCTTGTAAGTCATGTGCCCCAGCCCCCTGATCATTTCCATTGCCCTCCACTGGACTCTCTCCAATTTGTCCACATCCCTTCTGCAGTGGGAGGCCCAAAACTGGACACAATACTCCAGATGTAGCCTCACCAATGCCGAATAAAGGGGAATAATCACTTCTCTCGAACTGCTGACAGTGCTCCTACTAATACAGCCCAATATGCCATTGGCCTTCTTGGCAACAAGGGCACACTGCTGACTCATATCCAGCTTCTTGTCCATTGTAATCCCCAGGTAATTTTCTGCAGAACTACTGCTCAGCCAATCGGTCCCCAGCCTGTAGCAGTGCATGGGATTCTTCCTTCCTAAATGCATATCTCTGCACCTGTCCTCATTGAACCGCATATTTCTTTTGGCTCAGTCCTCCAATTTGTCTAGATCACTCTGGACCCTATCACTGCCCTCCAGCATATTGACCTCTCCCCTTATCTTAGCGTCATCTGCAAACTTGCTGAGGGTGCAACTAATCCCGTCATCTAGATCATTAAAAAAAGCTGTTGAACAAATCCGACCCCAGGACCGACTCTTGGGGCACTCTGCTTGATACCGGACAACATCGAGCCGTTGATCACTACCCACTGAGCCTGTCAATCTAGCCAACTTTCTATCCACCTTATAGGCCATTCATCCAATCTATACTTTTTTAACTTGCTGGCAAGAATACTTGGAAAACCATATCAAAAGCTTTTCTAAAGTCAAGCTATATCACATCCACCGCTTTCCCCATATCCACAGAGCAAGTTATCTCACCATAAAAGGTAATCAGGTTGATCAGGCATGACTTGCCCTTGGTGAATCCATGTAGTCTGTTTCTGATCATCTTCCTCTGCTCCAAGTGCTTCAAAATGGATTCCTTGAGGACCTCCTCCAGGATTTTGCCGGAGACTGAAGTGAGGCTGACCGGTCTGTAGTTTCCTGGGTTCTCTTGTTTCCCTTTTTAAAATATGGGAATATTTTAAAATCTTTGCCTTTTTTCCAATCCTCCTGGAACTCCCCCGATCACCACGATTTTTCAAAGATAATGGCCAGTGGATCTGCAATCATATCAGCCAACTCCCTCAGCATCTTTGGATGCATTAGATCGGGACCCATGGACCTGTGCATGTCCAGCTTTTCTAAATAGTCCTTAACCCATTCTTTAACCACTGAGGGCTGCTCACCTCCTCCCCATGCTGTGTTGCCCAGTGCAGCAGCCTGGGAGCTGCTCTTGTTTGTGAAGACCGAGGCAAAAAAACATTGATTACTTCAGCTTTTTCCACATCATCTGTCACTATGTTGCCTCCCTCATTCTTTTTCTTAGCTTCTTGTTGCTAGCATACATGTAGAACCCCTTCTTATTATCCTTCACATCCCTTGCTAGCTACAACTCCAATTGTGCCTTGGCCTTCCTGATTACACCCCTGCATACTCTGCCAATATTTGTATACTCCTCCCTAGTCATCTGTCCAAATTTCCATTTCTTGTAAGTTTCCTTTTTGAGTTTAAGCTCACTGAATATTTCACTGTTAAGCCAAGCTGGTTGCCTGAAAATGAGAAACTGAACTACAATTCCCTTCTCTACATCAGACCAAGGATGATGGGGGATTGAACTCAGATCTCCCCTCACATCCCTAGTAAGAGAATGAATCATGGGACTAAAGGCAGCTCAGCAGCTGTTTCTCCATATTTCCTTTCCAAAAAAAAAATTAAAAAAAATGCTTAGGCATCTATCTCCAGGAAACAATTCATGGCTGTGAATTTGAAGCAGAGATAGGAGTCTTCCTGTAGGCCTTCCTTGGGCACCTAGCTCTCTGAGAAGAGCTGCACTTAAGCAATGCCCCTCTTCTCAGCATTGGTTAACTTAGGTTGCTCCCTGCTCATTGTCCTGGCTTTTACGGGTTCCATATTTAGGCAACTAATTCTCCCCATGCAATGTACAGGGAGTTTAGGCATGTCATTTGAGGCTGAGGAGTTGGGGCTCCTCTGGCCAGTCAGAGCTTGAGGTGGGTCAGGGCTCCTCTGGGCCTGGCAGGCCAGCATATGTGGGTGGAGTGGGGGCTAGGGTAGGGGTGGGCAAACTTTTTGGCTCGAGGGCCACATGGGGTTGTAAAATGGTATGAAGGGTCAGGTAGGGAAGGTTGTGCCTCCCCAGATAGTATGGCCTGGCCCCTATCTACTGCCTCTGACTTCCCGGCCCCTCAGAATACCCGACCTGTCCAACCCCCCCTGATCCTTGTCCCCTGGCTGCCCCCTCCAGAGACCCTCCCACTCCTAACCAGCCCTCCAGGACCCCAACTCCCTGTCTAAGCCCCCCTGTTCCTTGTCCCCTGACTGTCCCATCTAGGGACCCCACCCCCAACCGCCCCAGGGACCCCATCCCATTCACCCACCCGTCCTCTGTCAGGCCTCCCTCGGATTCCCACACCCTATCCAACCGCTTCCTGTGCTCTGACCCGTATCCCCCCGACTTCCCAACTGCCCCCCAGAACCCTACTCCCTTGCTCCCTCTCTCCAACCACCCTCCCCTCGAGTCTCCACCCCATCCAACCGCCCCCTGTCCCCTGACTGCCACCGCAACCCCATGCCCCTTATCGAATCCCCCCCCGCGCCCCCCCCCCCCCGCTCGCCACTCACTGGAGCCAGTCATGCCACTGCAACGCTCCCCAGCAGGAGCAGTGGACTGTAGTGCTTGCAGTGTGGTTGCCAGGGAGGGAGGATAGTGGGGGAGGTGCCGGGACGCACCTCTTTGCTGGGAGCTCAGGCGGGCCGGACAGGATGGTCTCGTGGGCCGGATGTGGCCCGCGGGCCATAGTTTGCCCACCCTTGGGCTAGGGTCTTGGGAAGAAGGGAGTGGGGCCTTGGGCAGAAGGGGCGGGGCCTCAGGTGGAAGAGGCAGAGCAGGGACTATCTTCCCCAAATGGCGGGTTCATGTGCTGCCCATGGCTATGGATTCCACTTGGTATCAAAGCATCTAAAAGTTAGGTGGAGCAAAACTGAGCATTGTAGCACCCATGATCTTTTGTGGTCTAGCCCTAAATCTGTATTATGTACCTAAATAGCTGGCCTGATTTGCAGAAGTACTGAGACTCATAGTGCCCCTTGATTTCAGTGGTTCCTGCCAAGTGCATATCCCTTCTAAAACCCAGGCCTTCTGCTTAGGTGCCAAATATAGACTTGGTGCCTAATTTTTGGGATCCTTTCCTGAAAATACTGGCTTGGTCAGCAGTGCCCCATTTGTGTTAAAAAACAATAACTGGAGAATGAAAGAAAGTCAATTAAATTTGATGTTTGTGGCTGCATTTACACTGAGAACCAGCATCTCATAAATTTTCTAGAGAGATATTGCTTTAATTTCAAACACATATAAAAGGCACTGTGGTTGTAGTTGCATTCATTGTTTCTCCCAAGGGTGAGCTTAAGGAATTCTAATCTGTGTGGGGAAGTCGATATTTAGTTTATTATTTATTTAATCAGGAAGGTTGTTTTCTCTTGTTTATTATTATTTTTAATATAAATCAATTATAAAAGTAAACATCCTCTGTCAATAATCACTTGATTCCCCTGATTGTCTCCCTGGGAATAATTACGTATACCAAGAGGCCCTCAAACATTAAGGCTCCAATATCAGGAAGGACAGGCAGGGCAGAAAAGGTCGGGGAGTTGCATTGTATGTAAGAGAGCAGTATGACTGCTCAGAGCACCAGTATAAAACTGCAGAAAAACCTGTGAGTCTCTGGATTAAGTTTAGAAGTGTGAGCAACAAGGATGATGTCGTGGTGGGAGTCTGCTATAGACAACCAGACCAGGGGGATGAGGTGGACAAGGCTTTCTTCAAGCAACGAACAGAAGTTACTAGATCACGGGCCCTGGTTCTCATGGGGGACTTCAATCACCCTGA
The DNA here is from genome assembly GCA_007922305.1 of Dermatemys mawii. Classification (NCBI taxonomy): domain Eukaryota; kingdom Metazoa; phylum Chordata; order Testudines; family Dermatemydidae; genus Dermatemys; species Dermatemys mawii. The sequence continues at coordinate 1,214,537 of ML677334.1, forward strand.
TACCTTCTGGGAGAGCAATACAGCAGTGCACAGACAATCCAGGAAGTTTTTGGAAAGTGTAGGGGACAATTTCCTGGTCCGAGTGCTGGAGGAACCAACCAGGGGCAGAGCTCTTCTTGACATGCTACTCACAAACAGGGAAGAAAAGTGTTTCAGAACTGTTTAGAAAAGCTAGATGAGCACAGGTTCTTGAGGCTAGATGCACTGCGTGCAAGGGTGCTAAAGGAGCTGGCAGAGCCACTGGCCATTATCTTTGAAAATTCATGGCTATTGGGAGAGGTCCTAGATGACTGGAAAAAGGCTGATGTAGTGTCCATCTTTAAAAAAGGGAAGAAAGAGGATCCAGGGAACTACAGGCCAGTCAGCCTCACCTCAGTCCCTGGAGAAATCATGGAGCAGGTCTGCAAGGAATTACTTGAACAAAACCAGCACTGAAAGAAGAGGAAAGTGATCATGAACAGTCAGCATGGATTCACTGAGGGCAAGTCATGCCTGACCAACCTAATTGCCTTCTGTGATGAGATAACTGGCTCTGTGGATGAGGGGAAAGCAGTGGACATGTTATTCCTTGACTTTCGCAAAGCTTTTGATATGGTCTCCCACAGTATTCTTACCAGCAAGTTAAAGAAGTATGGGCTGGATGAGTGGACAGTAAGGTGATAGAAAGCTGGCTAGGTCATTGGGCTTAACAGGTAGTGATGAATGACTCCATGTTTAGTTGGCAGCCAGTATCAAGCAGAGTGCCCCAAGGATTGGTCCTGGGGCCGGTTTTGTTCAATATCTTCATTAATGATCTGGCGGATGGTGTGGATTGCACCCTCAGCAAGTTTTCAGATGGCACTAAACTGGGAGGAGTGGTAGATACGCTGGAGGGTAGGGATAGAATATAGAGGGACCCAGACAAATTAGAGGATTGGGCCAAAAGAAATCTGATGAGGTTCAACAAGGACAAGTGCAAAGACCTGCACTTAGGATGGAAGAATCCCAGGCACTGCTACAGACGACGGACTGAGTGACTAGGCAGCAGTTCTGTAGAAAAGGACCTAGGGGTTACAGTGGACGAGAAGCTGGATATGAGTCAACAGTGTGTCCTTGTTGCCAAGAAGGGCAATGGCATATTGGGCTGTATTAGTAGCATTGCCAGCAGATTGAGGGACGTGATCATTCCCCTCCATTTGGCATTGGTGAGGCCTCATTTGAAGTACTGTGTCCAGTTTTGGACCCCACGCTACACAGAGGACGTGGAAAAATTGGAAAGAGTCCAGCGGAGGGCAACAAAAATTATTAGGGGGCTCGAGCACATGATTTATGAGGAGAGGCTGAGGGAGCTGGGATTATTTAGTCTGCAGAAGAGAAGAATGCAGTGGGATTTGAAGGCTGTTTTCAACTACCTGAAAGGGGATTGCAACGACTGTTCTCCCTGGTACCAGATAATAAAACAAGGGGTAATGGTCTCAAGTTGCAGTGGTGGAGAGGGGCATTAGGTTGGATATTAGGAAACACTATTTCACTGGGAGGATGGTGAAGCACTGGGATGGGTTTCCTATAGAAGCGGTGGAGGTTTTTAAGGTCAGACAAAGGTTTTTAAGGTTGACAAAGCCCTGGCTGGGATGATTTAGTTGGGGATTGGTCCTGTTTCAAGCAGGGGGTTGGACTAGATGACCTCCTGAGCTCCCTCCCAACCCTGATATTCTTCGGTTCTATTAATTATGAATACACTTGACTTAAGTGGGAGTTTTCCTTTGTTTAAGTGAAGGCCAAATTTGTCTGTAAACCTCTCATTTCTGTGTAGAAAGTAGCAATACATTTCCAATTCTTTCCTTTGTCTAAGCTGGTCCTATCATCAGCTAGAAGCAAATTGTATGATTTGTCATAACTAAGGCTATGATTTAGTCTCAGGTATTTCTAGTAAAAGTTATGGATAGGTCGGGGTAATAAATAAAAAGTCATGGCCAGTTATCTGACTATGACTTTTACTAAAAATACCTCTAACTAAATTTTAGGTGCTGGGGGAGGGGGACAATCTGGTGGATGCTGCTGCTCTGGGGTGGGGGTGTGCCTGGCAGTCACTTTTACTCCTAGGGAGGTTGTCCTGGGGCCCAACCACTTCTCATGGGAGCAGGGATCCCCGGTTCCCATCACTGCTCCTTCAGGTGGGGGGTGGGGAGTGGCCCAGGGTGCTGCTGCTGCTCAGGGGCAGCACCTGGGACCAGCTGCCTGGGGCCGCCCAAGCAACAGCCTGTGTGGCAGGTCCCAGGACCGCAAGAGCAGCGGCTGCAGCTGTGGAAGTCACAAAGCTCCCAGAATCCATGACTTCTGTGACCTCCGTGAAAGACTCATGACTAATTCTGGCAATTATCCAAAATAAGCAGACCTCCCCTCCAAAAAAAATAATAAGAATTGTTTGCCGTTGCAGGGCTAAGAGAGAAGATTAAATATCCAACACATAAGGCCAGTGCACTCCAGAGATTTCAGCTACTTTGGTTCACTGAGCAAGAGACTCGAAGCAAGAAACTTTGCTTACTCTTTATAGAAGAGAATTTAGCCTAGTTGGTTTATATGTGTTGTGGGAGTCCGAGATCAATTTTCAAAGAGAGAGAGAGCTGAAGCATTCCATACATTAAAAATGCAGTAACCAAACCTACCAATATCATAGTAATGACATGTCACACTGTGCTTTTAATACAAAATAAAACTATTAATAAATGACATATCTGATGAATCAATATAACATTTTCGAGATTAGAGATTAGTCTGTACCAGTCTCTTTAACAGATTAGAGAGGATTGTTAAACATTAGTAGTAACAAGGTGGACCTCATATGCATGTTAACAGATTAAAACTTTTTATAGGTGCAATTTGTACTTGTCTCTCAGAGGATTAGGAAAGTGGTGCACAAGGAGTGGATCGTTAGGCACTAGTGGACAAGCTTTTCTAATTAGCCCATTAGCCCTCTAAATGCCAACTCTCTAATCCACAGGGAGACTATAAATTATGCCTACAAAGCTATTACAAATTGTATTTTTCCTCTCAATCTTGAGGGCTTCTCATGCAGTGCATCTCTCCAACTGAAAGGCAGGGACTGCAGATTTGTAGTTTACAATTTTCATGATTAATTGAAGAACATGAATGGTTTAGTCATATTTACAAAAGCAGGGATGCTGCCAGAAAGAATCTAATTGGTTAAATAAATAACCCTAAGATTTTATTGCTCAAAGCCTTTTTTTTATTGAATTATTAATGCTATGTCACCCTCCAAATCAGTAGCAGTTAATGACTGATTTGCCTGAGGCTGTTAATATTTTCCGATCAGTTGTAAATTGCAGTGATGACTTATTTTGCTAACTTAGATCTTATATTATCAGCTCAGTTTGTAAAATGGCATTGATTACAAGTCTGTAGTGAAAAATAGTTTCCAGCTGTTTTTTTTTGGTTGGTTTTATTATTTTTCTTTTTTTTCCTAGTGAAAGTCTTTAGTTAACTCAGTTCATTTAATAATAGTTATGAATTTTTTTCAAATTGGAAAAATCATGTTACCAGAATGCATAGGACATTTGAGATTAAAATGCAAATAAGCACCATACATTCCCCTCACCCCGCTCCTTAAAACACTATATGGAACTGGAAACACTGTGTTTTCAGAGGGATGAGTAAAATTCCCATGTCTGAATGTAGGGTGCACAAAGAAATGATGCAGTGCAGTTTGGAATACACTTGTAAGCAAGTCTCTATAAATAAAGTTGAATGTGGCTTAATGGTTTGAGAAGCAGATTAAGAGTCTGTACAATTAGATTTGTCTTTGTTTCTCTCACAGATTTTCTATGTAATGCTGCATAAGTTATCTAGCACTTTTTGTGCCTCACAGTATCCTTCTGGACACCGACTTAGTTCAACTTCATAGGGCTAGTGTGAAGGTTAATGGCTGAGGTGTGCATTGCGATCCCCAGATAAAAGGCACTATATCTATCTATCTATCTATCTATCTATCTATCTATCTATCTATCTATCTATCTATCTAAAAGTGTTACTAAATACTAGTTAATTGTTTTACCATGTCTGTGCTGAGTAGAGCTTACAAGCGTTTCATGATGTTTAATTGAAGTGGCTCATGGATAAATAATTCCTTTATTCTCTAACTGATATTGACGTTATATTTCCATTTGCTTCAGAAAGCACTTCCCACGGGACTCTGAATGGGAACCACAAAGTGATTTAGGAGTTGGAACACTGAATATCACAGTGACTAACTTTTAGGTGCTGAGAAAATCACAGGCAAAACACAGTGATCCACAAAGCCTGAGTTAGGCAACTAGGCTTCTATACAATGAGTGGGGAGACTCAGAGATAGGCATCTAAAATGTGATCCACAAAAGCCAGCACGTTAAGCAGGGACTTGCCTAAACTAGCTAATGGGAGATGCCAAAAGCAGGTCTGCTAAGCCCTGCTCTTTGTCAGAAATAGGTGCCTAAATCCAGGTTGCAGAGAGACACCTATCTCTGCTAGAGATCCAGCCAAGCAATAGGAACCAAGTGCCAGGAGTCAGGCAGCTTCTTGAGCAAATGAGTTAGGCATCTGCCTTGCTCCACACAAAACATCTGGAAGAGAAGGATGTGGTGGTGCCCACATTATAACATTTAGCCCAGTGAGGCGGCAGAAGGATTGGCACAGGGGTCTCCTCTTTATTAGCAGCAAACTCTGACCACTGATCTATGGGATTGTTTGATGGAGGGGTGGGGCTCCCTTAATCTCTCCTGTTGAAGCTCTTCCACTGCAGATAAACAATGAAATAGTGATTGTAGCAGAAGGACTGAACGCAGGGTCTCCCAACTGGGTGATCTATCCACTGGACTACAGAGTGATATCCTCTCTCTCCCCGCTCCCCCAACCCCCAAACACACTCACTCCTTGTCCTCTCCATGACAAAATCAGTCATGAGGTCAGAGAGATGGAGAGAGAATGACTCTGTAGTCCAATGGTTAGAACAATCCCATGGGAGACCATAGGTCCAGTCCCCCTGCTCCAATCACTCTTTCACTAGTTGATGTCCACATCAAAGCCCGCCAAAAAGTTCTGTTATGGCTTATTACAACTGTAATCTATAACCTAGTACCCCCTCTCTTTGTTCTATGTCTGCAGAAGTGTTAATGGGCCACTCTACCTTGAATGGTCCCTTTGAATATGTGTTATCTACTTATCTTAAACAATCAATTCCATTATCAGAAGGGTAGCTGTGTTAGTCTGGATCTGCAAAAGCGACAAAGAGTCTTGTAGCACATAGACTAACAGATTTTAGGGATCATAAGCTTTTGTGGGCTAAGACCCACTTCATCAGATGAATGTTGTGGAAATCTCCAGAGGCAGGTATAAATATGCAGGCAAGAGAGCAAGGTAAATTCAACCAGGGAGGGTGAGGCCCACTTCCAGGAACTGTTGCCCTTGGAGTATCTTTCCCAGATCTGAAGAAGAACTCTGTGTGACTTGAAAGCTTGTCTCTCTCACCAACAGAAGTTGGTCCAGTTAAGATATTGCCTCAGCAGCCTCACCCATCTTTTCTCTCCTTATCAAGAAATTAAGTTATAGACTCAGAGATTTCAGTATTTTATGACCATTAATGTGACTGGTCTATCACAGTTATTTTTCAGCTATACCAAGTAAAACTAGCTTCTGCCCCTGGTAGAGGGCACTTCCCAAGTATGAAAGCCTACTGTGTGATGTTCTTTTCATTTCACTGATAGTAATGGAATAAAATTCTGCTTCCTCCTCTCAGTTAACAACACATTACCTCCATTCTGTTGGACTGTTAAACAGAGATTCTCTAGTGCCTTGCACCCTGTGTTATTTAACACTTAATGGAGTGTAGTCTTACATTTGTGTGATGGCCTTTATGGTCACAGATATATTCTCTCATATATATTCTCACAGATATACATTATTCCATCCATCTCCTTAGTGACTCCTTATCAGTGGAGCAGGCTGTATATATTCTCAGGTAATAGTTCGGTGTTGGTGAAGAGAAGAAGGAACTTTATTTGAGGGCTTTTACCTGAGCATCATCAACCAGTGCCACATAAATGCTGTGTCGGCATGTTGCTCTGTGAATAACTGTAAGGAATTTTTCCCCTCATTTTCTACCTAGCTAAGTAGCAACTATAACCTAATTGACTGGTGCAAGCTGCGCTACTGCAGATCCTTCTGCGGAAGAAGATACCACATGTCATTTCTTTACCTCAGCCACATTGAAGGGATCTATTAAAAAGCAAAAGAAAAGTAGGGGCTCACTTAGAGGGAAAGTCTAAAGTACAATTTAGCGAGATATAATTTGTTTTTGCTAAGCTCCTTTTCTTCTGCTTCTTGCATTTATTCTTTGTTTTTCTCCAGATAAGGACCGTGTTGTTTAATGCTGATAAAAACATTACTCAGTCCAGAGCTAGACTGTCATTTTGTAGATAGTTTTGTTTCCACTATCCTGGGTATCACACAGGTTAATTTGCCCAGTTACCTACATCTTTGGAACATGTAGCCACAGCGCACACACTTCTGTTTGTTTATTTTTATGTGGGGAGTAGCATAAATAAGGACATCAAAGGAAAACTGAAGGCGGTGCAATTGTCTGCAAAATAGAGTTAAAATTTAATTTTAAATTACAAATGATAACCTCAATGTTGGTGGCCTTAACATATTGCTTAGTGGATATTAAACATATTGAGAATTTGCTCTGTAATTCTGTAATCTTGCCTAATTGTCAGTTTGTACTCTGGCCAAAACTGGAAAAGAAATGATACTTAAGATCAAAATTAGCATTGACAGAGGTTCTTCTGTTGGTTTACAGTATATAACACCTACATGAACTACGATCCTTTCTAACAAATGGTATATTTTAGTACTAAGATTCTTCCATTGCTTTAAGTTGCTCCAGTGTTTCAAGTTCATGTGGCTAACAGAGAACAAAATATATGGTTTGTATGTGTGTATATGTGTGAGTTGAGATAAGAGGCTGCCTCTTTTAATTTGGTAACTTGTAAAAGTTTATATATATATGTATCTATAGTTACTTTTCCGGCTTATTTTTTCTAGTGGAGAACAGAGCTGTTATGTTGGATGTATTCAATCACATTTGTATGAATGACAAATGTGTGTATGTATTATTATGTTTTCCAGATGACTGATCCTAAAAAAAGGATTAATTCATATTTTCAAAAGGTGAAATTTATATTAAATAATAAATAGATAAGTGGCGAACTGGATTTTTCAAATTCTACCAATCACAATTTCAAATGTTAAACATTGAAAAAGTTGTTAAAAGTACAGATGATGCCTTGAAAGTGGTGTTTTTAACCTTATTATCTCATGTAAAGAAAGAAGCCTGCTTCATTGGTGAAGTATTTTAAGAATGACCTCAATCAGGTAAGAGTCCTCAGTTAAGCATACAGCGGCTTAATGAGTGCTTCAAACACAGTATATGCTAGTACAGCCTTAACAGTTTGAAATTTTCCCAGATTAATCAGCTGGGGAAACATGAGGCAGAGGGAAGTAGTGTGTTATCACAGATGTCCTGGCTTTTTACTTTCCATCTTCAACAGCATGTGATTGATGCTGTATACACATGTTTTTGGTTTGTACTTTTCTGTTCTTCACTGGATTTTCCACTCTCTTTAATAGTTTCTTAAAATTTCTTTTTGGAAGAGACTTGTTTATTCTTTTCAAGGAGAACAGAGAGATAGACTTCAGTAAGAGAGACTTGTAACCTTTGTATTTTAAGCTAATTACACATTGACTTCAAAGCAGTAGAATATTCATTGCAAAAAGAATAATACTTTAAAGCTTAGGTTGGCAGCTCTGATGATCACGATGAATTAAACTTTAATGAAGAATCATGGAAAGTGAAGTGTAAATGAGCCAAAATGATTATGCAATGTATTGTCTTCTGCTTTTTATGTTTTGCTATTTAACATACATTTAGAGAATACATTTTTATTTCTGATGCTGTACTAACTTTTTGAATAATTCAGACTGAATTGTCCATGCCTACTATACCAAGCTCTTGTATCTCTCCACAGGGAGGGAGCAGAATGTACATTACCTTGACTGAAAGAGTATTTCTTTTCTGAATCATCTCTGTAAGATCCACAAGTAAAGCAGTTTAAATGCTATGACCTCACTAGCTGGGAAGTTAAAGGGTGATCCCCTGTCATTTGAAGTCTGCTCTGAATTTTGGAGATAAAACAACATGCAGGGGAGAAGTGCAGAAGAAGGTTAAAGGTATATGGCTCTGAAGAGTCACACTTCATCAAAACAGATTGAAGGTCATTAGATCTCTAAAGCTTTGGTAGCTGTTGAACATATAGAGATGGAGAAAATGTAACTCAGGGGACATGGTGAGCTCTCTAGACTTATAAATTGCTGGGTGAATGGGAATGTGATGCTGCAGGTATGAGAGATACATAAAAATCAAGATATTAAAGTTGAAATAATTTAGATATATATCCAAAAGAAATAGAAACAATCTAGAAAATGAATGGGCTCTGGCAGTTCAGAAATGAAGCTGGTCAGAAAAATATTTTCCTATCCACCTCAAGTTAAGAAAAAAAATTGGAATCTGAAAAAACTTTCATGAACTCTCTCCCTCTGTAATTTTTTTTTTGATTGGGCCAATAGAATTTTTTTGTTCTGTTTCTGTTAATTTTGAAACATTTTATTTTGATTTTTTTTTACATATTTTACTATACATTAATTTAAATATTGAAACAAAAAGTTGTTTCAAATGAAAATATTGTACTTTATTTTGAAACTATCAAAATGGGATATTCTGATCATTTTGTGGTATTTTTCTCTCTGTATATGTAAATATTTGTCGAATACATGTTTTATAATGAGTGCACACACATTACTCAGTGTGTGTGTGTATGTATGTGTATCTATACATTGTGTAGCCTCTTAGCTCATAGTTTCATTGTCCTTATTTGAATTTCCTTAGCACTCAGCTCATTTTCTAGGTTTTAAAATAAGTGCTCACATATTACATGAGCACTTGTAAAATATTATAGAAAATGAGTTAAGAGAGAAGCTAATGAATTCCACATAAGGAGAATAAAACTTTGAGCTGAGTGGGCACACAACTTAAGATTCAGAAAGGTAGCACTGTTAGTCTTCAAGGTGCCACATGACTCTTTGTCACTTCTGCAAGTTAAGATTGCTTGCTTTGAAGATTCTCAGGGGGAAAAACAAAAACAAAAAAACAACAACCTAGATGCAGTAATACCTGATTACTGTGATGTTTGAAAGCACAAATTTATATGGGCCAATATACAGCTCTTCAAGCATGAATTCATGACAGGACTCATATCCTAAAATGAAATATTTTTTGGTGCGCTGTAGTTGTTCATTCAGTACATATAATCATACAATAATTGTATAATTAATTACTATTGTATAATGCAATTTGATAAGGGCTGTTTACACTGAGGGGAGGGATAGCTCAGTGGTTTGAGCATTGGCCTGCTAACCTCAGGGTTGTGAATTTGATCCTTGAGGGGGCTATTTAGGGCAAAAATCTGTTGGATGGTTTAATTGGGGATTGGTCCTGCTTTGAGCAGCAGGTTAGACTACATGATCCCCTGAGGTCCTTTCCAGCCTTGATATTCTATGATTCTAATCTCCTTTCCAGCCAGTGTACCCCCACACCAGCCTGCTGTATCTGTCCCCTTGTCCCACTCAATGGTTCTAGCTCTTCTCCCTCCTGTATTTGAATCAGGAATCTTCCTTCTCCACAGTGCTGATCACAGGCCCATCCTCAGGGATATTGAGCACACTGGAAAGACAGAGGGTATGGTTACACTTACAGGATTATAGCGCTATTGGTTATAGTGGTCCCCTTATAAAGCAATATGTATAGTGCTATTGTATGTCCACACTGAGACGCGCCAGCGGTATAGCATGGCCACCTTTGCGGCACTTAATGCGGCATTAAGAGCAGCGCATTAGGGCATGTATCCCACAGTGCACCTCTTCCCGATCTGGCGCAATGCCTTGTGGTAGGGGGGCGTCACTTGTGGGGCATTCTGCATCCTGTTTCAACTACCCATGATGCTTTGTGGCATATCCCAGCAATCCCTGTGTTTCCATCCACCTCAGGCACCATCTTTCAACAGTTTCAGCAAAGCGCGCTCCATCTTCCATTTTTGTGTGCCGCAATGAAACCAGAACTGCTGAGGGACATGCTGACGACTGTCGCCAGCACATCTCTGTGTGCAGTGGAGTTAATCCTTACATGCAGGATGACAGTGATGAGTCTGAAGACAAGATCGAAGTGAACGCATTTGACACGAAGCTTCTTGTGTCATTAACGGACATGCTCACGGCCGTGGAACGCCGCTTCTGGGCACGGGAAATGAGCACTGAGTGATGGGATCGCATCGTCATGCAAGTGTGGGACGATGAGCAGTGGCTGCAAAACTTTTGCATGAGAAAAGCCACTTTCATGGCACTGTGTGCTGAACTCACCCCCGCCCTGCGGCACAAGGACACCAGATTGAGAGCTGCCCTCCCGGTGGAGAAGCGGGTGGCTATCGCGATCTGGAAGCTGGCCACCCCAGACAGCTACCGATCGGTGGCCAACCACTTTGGGGTGGGAAAGTCGACCATTGGAGTTGTGCTGATGCAAGTGTGCAGGGCCATTAATCGCATCCTGCTACGAAAAATCGTGACTCTGGGTAACGTGCATGACATTGTTGCTGACTTTGAAGAAACGGGTTTCCCTAACTGTGGAGGGGCGATAGATGGGACCCATATACCTATTCTGCCACCCGCCCACCTAGCAGACGAGTACGTTAACCGAAAGGGGTACTTCTCCATGGTTCTCCAGGCGCTTGTGGATCACCGTGGGTGTTATACTGACATTAACGCGGGCTGGTCTGGAAAGGTGCATGACGCATGCATCTTCCGCAACACCGGCCTGTTCAGAAAGCTGCAAGCCGGGACTTTTTTCCCACACGAGCGGATCCCCGTGGGGGAAGTCGAAATGCCCGTTGGAATTCTTGGCGACCCCGCTTACCCTTTAATGCCCTGGCTCATGAAACCCTACACAGGGAGCCTGGACAGCAGTCAGGAAAGGTTCAACTACAGGCTTAGCCGGTGTCGAATGACTGTGGAGCGTGCTTTTGGGCATCTCAAGGCGCGCTGGTGCTCTCTTTATGGGAGGCTAGACTTGGCTGAGGGTAGTATCTCCGCTGTTATTTCCGCATGCTGTGCCCTACATAATCTTTGTGAGCGGAAGGGCGAAGGCTTCACTCTGGCATGGTCCTCAGAGGTTCAACGCCTGGAGGCCACATACACACAACCAGAGAGCAGGGTTCTTAGAGGGGCCCAGCATGAGGCTGTTAGGATCAGGAAAGCCTTGAGGGAGCATTTTGAGGCTGAAAGCCAGTTCTAAAGGGAGGTGCAGATGGAGGGAGGGAGGGAGGGAGCATTCTTTTAATAGGAACAGGCATTTGCTTTTCTGTAGCCTCTAATAATCTATGTACACTGAATAAAGAAACCCATTTATTAAGAAGACAATTCATTTATTGAACAGGTACTTCGGTTGCTGAAAGAAAATATTTTGATGCATGTGAGGGGAAAGCTGGGGAAGGTGCAATGAGGATGTGATGGGGTCAGTCAGAGATTGGAATATGTCCGGATCGCTGAGTCTCTAGTGCCCTCACAGTTGCCGTGTCCCCCGAACTCCATTTGCGGAGGGCAATAAGACATGTTATTAGGGGTTGACTGCAGTGGATAAGGTCCTGGGTTTGGGGGTTGTTCGGTGAAGACAGAGGGGTTGGAGGCAGCTGTGGACGGTGATAACCATATAGCTGATGATAGTGGCCTGGAGGGTACTGAGGCACAGAAGGGTGGCAATCCGCTGCGTAGTCTCCAGTTGAAGCTGCAGTAATGAGAGCAGCTTATCGGTGCTTTTCCACTGGTGACTCGCCTCCTGCCGTGCCTTCTCCCTCAAGTTGCTCTGGTCCTCCCTCCACCTCTGTGCAATTCGATTCTCCGTTACAGCCTGTTGCATTACTTGCTGTACAAGATCCTCTTTGCTCTTTCGTGGCCTCTTCCTCAGTCGCCTCAGCCTCTCAGCTGTTGATAACAGCGATGGCACAGGGCTCAAGGCCGATGGTTCTAAAAGAAAAAGATACATGTAACAGTGGTTCCCTTGTAAACAGCAGACATGCCTATGATTCCCCCGCGTTCCCCGTTTGCCTGTCCCGTAGAGACTACACAGACAACAACGGAGCCCCTGCCATGGTGAGTCCACTCCAGGGACAGGGGGAATGACTGTTTCCCTGCCCTGCTATGCTGTGGCTGGGGGGCGGGGAGCGGGCAGGCGTGAGTGCCGGGAAGTGGCGGGAGCTCTACTCTGAACAGTGTTCCAACATTCTCCGTAAGTGTTTGTCCTGGAAGATATCTCACTGCTTCGGGTCACTGAGGAAGAAAGGGAGGGGATTTTAATGAGATGCGGCTTCCGCCCAGGGCCATATGCAGCTTGCCTTTGTGCAGCAATGCTGCCCCAACCCATTGTAGCACAGTGGCGGGGACTAGTGACTGTGACCGGGACGGGGGCCATGCTGGCCTTCCCGGGAAACCTACGCAGGCGCATTGCAAGCGCTCTTATTGAGACCTTTGAAGAGATTACTGATGACGATTACTGCAATGTGATAGACTACATCAGTGCACTACTCCACATGTAGGCAAGCATGCAAGCATCCCTTTCCACCCCAAGCTGCCTGCCTTCCCCATAGAAAAGCAGTTTTAACTCCGCAATCCGCTGCTGCGCTGCCCCCTGCAACCGCCGGACGCTGTGGCTGGCTGCCCTCCTCCTGGCTTGAGAAGAGCTCCTGGCTGCATGCGTCCAGGGACTCCTCCGTGCCCTGGGTTGCTGCCGCCTCCTCCTTCTCTTCTTCGTCCTCCTCATCACCCCTCCCCCCTTCACTGGTGGGCTGGGAAGTGTCCGTGGTGGTCAATGGAGTGACCGTAGGATCACCACCAAATACCGCGTGCAGCTCCTTATAAAATCTGCAAGTCACCGGGGCTGCCCCAGAGTGGCTGTTTGCCTTGCGGGCTTTGCGATACGCATTCCTAAGCTCCTTTACCTTAACACGGCACTGCAGTGTCCCGCTCATGGCCTCTTTCCGCCAAGGCCCATGATATCTGCGCATAGGTCTCATAATTTCTGCAGCTTGACCGCAGCTGAGACTGAACAGTCTCTTCCCCCCAACAGGTGATGAGGTCCAGCAGCTCGCTATTGCTCCACGCTGGGGATCGCCTATTGCGAGGAGGCATGGCACGTGGAGTCATGATCAATCAGAATGATCACCTGCAAGGATTCCCTGAGAAGACACCATGCTTGGCTGGAGCAAACAGGAAGGGGATTTTCAAATTTCCCTGGAACTTTAAAGAGCGGGTCTGACGTGTGGTTACCTGGGGACAGGACAAAAGAGTTTGCAAGTGATGACCAGAGTGCCTCGAACGGGAATTATGGGACGGGCTGGAGGCCAATTAATGCGCAGTGGGTGTCCACATTCTCGCTGTAGCGCTACAGCAGCTGCGCTACAGCCCTTATTCCCCATGCGGAGGTGGATTACCAGGAGCGCTATAACTCCGCAGTTATAGCGCTCTACTTGACTTACCAGTGTGGACGGGGAGGAAGTTATAGCACTCCTGGGGGCTTTATAGCGCTATAAAGTGACAATGTAACCATGGCCAGAGTGTCAGCTATCTAGGTCTGGGTCCAGCATGGCCTGCAGTGACCCCAGAAATGCAATTTTTATGATAAGTCCTGTTCAGCCCCGTGCTGAAGCATGCAGGTGTAGACAGGATTTCTGGGGAATTTAGCTGCTAGAAAGCTAGTAAGTCTGTACTTAGCATGTTGAAACCATGATTTTTCAAAAGCCTATAACTGGAGCTCTCTGCCATAAAGACCAAATTTCATGTCCCTGCTCAAAAGCGTGTGAGTAATACAACCTTTCATAGAAAAGGCCACCAGAATTTTTTAACATTGTCAAAACAGCATATTTACACCTAACCTCATTCTCAGAAATGATTGCATTATTTTTGCTGATTTTTTTTTTTTTTTTAAAAAGGTTGAGGCAAACACCTGGCATGGAAAATTTCAGGCTAAACTCAAGTAAAGTTTGACAAAGCAAGTGAAAAGAGCGTATTATAATGGAAAGTGTCAGGCAGTATTAATAATAGGCAGTACCACCAGCACTATCTATAATAAAAGACTCCCCCCCAAAAAGTTTCATCTTTGAAGTCTAACCATGTCAAATTATTTAAGTAGAAAGAAATCCAGTTCACACACATGAATCCTAAGTAATTAAGTGGTATGCAGAAGGATTACACAGGGGATGGGCTGTCTTAAATGGGGCTGGCATAAATACTCTGTGTGAAGTAGTGAGGTACTCTTGCTTGGTTAGATCCCTATCCAGCCTCTTTGCCAGTCATCAGTTGTGCAGAGGACTTTATGCTGTCTCTCCACACAATAGGTGAATTGTGCATGAAGAGAATTTCATATAAAAAATCAGAATGCTAGTGCATAAAATAATGGAATTAAGTATTTTAATAACTTAGGAAATGGCATCTCCTCTTTTAAAAATTTCCTAGTGAGGACCTCTGGAATACCTGTTTCACTTTCTTCATTCCGTAGTCCCCTCCATATTGTTTATACTTCGATGTATCCCTCAGATAAAACTTCAAAGCCATACAAAGTCAAATAATCTTAAGAACCTGTGTTTTCGTGGGATATCCAGAAGGGAAGAAAATTTGTTTTTTAATTTCTTTTTCACTTTTAAAAACTTTGTATGTGCATTGATCTTTTCCTCTGGATATCTGAGGTATTATGTACATCTGTTCCATCAGTGCTTTATTCATCTACACTAATTTTGGTTTTGCTTATTCAGGAAATAAGAAGAGGGTTATGCAGCAAATTTGGAGAGGAGTGAAAAGAGCTATCACCTTTCAAAATGCCAAAGTACATATCTTCTCCAATTTATCAAAAGCCTGCCAACCAGAATTGTGGGAAGAAATGACTAGTCCTTCAATATCAGTTTGCTCTATTAGGTTATTCTACTGTTTTCTGCCCAGTGAAACGTTGTCAAGTGAGAGGCGTTTTTGACATAAACTATACATATTTTATGATTGTGACAGCATAAGAAAAAGCAGTTTTCTAAATAACTTCAGCCCTTCTATTATTAGCTTTTCTCAAGAAAGAGGACATGATCTTGCCTAAGATCCATACATTTTACATAGCACCCCTGGTTTAGATCTGCAGACTTGTTAAGCCCTCTTATGAGATGATGGGAACTGTCAGTTAGGGTTGAGGGCACTCAGCACTTTGCAGGAATGTTCACCTGTCTTTCAGGACCATCCCTTTAGTATCTACCAGATTGGTACCCAAGAGTTTCTACTTCAAGATTCTCTGAACTGTCCTGCAGTAATAAGGGGTGGGGATTTATCTCTCTGTTGGAGAGCCACACACTATGACAACCCTTCATTTGCCCAGGGAAATTCATTGAAGCATTGGGAGATCTGATCCCCTCTGCCACTTCCTGAATCTCTATCTGCTTTTAGCATCAGCACTCCATCTAGAACCACGCTGCCAGTGCCTCATCTGCGTATAGCCCAAAGTTCCACTTTATTCATCTCATCATCCCCTTAAAGTGAAGATGATGGTGTGACTCATCAAGTGTGAGCTGTACTGCTCTTCAAGAATGCCTTGCAAACTGATCTAAAAAGCAGCTGTTTTCTGGAAGCAATATGTTACAATGACTTTTAGTACAAAGGGAAGGTGGATGTCATAAGAAGACTGAAGAGGGCAACTGGCTGCTGAGAAAGAGATAAGCACTAGTTAAGCGCTGGGTCCTGGGAGAGAGGTAGAGTTCTTTCTGTTAAAAATAAAAAGGGTTACTTGGTACAATTTAATTTCCAAAGGCCTCTAAAATAGAGATAGTTCTAGAACTTTAGATATTTATGCATTCTCAAACTATAGATCTTTTAAAAACCGTGTGACATTAGGTTTGCATTATATTTACATCTTGGAAAGATTTCCTGGGGAAATGAAAAGCTCTAACTGTTTCATAAAACATCTTTGAGTAAGTTTTCAAAGGTTTATATGGAATTTAATAGGAGTTAAATGGGCAGATGGCTTTCACACTGCTTTAAACATACATTCCATGACAGTTTTCACAAAGCTCTGTGAAACTCAGAAATTCTCTGGATTTCCCTTCTCCTAATCTGTATGAAAGAGCTTTTAAATTGCAGTGTTTTCTTTTAAAAAGCTCTTGTGGTATGAACCTTGTGCCTTTGTTATTACAGCTGGATCAATTTAGCTTTGCTTCTGGCTCCTGGCTCCCCCTTCTTTCCCGCAAGCCTGTTTGTGGTTTGGAGTCCAATCAACCCATGTTAGTTCTGGGATAAAGGACAAGGATGCCAGTAGTGTTTTGACATGTGCTTTGTGTTATTGCTAGATGTCACAGCTGTACTCAGTTGATTTCAATACACTTAGAAGGAGAGAAGCACTTCCTTTTTGCCCTAATATTTTTCTCTCTCCACTTTTTCCTTCGGTTCCCAAGAGGAAGGAAATTTTGTTTTGGTTCGTTTGCTGCTCCTCCCTCACCTAGCCATGTGCTGAATTATCACCAGTACCAATAGCCTGTTGTTTGGAGAAGGCTTTAAAACGGCACAGACACAAATATTCCTACCCACTTGCTAAAAAGAGATTAAACTTCTTAAAAACCAAACTGAAAGGGTGAGGCACAGGCCATGTTTGGAACAGAACAGCCCCTTGTATATTGAAAGCTGGAGCTGGTAAATAATACAACAGGATACACCTAGGTTTAATTAGAATATTTGACTGTGTGCATGTAATGAAATTTTAGATCAGCCAGAAGTGAACAACCTCCTCTGCCACACCTAGATATTCACTAGTTTTGATCACTGCTTAGCTTGTCTGATGCACACTTCATAGCACTACATAGCAGCAGGGAAAGGGATAACTCATGCACCATCCTTAAAGGTAGTAGAAAAGAGGTGCAGAAAAGAGTGAAAACAACAAGGAGTCCTTGTGGCACCTCAGAGACTAACACATTTATTTGGGCATAAGCTTTCTTGGGCTAAAACCCACTTCATCAGATGCATGGAATGAAAAATACAGTAGGCAGATGTTAGTTGTTTTGAATAAAAAGCTGATGGCATGTTAATTAAGGAAGAAAGCTTGATAAGGGTGTGGTTAGTTTGAAATAATCATATCCTTGGTTTATGAGGAGAGATGAAGCAGTTTTATGTTACTAATCACTAGAGTGCAATTATCTCATGAATGTTGCCAGCTTTCCAAATTATTCTATTTGTTAGGATGAAATATCTTAAATTTTATGTAGTGAGCCAAACAATTTTGATCAATGAATGTGTCAGTCTATGTTAGGATATTTCAGTTTTGAGGGTTATAGTGATTCATCTGGTGTTAAATGAAAATAGAGGTTAATCAAACGGGATGCATCTTTTTCATTGTAGTTTGCCAAATAAATTCATAATACACTGTGTTCAGGAGTATTTTTATTCCTGCTCACTCATTCATTAATACTGAAAGTGACACATTAAATCAGGGGTGGGCAATCTACTGCTTGCGGGCCACATGTAGCCTGTGGCCATTTTTATCCGGCCTGCCGAGCTCAGGCCAGGGGCGCAGTGCCAGTGCCATGCTCCTGGGCCTGGGTGGGGAGTCGTGGGGCCCCGCGCACCCAGGCAGGGATTGGCTTAGCGCGGCATGCCGTGGGGCTCCTGGGCCAGGGGGCTGAGCCGATTGCGGAGTGCTGCAGGACCCCACACTCCTGGGCTGGAGGGCCGGGCTGAGCACGGCTCCTGGCAGGGGGGCCAGGCCCAGCGGAGGGAGCCACAGGGCCCCGCGCTCCTGGGCTGGGGCCGGGCTGAGCTTGGCGTGCTGTGGGGCGCCGTGCTCCGGGGCTGAGGGCCCTGCGTTCCGGGGCCTGGGCACCACCCGGGCCAAGCTGCGGAGCCCAGCACTCGGGCTGGAGTGCCCAGCTGAGCATGGTAAGCAAGGGGAGGGCTTGTGGGGGGCTTAGGTGGTGGAGTCCTAGGGGGGATGGTTAGGGTATGGGAAGGTTTTAGGAGGGGGGCAGTCAGGGAACAAAGAGCAGGGGGACTTACATAGGGGGCGGGGTCTTGAGGAGGCAGTTAGAATGGGGGGGGTCTCCAGAGGGGGTGATCAGGGGACAAGGAGCGGGGGAGGGGATTGGATGGGTTGGAGGTTCTGATGGGGGGCAGGGGGCGGAAAGTGGGTGGGGATCGGATAGGGGGCAGTGTCAGGCTGTTTGGGGAGGCACAGCCTTCCCTACCCGGCCCTCCACACAATTTTGAACCGCAGTGTGGCCCTCTGGCCAAAAAATGTGCCCGCCCATGCATTAAATGGTAGTAAGAGGAAGAAAGGGTGTTAGAAATCTCCGTGTATCATTAATTTGTGAAAGTGGATATAGCTTGGAGTCCCTTTTGTGGATGGAAAGGACAATATTTCCTGAGGCCCCTAATGAGTGGCAATGCAAAATATGCTGCAGTACTTTAAAAGAATCTTTTTTGACTTGTAGCCTTCGTAGGTTTTAATTTTATGACTTAACCCCTTTTCTCTGTTAAAAATATGTTCATCCTTTGTTTTATTTTAGTAGCCCAAGACATAAAAGTAGCTCTTTGAAATGCTTTGCAAGAACAAGTTAGATTGTTGTCAAAATCAGGGGAGAGAACCAAAAACTTGCAGTGTGCAAGGTAACATAATAGCATTTAACATTAATTTTCACTTTGAACATTTGTTCAAGAGGACTCTTTCTCATCCAATACATGATGCATTAAAAATATGTTGAGAGGAGCTACAGATGAGTTGCTATGGTATTTGAAAGTTTAATCTTAACAGCTTTACTGTTCAGTAAAATATTATGACAAGTGTAATGAGAAGCTGTCCCTTGGTCTTAATCATTCATTTTATCAAGGAAGCTAGTACTCATCCAACACAGAGAATCAAAATCTGGTTTATACTATAAAATTAGAACATTAAAAAGTACAATACAAATCTGAACACCCTGCTAGCAGTGAGGAATGAATCCCAGTTTTTACTAGATTAGTCCCTGTGTAGAGAACTGGTTATTGTGAATTGTGTTTTACAAAACTTTATAGATGCTGTCTCCTACAATTTCCACTGTATATAGTGTAAGCCTAAAAAGTCCAAGAATGTTAAGTGCATTGAAATCAGAATTAATCATTTCCATTATGAATCCTTGAATTTAAGTATAAAGATTGCGCAATCTGATTCTTAGTCGAGGAGGAAGAGCAAACAAGATGAGTCATCTACATCATAGTGAATTTCAATGTAGACAGTCTTATGTGAAAATATTAGTAATCTACCATTTACAAGGTAGTAATTAGATTTGATCCAAGCCTGGAAACGTAAACTGGATGATTAAATAAGCAGTTAGAATAATGCAACGTGTCTCAATGGAGCAGCTTGGGAACACCCACCCAAAGCTGTTTCCCAGCAATAATTGATTTTTCCCACATTGGCCATTTGTTGTGGGTGATCTCATCATATTTTGTTAGACTTATAAATATAACCACGCTGTGTGCAACGGTTCAGTTTAAAATAGTCAATGCCACAAAAGAAAGACAAAGTTGATGAACCTTCTTCCTGTCATATGATGGAATAATTGAAAGCCTTACATTCAGAATAGCTCTCTCTCCCACACACACACCCTGTGTTTTTAGGAGCTGTCTTCATCTGCTGTACAGCACCAAGTGTCTTTTATTTCCGAGTGGCTGTTAGCATTTCCTATGAGACTGAGAGCTGGCTTCCTCATTAGTCCATTGGGAGCAATTATAGGTATTGTGAAACTGAAGCTGGGGCTGAATGAATTCCAGTCTCTCTTTTCTTGTTTGTTTTTGCGGAGGCTGGTGGGAATGCTTGCTGTGATTTGAATGCAATTCTTACCAGAGCTGCAACTTTTCTTTCCCTTTGTTGATACCAAGGGGACAGTTTTGGCATCCTTATACAATTTTCTGCTGTAAGAAAGTGGACCACACATCAGAAGCACTATGCCTGTAGAAATAAATTGAAAGTGAACAGAGGGGCTCCCTTTGGTGATCTTGGTGCAAGCGAACATGGCTGTGCAGTGACAGTTTCCATACAGCACATTCCTGAGGGGAAAAGAGCTTATGCTGCCATTCTAACTTTCCTCCCTTCTCTATTCTTTAAAGCTCTGTCACAACAGCGGGAGTCAGAGCTGAGCAAAGCGGTACTAGGAAAGGCTGCTGGCACAGTCTGCTTGACAGGGAAAAAAAAAAGACTAATGTAGAATGGGAGAAGGTGCCAAAAGAAATAGACCATACCTCCCTACAGAGTTCATGTGCCGTTAACTGCATAAGATGGATGGCTAAACTGGGTTGATTATGCAGGTTTCCCTAAAAAAAAATTTGTGGGAGAGGCAGGAGTTTACTTTTATTGGCAATGTACGTCTCACTAAACAGACATGGCATGTCTACAAAAGGGACTTGTCGTTTTGCCCTCTACAGCCAACTGCTGCTGGCAAAAGGGAGGAATTTTACACCTTTGAAGGTGTCATCTGATAGGCTATCGGATCCATAGAGGGAAAAACTCATGTTGCGCCTGATTTTCCCCTTTTCCTTTCACTTACTTTTGTTAATATTGATAAGTCTTGAATGATGGTGTGGCTGCTTTAACTTGCAGTTGTCAATTAAAGATCTGTACCCAAGAAGGTATCAGATCAACTTAATCCCAGAGATTATATCTCTGTGATGAAATCGTAATAATAAATAAAATCGTGGTTTATCCACTGAATCTTTGAAGCAACCAGCTGTCTTTGGAATTTCATGCCACTTTTCTGATTTACAGCTGCTCTACAATATTTGAAATGAGGCATGAACTGGGAAATTGTCGGTAAGTGATGAATAGCCGTTTCCATCCTTCCCAATCCAATTTGAGGCACCCGAAGAAAGAAGTAAACAAGAAGAAGACACTTGTGTTCCAAGCATAATAACCAGCCACTCTATCTTTTGCTTTGTGTCTTCCATTTCAGTACTGTTTTTTGTTTCTTTCAGTTTCCCCAATATTTGTGCTTTATTGGTGTATTCAAGATATTGCCCATGAATCAAGATTTTTTTCCCTCCTACACTGCCTTTAGAAACTCCTGCCTACGCATGCTGAAATTGCTTTTATGTTTGTAAGATGCATAGGGCTTCCAGGCCAAAAGTCAGATAGATTTTCACCCACTCAACACAAAGGCTGTTAGAGGTAAGCTAGTTTACACTATGTGAAAAGAGAAGGAACCTGTGCATCATTTCTCTCCCCCCTGCCTCCCACCTGAAACTGAATGAATATTATACTGAAGTGAAACATTCAGCCACCCAGAGTGAAGTGGTGGTAGTTAGGTACTGACCCACAAGTTATGGTATTTCTTCATTGTGTAAACTCTTGCATTCTGACTGACTTGAAGGTTGCTGTGTGCAGTGTTCTAGCCACTGTGGTCCCAGGATATTAGAGAGACAAAGTGGGTGTGGTAATATCTTTGATTGGGCCAACTTCTGTTGGTGAGAGAGACAAGCTTGAAGGTTGCTATCAGCCACTTGAGACCAAATATTTGAATATGCACAATTTATCACAGGGGTGGGCAAACTATGGCCCGCAGGCCACATGTGGCCCACCAGCCCTTTTTACCTGGCCCACGAGCTTGGCCCGGTAAAAGTGCAGCAAGTTGCCCTGCCCTGCGCTTCCGAGCCGTGGGGCTTCATGTCCCCGAGCTGGGGCACTGGGAGTGCCACAGGGCCCCGCGCTCCCGGGCCGGGGCGCCTGGCTGAGCTCCGCCCACCTCGGGGCCCCGCACTCCCCTGCCGGGGCACCGGGGTCGGGCCGAGCGCCGCCCACGGCAGGGACCTGTGCTCCCCAGTGCTGCCGAGGCCCGGGGCCACCCCGAGCGCTCTCTGTGGCGGGGCCCCTTGCTCTGGGGCCGAGCGTTGCCCACATGGGGGGCCTACGCTCCCAGGCCGAGTGCTGCCAGCTGCGGGGTCCCGCGCCCGGCTGAGCACAGGAAGCGGGGACTTAGGTAATGGGGTCCTGAGGGGTGGTTGTTGGAGGGGGCTGGGGTGGTGGTTAGGGTGGGGGTCTCAGGAGGGGACAGTTAGGGAACAAAGCAGGGGGGCCTCGATAGGGGGTGGGGTCTCGGGGTGGTGGTTAGGAGTGGGGAAGAAGTCGGGGAGGGTAAGGGAACAACAAGCAGGGGGGGCTTAGATGGGGGGTTGGTTCCTGGGGGACAGTTAGAGTGGGGGGAGTCTTCAGAGGAGGCAGTCAGGAATGGGGGGTTGGATGGGTCAGGGGTTCTGAGGGGGGCAGTCAGGGGGTGGGAAGTGTGTGTGGGGGTTGGGTAGGGGGCACGGCCAGGTTGTTTGGGAAGGCACAGCCTTCCCTACCCGGCCCTCCACCCAATTTTGAAACCTAATGTGGCCCTCGGGCCAAAAAGTTTGCCCACCCCTGATTTATCAGAAAGCAGAGTACTCATACAAATGCTTCTGCTTTGATTGGCTACTACTCTCAGAACTGCCCAACCCTCTGCCCACAACCAACATGGCTGCCTCAACTTTTTATCTTCCTCCTTAATTCCTCTACCCATATGTCCCAGATATTAAATATAATAAAAGGCAGAAAACCCATATTGGGAGAGATTTAACTCACAATTTCATCTGAATTGTTGCATCTGGGATGGAGGTTCAGAGATTTAAGGGACCAGAGTGTAGGCAGTCTGGCTTAACAGTCCCAGCTGGGCTGGTGTCCACAAGTCAAGGACAACCACAAGACAGTAGTCAGCAGGCAAGAATCACAGTAATCACTATAGCCAGGATCAATAGGCAAGAGCCAGGGTTAGAGACCAGAGGTAGTACCAGGCTGGAGTCAGGAGGAAAGATTCAGCATCAGAGTCAGGTTATGGTCAGAGACAGGAGATCAGAGAGCAAGGTGAGATCTGAAGTCACAGCAAGCCGGAAGTTTGTACATCTGCCCAGAGGGGCATCCTCCAGGGTTAAATCAGAAGGCCTCAGGGTACTATAGTTCTGGACCCTTTGGAGACAGTATTTCTTCTTGGATGTAGCTCTCTGCATGGCCTCCTGGTGATGATGCAGGAACAACAGCGGTCCCAAGCTCCACAGACCCAGCGTTTAGTCCCACAAATACTTATAAGGGGTTGACCACCTGGATATGCAGATGGTGTGCAGCTCTCCAAATCTGAGGATATCACCCAAGAATCACTGACCCTGAATCAGCTTCCCCAGAGGAATTTCAGGATATGGAGAAAGACAATCAGAAAGGACAAAATCATGGGAGGGAACATGTGCTTCAGTATAATAATTTCAAGTTCTTTGTTCACTTTGTAATAACCGTAGCCCCAAATGACGTTCTCATAAGCAAACTAGAGAAATATGGCCTAGATGAAATTACTATAAGGTATATGCCTAACTGTCTGAAAGACTCTCATTAGAGAGTAGTTATCAATGGTGCACTGCCAAACAGGGAGGATATATAAAGTACTGTCTCCTGGGTCTCTCCTGGGTCCAGTACGATTCAGTGTTTTCATTAACAACTTGGATAATGGAGTGAAGAGTATGCTTATAAAATTTGTGGATGACACCAAGCTGGGAGGGTTTGTGAGCGCTTTGGAGGACAACATTATAATTCAAAATGATTTTATTAAATTGGAAAATTGGTCAGAAATCAATAATCCAGGAATGACAAGTGCAAAGTACTACCCTTAGGATGGCAAAATCAAATGCAGAAATACAAAACAGGAAGTAACTGGCTAGGCAGTGGTACTGTAGAAAAGGGTTAGGGGAATATTATAGTGGATCACAAATGGAATGGAACATCAGTCAACAGCATGCTGCAGTTGTGGAAATGGTTAATATAATTCTGGGGTGTACTAACAGAAATGTTGTATGTAAGAAGGGAGGTAAGTGTCCCGTTCTACTTGTCACTGGTGAGGCCTCAGCTGGAGCACTGTGTCCAGTTTTGGGCACTATGTTTTAAGGAAGATGTGAATAAACTGGAGAGAGTACAGAGAAGGGAGTGACAAAGTCTATTCACCATGGTGGCACCTCCTGTTGGCTGTCTTGGGGATTAACTCTGCCACTGGGTGTGCCCTCTTCTCGATGGTGTCCCTCCTGTTGTCGTCTGCCTGCAGACCTGCATCACCCCAGGACCCATAGCATTCTCATGGTGACTCAGCCTTCCAGCTGTGTCACCATTTGTGTTTCCTGGGGTGGGCACCACTGTCCATAGTCCAGCCACTTACCCAGTGGGGAAATGGCGGGGACCCAGGCCTGCCCACTACTCTGAGTCCCAATCCAGGGACCCTGTAGATAGCAGCTTCCTGTTGTGTGTCTTTACCTTCTCTATGTGCTGCTCTAATTCCCTGGGCCACTTCACATGACACCTGCACCTTCTCCTTCATCAGGGCCTCCAGCTGTCCAGTCTCAGCAGACATTCCTTCTTGCTCCTCTGGTCCCTGCTAGCAGCTACCCTTTCCAAGAAACTTATAGTTCTCTCAGCTCCTCACTTCCTGATCCTGAGAAGCCTCTACCTGTCTCTGTCCCTGCAGTTCCTTTTATGTGAGCCATTAGCACTGGATTGACTGCTCCTTGCAGCCCTTCACTAATTGGCTGCAGCCTGATTGGCTACTTGGCTGCTTGGAGGACTGATCTCCACTGCTCCACTCTGGGGTAGCACATGGTTAATCCTTTCAGCGCTTGTGTGCGATGGACATCACATCACAGAAGACAAAAACAGTGCTGAGTTTAGAAAACATGATCTATGAGGAAAAGTTGAAAGAACTGGGCATGTTTAGTTTAGAAAAAAGAAGGCTGCAAGGGGACATGATAAAGGTCTTTTAATATGTAAAAGATGGTTATAAAAAGGATGGTGATCAATTGTTCTCCCTGTCCACTGAAGGCAGGACAAGAAGTAATGGGTTTAATGTGAAGCAAGGGACATTTAGGTTAGATATTAGGAAAAACTCTCTAACTATAAGAATAGTTAAGCTCTGGAATAGATTACCAGGGGAGGCTAATGGAATTCCCATCACTGGCTGTTTTTAAGAACAGGTTGGAAAGACACCTGTCTAGAAAGTCTAGATTCATTTGGTCCAGCCTCAACACTGGGGCTGGTCTAGATTATCTTTTGAGGTCACTTCCAGACCTACGTATCTATGATTCTATATCTGGGATGACAAATAACTTGTCCTTTGTATGTGATATAGCTAATACCATAAACAGGATGCACCTCTTAGTAATCATCTGATTAATAATTCATATAAATGGAAAATAGAAGGGAAAAGTCAGACTAGACTTTTGGTTCAGTTTAGTGTTTCCATCTGGATCTGGCTTCAATTTGATTAGAAACATATGATAGCAGAGATTTGTAGATTGTTTTCTATTTTCATATTGCCACTCAAAAATGGAAGGGAAAACAGGAGAGAATGGGAGGAGACAAAGAACCTGAATCCTGAAAAATTGTGTTTTTTGGAAAACTGAATGAATATTTTTTTCTTTCAACTTTTGTTATTTTTAAACAAAAATTGGAAAAGTTTGAAAAAGCCAAATATTTTACATATAAATCTTTGTTTTTGAAAAACTGACATTTGTCAACAAAACTTTTTTGAATAAATTTACAGTATTTTACCAGCTCTGGCTGAGGCCTTGTCTACACTACCGGCTGGATTGGTGGGTAGAGATCGATCTATTGGGGATCGATTTATCATGTCTCCTCAGGACGCAATAAATTGATCCCCAGAGGCACTCCCGTCGACTCAGGAACTCCAACTCACCAAAAGGTGCAAGGCAGAGTCAATGGGGGAGCCTGCGGTCGACCGCTGCCACCTTGAGGACTGCAGGTAAGTCAGCCTAAAATGTGTCGACTATTCACGTAGCTGAAGTTGCGTATCTTAGGTTGACTCTCCCCGCTAGTGTAGACCAGGCCTAAGTTGCTTTTCAGAGCACAATGTGCTTTTCTGATTTAAAATCTCCATCAAAGAGGTGAGTGAGTGTAAGTTGCTTAGACTGTACCATATTTGCATGTTCAAACTAAATACATTTCTTTCCTCTTGCTCCCACAAATTTCCATTTGAAATCAATATAGTTTGGGTTTACAAATAATGCAGTATCAGTGCAGATTTTTTGGGGGCCCTAGAGATAACACAATATTCACTTGTGGTAGATGAGATGAATTTGCATCTGTTCTGTAACCTTTAGGAATACTGTGTGGTGACCTGGTTATTGAGATGGTTACTATAGAAATATATTGGTTTTGTTTAACAGTGGGTTATGATGAAAAAGCAGGAAGGATACAATGGGTTAAGATAAGTCTCTTCCCAGTAAATACATGGGGATTGTTACAGGATAATGGGAGACTTTCTGGCTCAGTCTCATGTTGATCTGAACATCTAGATTGTTCTGGTTCAGAAGAGCAAAAACGCTGAGAATGGACAAGAACAAAAGAATGGTGACTGGGTTAAAAAGACTGTTTTTCCAGAGAGGAGGAAGCTGTTGGGGAATTGTTCAGGGGGAATAGCCTGACACCCAAAACCGACTGGCATATTATCTAGGCCACCCATTCAGGATGGCAGGGCATTAGGTAAGCTAGATGCACGTGTAAACTGTTTTTTTTGTTAAATCTTCCTTCTCTAAATGTTTTGTTCCTACTGTCAAAATTGAACAGTACTTTGCGTTTAAGAAGACTGTCTGCTCCTGTGTTCAGCACAGGTCACAGACTCCCACAGGGAAGAACTACAGGTGCCAAACCCAGTTGGACCTGCTGGATAAACACAATTGATAAGTAGGATACTGTAACCCAAGGCCTAGAATAAGAGGGAGAATAGCTGGATTCTGCCCCATGATAGGTTAAGGAATGAGGGCTGACACCTGAGGGAGAGAACTCAGACCAGAGAAGCACAGATGTGCAGTTAACCCAGCAACTGTGATACCGGCAGTAGGATGTTTCTTCTAATACTTATTGTTTGACTGGATGATGACATCCCTACTGTCTGCCTTCATAGGTGGTGAAAGTTTTGACTGTGGAATAAAACCATTTTATGAGGGAAAGCTCTTAGGGATTTGGGAAATATATCCCTATCCTATGTTTTCCATTTCAGAACACAATGGGTTTATCATCTCCTCAGCTGGCAAATAGATACTGTCACCATAAGGAAAACATTTTTTTTAATGTGCCTTTAAAAATCATTTTAATCTAATCTGGGACTGCAAGCACTAATATGCATCAGTCATAACTATATTGTTATTGCATGGCATCAGCAAAAGGCAGATTTAAGGTTGTTTGGGTGCCTTAACTTTGCAATTCCATACCTTGACATGTCTGAATTTCTGTTAAGTTTCACCATAATTAAGTTCACAGAGCTTGGTTTGATGATAATTACAACATCCTTGTAACAATTTTTACACTAAATTACTAATATGAATGCACAACCTTACCTCCAGTGGATAGACATGACAGCTCTGTACAGGAAGAGTGAGATGTTCCTGCCCTCCACTAGCCTTGGAGTCACACTTTGGGTAAGTGTGAGTAACTCCTAAACTTCCCTACCAGGGTCACGGTGAAGTCTTCATTGGCAGACAATGTGGAAGAACATGTTAGTATCAGTGGATAGGATGGTGATGAAGCATATGCCTTGTGATGGCACATAAGGACAACCTGCACAGTACATAGAGTCATTGGCCAATTACTTCACCCAGGGACAGATGAAGCTGATTAGCTCAGATTGCAGCTTATCTAGGAGAAGGACCACTCTGAATACAAATCCTGCACTCGTCAGCTGCATCGCATCAGTGCAGCAACAGCTGCTTCAGTGAGAAAGATCTGCACAAACCTCTCTTACTTAAATCCATTCATAGTGCAGGTTGTTCAGCCTCATTCAACTCATTCAACATATTTAACCTAGTCAATTTACCAGAGTCCTCTGACGACTGGGAAGTGACGACAGGAAAAGGCAGAGGATGTTGCTGGCAGGCCTTAGTCACAATTCTGCAGCCTTAGGGTGATGGTCATTCTCCTCAGACATGGGCAGATATGGAGCTTGTATCCTCTTGAGGTGACAGAGCAGACCTTTTTAGGCATAGTGCTGCTGTCCTCAGCCCAGGAAAGGGGGACTGGAAAGGAACCCTAAACACAGCTTCCTCTTTCTGTGCCTGTCAGGCTACCGCTCCTGGCTGATCATCCAAATGAACAGTCGAAATAAAACAGATTCACAGACTGACATTTGGATCATGGAGTGTCAGAACTCTTCTTGACAATGACCAAAGACTGGAATAAAGAACAGCCATTACTGCCAAAACACCAAAGAGATATAACGTAAACATCGCTGCTCTCAGTGAAACTAGACTCACTGATGAATCCCACTTTGAGAAGGAGGGAGCATGCTACACCTACTCCTGGGTTGGCAAGGCCAAAGACGAGCCAACAAAGTAGGGGGTAGGAGTTGCCATAAGGTCTCATATTGCCCGCAAGCTTGACTCACTCCCCCAGGGAGTCAGTGCCCAATGTAAGGCTCTCCGCAGAAACTTTCCCAGAGGACGCCACCATTATTAGTGCCTACATGCTGACAGTGACTCATACAGATGAGGTCAAGCACCCCATAAGGCTTTATGGGGATATACTTATAAATGTATATATGATATAACTGGAATATGTTTTATGCTACATATGCCATGTAACATATCTCTGTAAAGGTTATGATGTAGTGAATCTATTCCTCCTATTTGTATGCATGTACCATTTGCGTGTTTGAAGTTACAGATATTGGCTGTATACTTGCATCAAGCATTTGGTCAGCTTCTCGAGAAAGGAATGAGCAAGTTAAGTGCCCAGTCAAGAAGCACTTAACAGACAAAAGAGCTTGGGAGGCTCCAATCCACATAAGAAGTCTACCTGAGGACCGTTCAAGGCAGCATGTGGGCAATGGCTGCTACCTGCAAGTCAGGAGTCATGCATGGGCATATGACTTACCCATGTAACTCCAAATCTCCATTTTGTGACTGGATTCTACACAGGGGTAGGGAGGGGTGTCCACCCACAAGAGAGAGTCTATTTAAACCACTGAGAGACCCCTCCATTTTGTCTTCAGCTGGCTCAAGGGATACCTGGGGGGCGGGGCGCGAACAAACAGCTGTGCATATCTCTCTATCAGTGTTATAGAGGGCAAACAATCTATCAGTTTAACCTGTATAAGCTTTATACAGGGTAAAATGGATTTATATTAGGGTTTGGGCCCCACTGGAAGCTGAGCATCTGAGTGCTAAAGGCAGGAACACTTCTTAACCTGTTCCCAGGTAAGCCTACAGCTGTTAGGGGACATGGTTTAGACCTGGGTCTGAATTTGGAGGAGTCTCGCGAGTCTGACTCAAACCAGACAGGATTCTGGAGTCCCAAGCTGGTTAGAGGCAGAAGTAGTCTTGGTACCTCAGTTGGCAACCCCAAAGGGGTTTCTGTGATCTAACCTGTTGCAGGTGTTTCATGAAGATCTCATCAGGGTCATCAGAGATGTTCCACTTCAGGACAAACTCATTGTCCTTAGAACTGACTTGAACATATGGAGCAGTATGTTAGGCCATCATGTCATTGGAAGGTCAAACACCAATGGACAACTACTATTCTGCAACATGTATCGAGTTCAGTCTGACTGTTACCAGCACAGATCTGTTGGTCTCACTGTTACCAACTAACAGTCTCACTGTTACCAACAGGTCCAGTCTTTCAAGAGGACAACAAATATAAGACAACATGAATGCATCCGAGGTCAGAAGAGTGATACGTGATGGACTATGTAATTGTATGGTCTACAGTCTTTAAGAATGTACATGTCACCTGCACTTTGAGAGGTGTCAAATGCTGGTGTCAGACCATTGGCTTGTGAGAAGCCTCCTGTTGCTACACTTCTCATCAAAGCACTCTAGAAGATGCCTCAAACTACTAAAGCAGATCAACGTAGTGGTCCTGGAAAAAGACCCCAGCAAATGAGCAAAGATGGAAAAGACCCTGGAGACTGCATTAGCTGAGGTGCCAGAGAACGCCTCAGACATAGAGGCAACTTATCCAGAAGCTTAGAGATGTTACACATAATATGGATCCACAAATTTTGGCTTTGTAAGGTGGAAACACCAAAACTGGTTCAATGAGAATGACCCTGAGATTGACCTGCTACTGGAGATCACGCACAAGTCCTACATCTTGGACAAGAAATTAGCAATGAAGGACAGGTACCATCAGGCTAAACATATACTACAAACCCAATTAAGACTAATGAAGTACCACTGGTGAAGACAGAAGGCTTCAGAACTGCAGGAAGCAGCTGAAAAGCATGACACAAAGGCATTCTGTGAAGGTCTCTATGCTGTTTATGGCACAAAATTCAGTAGCACAGACTTTGTCCTCACAGCAGATAGTAACTGGCTGCTCACAAAAAAGGCAATATTCTCTCTCATTGGGCAGAGCACTTTGGTAGTCTCCTGAACTATCACTATGTCTGACTTGCTACTTCCGTGTCCTGTCCTAGAGGAGCTATGTTTGGACCTGTTTTAAGATAAGGTTACTAAGGCGGTCAAACAAGTGTCCATTGGCAATTCTCCAGGCCTGATGGCATTCCACCTGAAGCATACACGTGTGGAGGTGTGCACCTGGCTAGGAAACTCACCTGCCTTTCCAAGACTATATGGGAATAGGATACCATGCCCCAGGAATATAAGGATGTTTTCATAGTTCATCTATACAAAAGAAAGGGAAGCATATCTAGTTGGGACATTTATCATGGAATATTACTGCTGTCTACAGCAGGGAAGCTCCTTCACAGGTTGTCATCAACAGGCTCGTTTCTCACCTAGTGGACTCAGTGTATCCAGAGTCACGGTGTGGGCTTCATGCTGGCCATGGCACCATGGACCTGATTTTTGCAGTCCGACAAATACAAGGGAAAGCTTATGAACAGAACAAGGGCCTGTTCATGCTTTTTGTAGACCTGATCAAGGCTATTGGCATGGTGAATCACGAATGCATTTTGCTG
The DNA here is from genome assembly GCA_007922305.1 of Dermatemys mawii. Lineage (NCBI taxonomy): Eukaryota > Metazoa > Chordata > Testudines > Dermatemydidae > Dermatemys > Dermatemys mawii. The sequence goes on from ML677334.1 coordinate 1,245,691, forward strand.
CCCAGAGAAGCTGATTAGTGTCATCTGCTTATGTCACAATGGCATGATGACCAGGATGGTGGAATGTGGTGACTCACCAGAAGCCTTCCCTGTCACCAGTAGCACCAAACAAGGATGCATAATGGTACGAACTTTCTTTTCTCTTGGCTTTTCATGCAGGCACTTGTTCGCATCCCAGGACTTTGATAGAGGTTTAGATTGGATGGGGGAATCTATTCATTCTACAGCAACTCAGGGTCCACACACTTACCAGCAACTAAGGTAACTGAATGGCTGTTAAGAAAGCTCCTGTTAGCTGATGACTGTGAGAAGCCATAAAAATAAATAAACCCAGAATTGACATCAATACTAGCTGAACACTCATACATTAAAGCAGTGGTTCTCAAATTGGGGGTCGCGATCCCCTGGGGGGTTGCGGAGCGATTCCCGGGGGGTCGCGAGCTGCCGACACTGTCAGCGGCATTTGAGCGGCAGCTGTGTCCGCCAAAAAGGTGCCGAAGTGAAAGCTTCTGCTTTTGGCGGCAATTCGGCGGACACAGATGTGAACGCCGCATGACTGCCGAAATGCCGCTGAAAGTGGAAGTGTTCAATTCGGCGGCATTTCGGCGGACATACCCCCAGGCCACAGCACAACGTTGCTATGCAAAGAGGGGTCGCCGCCTGAAGAAGTTTGAGAACTGCTGCATTAAAGCAAAGGGAGATTCCATCAGCATCAGATTTCATCACCTCCCGTTTAACATAGTTTTTGTCTTGGAATAATTTAATCTGCTCCTGTATTTTTTCCAACATTTCATTAATAGTTGGTATCTATGAATATTGCCTCTAGCACACTGGAAGGTGGGAGACAAGCTCATTTGTTTTTATAGAAGTGGGTTGTGAGGGGAAAAATCTTGAAAACCATTGTCTAGTCAGACATATTAAATGTACAAGGAGGAAAGGAGTGGGAAATGCACAGCAGGTGAATAGTTGTCCAGTTTTTTGTGCATTCTTGCATCTTGTGCACTTTTCTGGAACCTGGGGGGATGGTCAGAGCCAGTGTCTGCATGGCACAGACAGATTTAGCTGTAACAATACTATGCTTTGAGATAAGCACACTTGTTTTCTCGCTGTCATGTAATATCAAATTAATCTTCTTCTCTTAAAGTACTAAGTTCTAAGAGCAGAGTGATTTTTTTTTCAGCAGTTTATCTATATTTTCTTAAGAAAATATTCTCCATAATATTTAATTAGGATTTCTATATAGCTTTGACAGACATTTCTATCACTCTCCTCTACAACCTGATTCCCTCAACCATTTTTTCTACTTCTGGTGGTTCTGGAGAGCTTATTGCCTCATGGATTAGAACTGCTGAGTCACAGACATTTCTTTCTTTCCTACGTAATTAATGAGCTTTTAGAAATAGCAAGAATTCCAGAAGCGCTTGAGCAAAAGACATGTCTCTTTCCATCCTGCGTTAGTAAACCAAATCTGCAATTTCAGTACTTCTTTTTTTTGTTTCAGTTCATGTCACTAATGTACTTAAAGGCATTCCCATTCCCCATAAGACATGCTTTCTGTTGGGCAATTTATTGCAATTAGGTTTAAATAGAATTGATTGTACTACTCAGTTGTGAGTTGCCATTTATATCATGAGCTTTGTTGAATGAATTGTTCACCATACATAATGAGAACTAATACCAACAGAAACACAAGATAACATGTCCATTATAAAGAGGACCTCAGTTATAATTGGATTACTTGACTGCATAAATTGCTGCATATCTACCTGAGCCAAAAGCTCAAACTTCCCACAATTTAGATGTCCAAAATCCTGTTAAGAAATAGGTGAATAGCTGTCTCCTCTCCCTGCTGGAGAGAGAGCCTGAGTCTCCCTTTGTTCAGTAACAGACTGGAAAGGCTAATATCAATGAGTATCCATAATTTCTTATAGAGGGATGCTTAGTGTCGCATGATGGATCTTGAAAGGTGTATTGTGTGGGGACAGAGGAGATTGAACATCATAACAGTAGAGATGTCTTCAGGTTTTGTGTCTGTTGTTGTGGCAAGGTCTGATGCTGCTTTTAGTTGATAAATTGTTGTCTGTGGGGAGCTTGCTTCTGACGATGAGTTTAAGAAGGAAGGCCAGAAGACGATGGCTGAGAAAGATTTCTATCAGGGTGTGGTCACCATACAGCATGGATTTTAATTGTTTAAAGATACCCTGTAGGATTCCAGTGTGATGTGGTAGGTGACAACTAGGGGTATGCGTTTGGAGTTGTTTTTGCTCTCCCATATTGAGTCAGGTCTTCTCGGGGTATATGTGTTGCCGATTCCAAGATGCAATCTACTTGTTTGGTGAAGGCAGTTTAAAGTGAGTTAAAGTATGTATCTCAGTCTTTTTCCCAGATCATATTCTGTGGTAACTGAGTGCCTGGCTTTAGATAACAGATTTCTTGGTGTGTTTGTGGTGGTTACTGGATCTGTGAAGGAAAGTGTGGTGATCAGTGGGTTTCTTATATATAATTGTCTGCAAAGATTGATTGTTGATGCTGATTGTGGTATCCAGGAAGCTGATGCTGGTGTGAGAGTCTTCTGGAGAGAGTTTGATGGATAGGTGATGATTGCTGAATTTGTGATGGAAATCTATGTGGGAGATTAGGTCATCTCTTCGGGGGGTGAAAATATCATTGATATATCTCAGGTATATCATTGATTTCATGGTGCATTTGTCCAGAAATTCTTCCTCAAGTTGGCCAATAAAGATGTTGACATGTTGAGGAGCCTTCTTGGTACCTATGGCTGTTCCAATGGTTTGGACAACATGTTTGTTGTTGAATGTAAAAGTGTTATAGGTGAGGATGAAATAGATGAGTTTGGCAATGCATCTGCGGTCAATATCTGAGTGTTCTCCTTTGTCTTATAGATATCTGAGGCAGGCAGCGATGTCATAATGTTGAGGGATTTTGGTGTACAGAGTGATGACATACTTGGTGGCAAGGACGGTAGTCTGAGGCTGGTTGTTAATGCTGCAGAGGTTCGGAGAAGTCATTTTTCTCCAGGAGGAACCTGGTCTTTTGTGTGGTGAGTAGTTTGAGAATGGTTTCTGTGAATCCCAAAACTCCTCCTGTAAGAGTGCTGTGGCCAGATATGATGGGTCTATCTTGGTTCTCTTGTCTGTGTATCTTGAGAAGCATGTAAAAGTCCCTCAGTTGGGTTTGTGGGGAATGAGGTTGTAGAGTTTCTCTTAGAGTTGTTTGGGAAAGCATTTGATATTATACTTTAATTCCTGGGCGAACTTTGGTATGCGACCTTCTTTGAGGTCTTTGTAGTAGGTGGTGTTGAAAAGTTCATTGAATGGCCTCGCTGACATAGTCATCATGGTGGAGGACCACAATAGTTGTCCTTTGTCTGCTGGTTTGATCACTATCTGGTGGTTGGATTTCAGGGACTTTATCACTGTCCTCTCAGATGTGCTGAATTAGATGTTTGTTGAGGCTTTCACAGTCACTTTTCATTTTGAATTTTTATTTGAAGGCATTATGTGTTGTAAAGCTACATGTTCTTTATTTCGCCATCAAAAAAGGTTCCAGCATGTTTAGGGAAAGATTACTATAAAATATTTAAAGGCTCACTGATGCATTCTCAAAAAGCAAGATTAATCTCCTCCCCCTTCCAAAATTTGATCCTGGACCAAATGCATTTCAGGTATAAGTCCACTCAAGTCAGTGGAGTTACACCAGTGACGAATTTGGCTTCCTATCTTTTAAATGAAGTGGATACACTCCTTGTTTAAATATTTTTGGAGCATTTAAACTAACAAACTGAGTAAGTCAGTTTCTGGAACAAGCTGACTCACATGAAAACTGGCTCAGATGTTAAACACTGAACATTTTTAATGGCTTTTTGTTAGTGCATTATTTCTTCAGCTGTACAATTATGGGAGTCTGCTGCATATGACCAGACGCTTTCTTCATAACCTCAAGCTATATATACTCTGTTTTTTTCCTCCTTCAAATTATCGTCTAAGATTCTGCCAGACAACATATAATTTTTCCCCCAGCAATGCATACTGGAGGCAGTAGTGGGTGTGATGCGTTCTGCATTGTTAGGCAATGAGCTTTATCAGCAGCTGCAATTTTCAGAAGTAGTCCCTTTATTATTATTTGTAATCTGCAGTACCTGCATGAATCTGTTTGGTCTTGCTTTTCAGAAGTCTGGACTCTGACTGAGATATTGTGACTCCAAAGTCACTTTTCCTGGAAAAATTTCACATTATTATTTTAACAGAGATTCACTCTAATTTGAATTGTTGTTTGCACACTGCTGTGTATTGAAACAATTTGGACTTTGATTCTATTTAATTATAACTGCAGTTTTAACTATATCCAAGTTCACGTTAAGCAGATTCCACTGTATCTGAAAGCTTCAGCTCTGACACTCTATCACTCATTAGTATGCATGCATTTGATTTTAAACTCCTCAGGGCTGGGAGTGTGTCCTCCTATGATTGTATAGTGCCAGCACAATGGGGCCCAGTCCTAATTGCTATTCACTTTTGGGCTGTCAGCAGCATTGCTCTTCACCAGGCATTTCAAAACATTTACCTAGTGTTGTCATCCAGCTGGTATTTTAATGTCACATTCTAGTCTTCTAACTTAATAACAACAACATGCACCAATAGTGCTTTGTATCTGTAGATTTTAGAGTAGTTAAAGTTGTGTGAACATTATTGTCCAGAGGTACAGCGAGGTAAGAATGATAAATCATGATAAAATGTAAATCAGCAGCATTACTTGGAATGTAATCCAGGTCTCCTCAGTCTACTTGTCAAGAGCAGTCCCTTAATTAAATGGGCTACAGATAATTTAACTGCAATAGCCCCACTGGTATTTTGCAGCACAAAAATACCAAATATTTATTTCAAAATGGTAAATTAACTGATATAGGAATATGTAGGGCTGTACACAATCTATTTTATTATTGTGGATTTTAGGATTTGTTTTCTGATTTTTTTCCCATTAAAAATTAATTCAATTTTTATGTTTTTTTAATCAAAATTATTTGATACATTGGCAACAATTAAGTAGCCTTACTATTAAGGCATTAAAATGTTCAGAATTGGATTGCAATGGGAAAAACTCATTTAACAAAAAATCCTACAATTTAAACAAAACATCCTGCAGATATAAAATACATGGTAAAAATAACACATTTTAAAGTAGCACTCGGTAATATGGCCATTACTGAACAGTAACACAAGAAATCTAAGAAGTAAAGAAGTAAAGAGTCTCTTATAGTGTCAATTTATCTGTATTCATATTTTAATCATTTAGAAAATAAAAATAATACACTAAACAAAATAATCCACCCACGCAGCAGTCCTTGTTGCTGTTTTAAATTAAGCTCGGTATTTTCAAGCTTCCTATAGTCTGAAAGAATGCTTCAGTTCATTTCAAATTTGATTATAAATAATTTCAAACTATCAAATCAACAGCTTATTGCTGAGTAGCATTACAAATTGAAAAACGTAAATGTCATTAATCAGAGGGGTAGCCGTGTTAGTCCGGAATTGCAGAAGTGACAAAGAGTCCTGTCAAGAATCAGAGGGGTAGCCGTGTTAGTCTGGAGTTACAGAAGTGACAAAGAGTCCTGTGGCACCTTAAAGACTAACTAAAAACTAAATGTCATTGTTTTTGCCATCTCTGGCAGACATCTCCATTGTGGTACTGTACATTATGGCTTGCCTTTTAGAGTTTTCTTCAGAAAGTGATTCCCTCTTGTCCCTAAGTAGATTTTTATATTTACTAAAGCTTCTCTCTGTGTCTACAGAGCTGACAGGGAAGAAGATGTATGGTAGGGCAAGCTCTGCTGCTTTAGGCACTCATCCCTTCATAACCTTCCAGCAAGTGCAAAGATCCAGTGGATCTGGGATGGGGTCATTCTGAGTGCTGTGGTGAAACACCAGCCATTGTTCACACAGTTCTGGGGAGGGATGGGTGAGAGGTGGGGTGGTTTGCTGTACTGATCAATATTTTGTTGCATGGCTGGAATCTGCCTGGAAGCTGCAATTCCCGAAATGAAATTGACATAGCAAGGAACCGAGTTCTCAGAACCTCCCCTTAAATTCCAGACGCTGGCCCTTCTCTCTGTGCTGGGTGGTCTCTTAAATTCCAGAGACTGGCCCTGAGCTCCCTTGTGACCCTGCCCCGTGCATCACTCTCCCTGCACCAGATGGACTCTTACCTGCAGAGGCTGCGCATAGCTCAGTCGCCTGCTGCTGCAATCCTAGTGCCAGGGAGAGCATGGATTCCATGTTATTGTTTTGATTCTGCAATTCCATCTGGGTTTTCATTAATGTGGATTTCATAGGGCCCTGAATATGGTATTTTGTTGCATATGCGAGGTATTTTTGTCTTGAGAGAGAGCTTATCTCCAGTCAGAACTGATGAGCATTTTTACAAAAATTAACAAAAATTTCAACTCCTGGAGATTACTGATGCATCACAACATTCTGCGTTGATGACTTTGGTTTATGGCCTGATGTACTACTTTGATGTAGCATTTCTTTCCTTTCTGAGATCCAGTTCTTAACTGATTCTACCTTTCTTAGATCAACTTGTCTTGTTTGGAAGATGAAAAAGAAATAAATTATATCAAATGTGGGCGTAATATAGAAGATAAATTGTAACACTTTTTAAAAATGACTGTGACGAGTTGTATGGAGACCAGTGATGAAGACCGTCTGGCTCTGCCAGTTGTATCAAGGGTAGAGTAAGGACTTAAAAATAAGAAATTTCCAGCAGTTGCTGGGCATCTCTAGGAGAGACCAGATACTACACCTACAGGGGACTCCTAGAAGCTATCAGGGGCAATGCCCTGAGGTCAGGAAGGTCATTTACCAGCCCCTCGCCCCCATGTAATTCAAAGGACACAGCAATCATGGTACACTGGCTGGGTAAGATAGGGTTCAACATGCACGAAGGTAAGCAGATTACGCAATTGATGCCTCAACCTCTTTTGGGGTTAGAGAATCTGCAAACATATAAAAGGGACTAAGGGAATGGGAGCCAAGAGCCCCATTCCCATCAACCTCAAAAAGCTATTTAAATCAATTTGTGTCATAGGGACTTAGAGAGATGGGAGCACCCTAAGAACTTTTCAGTGCCTGTCTAAAAGAAGATACCCATCAGCAGCCTGAGAACTATGACCGTGCTTTAGGCACTCAAGTCCTCAAAGGAAATTATTTGCCTAATTCTCACTGATTTCAGTGGGAGTTAAAAGCCTAAATATCTTTGAGGATCTGGGCCTCCGAGTCTAGTCTCGTTCTTGTTATTTGTCTTCTGGTTTTTTAACTGTTTTAGGGTGAACTCAGCTCTCATTTTCAAGCTTTTCTCTGCAGCCATTAAGGATAGAAGCTTATTTTTTGTTGAAAAGAAAGCTGGAGTATCCATGTGGTAGCTTGGCTCCAGGAATAGTGGCTTTCAGGAAAACACCAAATATTGCAAGTTTTGTGATAAAGTTGGCAACACAATTGTATGTATAATATCTAAGCATGAAACTTCACTCTCATTATTCTTACCTATTAATTACACACACACATCATCACTAGCATACAAATGACCTTTTTCTAGAGGTTTTGATGGCTGTAAATGTCGGTGTTCAACTTTTAGGACAGTGTTTTTTCTTAGGAATGATTACAGTGCTTCACTTGGGGCATTGTACAGTGGGGCATGTAAGTGCTTCAACAGTTACTGAAGTGAGGAAAGAGAGTTTAGAGTCTTGCTGCCCCAGATTTAAAGCCTGCCTCTTCTCTTCCCTTTTGGAAAAGGTGGGAAGGGATCAGGAGTCACATCACCTCCTCAGCACCAAAAGGTTCAACTTCCTCCTGGATACCAAAATTGAACAACAGCTCCCATGCCACTTCCATCTATCCTTATGCAACAGAGACATCCACCCCCAGTAATTTTTACAATGCTTGTTCAATATAAAATCTTCCTTTCTTCAAATGGGGATAATTTGGCCATTAGTATAAACTTAAGTAAAAATCTTTAAATCATTGAAATAAAAATAATATACATCTTTAAAAACAAAGAATTGCAAATACAGTGGAACCCCGCAATACCGCGCCCAGCGATAGCGCGAATCCGCTTATAACACGGGGCGCGCTTGGCTCCCAATGGCGGCAGCACGTGGTACTTTGATGTTGCGCGACCCCGCAATACCACGACCCTGGGTTTACCGCGGTCGATATTTTTGGACCCCGACTGTCGTGGTATTGTGAGGTTCCACTGTATGTACATGCCCCTTTAATAGGTACAGGGGAGTGAACAATGATCTCATCTCTATAGATAAAGCCCCTGTATCAATTTCCATTTGTGTGATGATTGTTTAATTCTACCATTAGTTTGTTATAAGGTCCTCCTGCTTTCTTCCTTTTTGGACAGCACATAATGTGTACCACTTCCACTGTGTCTTTTGGGGGTCTGCCTCCCGGGGCTCGAGGTGCTGTTGGATAGTCACCTTTGCATTTTCTGGCTAAGTGTTCAGTCATTTATGACTCAGGGCCATTTTACATTTACAAACTAATGCAACATGAATTCCTCCACAGTGAAACATCCCTAAGGCATCTGAGGCCATGTCTACACTACACACTTACTTTGGTATAACAACATCTGTCAGGAGTGTGAAAACTCCCCTCCCTTGAGTAACACAGTTATACCAACCTTAGCCCCCCAAGTAGACAGAGCTAAACTGGCAGAGAGCTTCTCCCATCAGCATAGCTACCACTTCTCGCAGAGGTGGAGTTATTAGATCGATGGGAAAGCTCTCTCCCATTGGCTTACAGCGTCTTCACCAGAATCGCTATGCAAGTTTCTAGTATAGACCTGCCCTGAGTCTCTCGCAAATGGCTTTACATTTTATTTGTTGAGTCAATTTGATTTGCCCAGCATTCTAAGTGCAAATCCTGTAGGTTTTTTCACTGCTGTTTTCATTGCTGTTGCTAATTTTGCTGCTTTAGGCCAGGTTAAATTCCCCTCCACTAGCAACTGTTTTTGAATTCTCTCATTAGTAATACCACAAATAAATCTTTCCTGCATTATATCCTCTAAGCCATTTTCGAATGAGCAATATTCTGTTGGTCTGTTTAGCTCTGCCATATACACAGCTACAGTGTCACTTGGCCTCCTCATTCTAGGATAAAACTGGAAATATTCCACAATAATGTCCTTTGGGTTTGTTGTGAAGTGCTCTGTTAAGATCGTTTGCAGATCTTCTAAAAGTTTATCTCCTGATTTCTGTAATTGTAACAAACTCCTTAAGAGGGAGTAGGTTTTACTGCCACTGAGGAAAACTGCTTTGTTTGTCTGTAACTATAATCTCTTTTGTAAGCAAATAGTGGCCCAATCTCTCAATACATGGCTGCCAATCCTCATTTTCTCCAATAAATCCCTCAATTTCCCCATAAATTGCCATTCTTATGCCCTCATCAGCAGTTTTGTAAAGGGCTCCTCACTGCACAAGAAACACTCTTTACTTACAGCACAGCAGGCTGGGGACGGGCTACTTTATTCAACTATATATAGAGTGTGGGAAAACAAATACTAAGTAAACATGAAAAAAGAGAGGGGAGGAGCATGACATCAGCCAATAATACTCTGAGTAATCCAGTAAGTCCCCTGATCACCACTGCACTACACTTTCCTTATGTCTTTTACTGGCTAAAAGGTCTATTACACAAAGCACACCCTCATGTTTTGTTTACCAAACCAACATTTTGGGGAAGTTCATGCTTGCTTAGTTAATACTTAGGAATGCACCATTAGCTAGGTCGAAAGACTTGTATTTATACACTCCATAGCTGTTGGGTTTTTTGTTTGTTTTTTGATGTCACCCCCTCCCTCCAATAAATTATCGAATGCCAGCATCTGAAAAATGATAATATAGGTAAACTTTGTAACCGTATCTCTGATTAGATGTGTGGCCATTTGGGCTGAGAAACCTGACTCTGCAACCCTTATTCACATTCACAAGTGTCTCATACTCCCTGAAGAGGACTGCAGGAGCTTATTCCGTTGGCAGGAGTGTTGTTTAAAAACCTCTTCAGCATAACGTAATTTGAGATTCTGTGCTGCATTCAAAGAGATTTTTCACATGATGAATAAGGTTTGGCCCATTTTGGCACAACATTAATTACAATTAAAATAACCTTAATACAAGCTGTTGTAATAAGCCAGCAGGTGGCATCTTCGTGCGAGCAGCCAAGAGATGGAATATCAAATATCTGGACGATTCCAGGAAAATTGGGAGGAGCCGGAGGGTAGGCACCATCTTGCCCGTTGGAATGTGTTGTATGTGTGTGCGAGAGCTCTGTGGGAGGAGGAAGGCCTGTGTTCCCCTGGATGGGGTGTGCATGAGCCTGTGGCAAGGACTGTGATGAACTTGACTAGATAGGGTGAGTGAAGAACACTTTAGATTCAGACTTGTGTGTGTCCAAGGGGAGGAGAAGGCCATGGAGCGACGTACCCTACCAGGCTGGAGGCCCAAACTGAGCAGCCACCAGAGTAGCAGCTACCTCCACAGCCTAGCACATCTCACCAGTATATACCACAGGTAGGATTAGAGGCAGCAGATGGGGGTGTGAAGGTTTGTGGCACCTACTAGGTGGAGGAAGGGATTGTGCACTTGTTTCATTGTTGCTATTGAAGTCCCTTCAGTTTCCCAGCCCTGTTCTGGCCCACTGATGTGTTCCATCCCTTTGCATAACATTCTTTGATATAAATGGTTACAAAACTTTGTGTGTAATTGGGTTTTGTGTCAGGAGTTTCTGGACTGTAGCAATGTGAAGACTCATCAGCGCGGCGCCTCCCGCTGGTCATCTGGGAATTAGCTCTTTTCACCAGCCTTGGAGCGCCCTCTGCAGATCGGTGCCTCACCTGTCGCTGTCCCCGTGTCCCTCCTGGACCCCTGTGCCTCTCTATCTGGGGTGCTGCACCCCAGGCAATATCCCTACCCTCTCTCTGGGTCTTCCCTCCCTGGGGAACCCATAACCCTCTATCCCCACCTCACCTCAGTGGTTACTGCCAGTCATCATCTAGCCCCTGTTCACTGGGGCAGACTGCAATGTAAAGGCCACTCATCATTGGCAAGGGAGTTTTTGGATCTGCTGCCTTTGCCTAGTCCCCGGACTTTCCCTCTGCAGCCCCAGTGCTAACTCGTAGGCCTTGTACCAGGCCTGCAGCCTGGGGAGTCTCGCCTTTCTCAGCCCTGCTTGGTTCCCTGCACCCTCAGCTTTCCGGCAGCCAGGTCCTTCTCCCTCTAAAGCTGGAGGGAGAGTGTTGTACCCAACTCCTCCTTGAGTCCTTATAACAGGACCAGATGTATCCTGATTGGGGCATGGCCCCAGCTGTGGCTACTTCCCCCAATCAGCTTGGCTTATGAGCTCCCCCGGGGCAGCCTTCTCCCTGGCCCTTCAGAGCCAGAGCAGGTGACCACCCCGCTACATGGACCCACATAAGCAAAAGGGAAAATATCCAAACCAGAGAGGAATAGGTGCAGGCTCATTACTTTAGCACATCTGCCAGCACCTATGGGGGAGAACAGAAGAAAGAAAGGGTTGACACATTGCTTTGTCTATGTTCCTAACCAAAAACCTCATCTTCAAAAGGGAAAGAAACAATCTGTTTATCTTTTCTACCTTTTCTACCAGTTTAAACTCCCAATATAGTGCGGTGGAGATGGATTTTGGTGGTGTCATAGAAGAAATGACAAGAAAAAGAGAGTGCCAAGTTGAGGATGTTATTGTGTTTGTGAACTTGAGAGGTAGGGAAGATGGTGGGGTTATATTATGATAAAGCAGGGGTGGGCAAACTTTTTGGCTCGAGGGCCACACTAGGGTTCAAAATTCTGCGGAGAGCCGGGTAGGGAAGGCCCCGCCCCCATCTGACCTCCACCCACTTCCCGCCCCTGGACAACCCCTCAAAACCTCTGACCCATCTAACCCCCCTCTTCCTTGTCCCCTAATCGACCCCTCCAGAGACCCACCCCCACTCTAAGTGCTCCCCAGGACTCCAGCCCCATCTAGCCCCCCTGCTCTCTGTTCCCTGACTGCCCCCTCGTGAGATGCTCCCCCAACCATCCCCTCCCCCAGGACCTCACCACGTAAGCCCCCCTCCCCTCTTGCTTACTTGCTGAGCTGGCCGCGAGGCCCCGTGGAGCGTGGGCTCACGGCTTGCCACGGTCGCCCCCAGTTCAGAAGCATGGGGCCTGCGGCTTGCCGCGGTCGGCCCGGCACCCCGCGGCCTGCTGCGCTCGGCCCCGCCCCGGGCTCAGGAGTGCGGGGCCATGCGGTCTGCACTGTTGGCCCGGCACCCCTGGCCGGGAGAGCGGGGCCGCGCGGCTTGCCATGCTCCGCCGGCACTCTGGATCGGGAGGGTGAGGTCAATGGCCCCGGCCTGTGGCCCAACCTCGCGGGCCGGATAAAAATGGCCGGCGGGCCACATGTGGCCCACGGGCCGTAGTTTGCCCACCTCTGTGATAAAGGACGAGTCTGAGGGTAGAGGATAAGGCTCTGCACAGAGTGATAGTTGAAATGGTGGAAACAGTAAAGAGTATTCTGAAGAAATAGCCCACAACAGAGGACGAGAATTATGAGAGTGGAATCACAGGAGCCTGGAAAAGAGAGGAAGCAAGAAACAAAAGAGTAACCGACCTTATGAGCAGGTAGATCAGGATGGCCTTTTCCTCTCAGTAGGAGGAGTGATTGCCCTTGGTGAGGGTAGTGTTGGTGGAGTAGAAAGGAGAAACAAAATTAGAGAATTTGAAAGGGAGACTAGGAAGAGGGGAAGTTTAGGCAGCCTGTTCAAAAATTGTTGAGGCAAAGGGGAAGACAGAGATTGGTTGGGACTTTTAGAGTCCAGAAAATTTGATGGAAAGTATTTTTCGTGATGGAGACTATAAGAACATGCTTGTAGATAAGTGGAAAGGAGTCACAGGATCATAGAATATCAGGGTTGGAAGGGACCTCAGGAGGTCATCTAGTCCAACCCCCTGCAGAACCAATCCCAACCAGGGCTTTGTCAAGCCTGAGCTTGAAAACCTCCAAGGAAGGATATTCCACCATCTCCTTAGGTAACCCATTCCAGTGCTTCACCACCCTCCTAGTGAAAAAGTTTTTGTTAATATACAACCTAAACCTCCTCCTCTGCAACTTGAGACCATTACTCCTTGTGCTGTCATCAGCTACCACTGAGAACAGTCTAGATCCATCCTCTTTGGAACTCCCTTTCAGGTAGTTAAAAGCAGTTATCAAAGCCCCCCACCATTCTTCTCTTCTGCAGACTAAACAATCCCAGTTTCCTCAGTCTCTCCTCATAAGTCGTGGACTCCAGCCCCCTAATCATTTTTGTTGCTCTCCAGTAGACTCTTCCCAATTTTTCCACATTCTTCTTGTAGTGTAGGGCCCAAAATTGGACAGAGTACTCCAGATGAAGCCTCTCCAATGCCGAATAGAGGAGAATGATTACATCCCTTGATCTGCTGGCAATGCCCCTACTTATACAACCCAGAAAAAATGTAAGACAGTTAAACCAGATTGGGGACCACTGGGGAGAGCAGTTAGTGCAAAGGATGGAGTCTGGTAATATAGACCTTTTCATTACCAATTTTAAGAATTGTAAAGTCAGTGATTCTCCAAACAGGTAATTCGTTGAACCCTTTAATATCAGAAAGATCCACTTATGGATCACCCCCTTCCTGACCTGCTTTCATTGTCTTTCTTGTGGCATTCTGTGTCTGTTCTGGTGGAAGGAACTTAGACAACCAGAGACTTGGAATTGCAATGGTAAATCAAACGACATGGAATGGACCCTATTATTATTGTTTAATGTATCAATACTGGAAAAAGGATCTGGAAAGAACCTTCATTGTTTCATTACAGTGTCACAAGCCCATGGGTGGAATGTTACAATGCAGGAACTGCAGTTTTCTTTTAGAAAATCTGTGGCTGGTGTATAAAATTAACCACAGACCAAGGGAAGCAGTGGGGGCAAAAGACCCATCGGGCTTCAAGATTATGCTCGATAAGTTTATGGAGGAGATGGTGTGATGGGATAACGTAATTTTGGCAATTACTTGATCTTTGACTATTCGTGGTCGATGGGGGCCCAGTGGCTTGTGATGGGATGTTGGATGGGATCTGAGTTACTACAGAGAATTCTCTACTGGATGTCTGGCTGGTGAGTCTTGCCCACGTACTCAGGGTTCAGCTGATCGCCATATTTGAGGTCGGGAAGGAATTTTCCTCTGGGGCAGATTGGCAGAGGACCTGGAGGTTTTTCGCCTTCCTTTGCAGCGTGGGGCACAGGTTACTTGCTGGAGGATTCTCTGCACCTTCAAGTCTTTAAACCGTAATTGGAAGACTTCAATGGCTCAGACATAGGTGAGAGGTTTATTGCAGGAGTGGGTGGGTGACAACCTGTGGCTTGCATTGTGCAGGACGTCAGACTAGATGATCATAATGGTCCCTTCTGATCTTAAAGTCTATGAACGGCAAACTGCTTGGTACAAATGAAGAAAGGTGAGGAATTGTGCTGTGCTTGACTCTGCATATACGGCAAAGGAACTGAGGATCAGAGAAGGATGGATGAATGGAGAGAGCTTTGTTCCCGCCTACAGCGAATGAACCTCTTTCCTTTAAAGCCTACTGTGAAAGCTGTAAGATTAATGTAATTCAGAAGTGGATTTCAACCCCTGAGGGAAACTTTAAATAGTATGATTTATAATTTAAATCTCTTTGCATCCTTAATAATCAAGTTAATCATAAATAAAAATATAGGTAGATCTGTTGCTGCTGTAGTCTGAAAGTGTCCCAGGTGTCTCTTAGCTGCCTGAGCCCTTCACACGTCAGTTTCACTATTTCTGATTCTGAAAATGTTGAAAGAAGTAGTAGAAAAGGGCACTGCTTTTGAGGTGTCTCTGGTGGTACAATTTCTCTCTCTCTCTCTCTCTTTTTTTTTTAATGTGACATTGATTTTGTACTGTGTGCAATAACACGGTGCTGGTAATTTAGTTGCTATGGAAGCCTTTCACATGGAGACACTGAATGTGGCTAAATTATTTTTACTCAGTTTCAGTTCCACACACCCCCTGCACTGCAGCTTCCTGCTTCTCTTAGGGTACATCCTCACTACCACAGGCAGCTGTCGATGTTTTAGCGATCGATTTCTCGCATCTTGTGAGGATGCGAGAAATCGATTGCTAACGCTGGCCCCGTCGACTCCGGAACTCCAGCTCCCCCAGAGGAGTAAGCCGGAGTCGACGGGTGAGCGCGCCACCGACTGCCGTCGCCATGAGGACGGAAGGTAAGTCGGCTGCAGATGCGCCGACTTCAGCTACGTGACTCATGTAGCTGAAGTTGCGTATCTTCAGTCGATCCCCCGTCCTAGTGAAGACCAGCCCTTACAGTGGAACCACATGATCCAGTCTAGGTGTGGCTCCTTCGTAATCAGGGTTGGCTAGCTATCTCTCAGCCCTTCCGCCCCTAAGGGCAAGCCACCCTGTTACAAGTCCAAAAAATGCTAAATGAAAAATGACTGGTCTAAAGCTCTTGAATTCAAAAACAATTTTGAATGTGATGGAGACATTAGAGACACTTTATGTAATTGAGTCTTTGATCAGCTTCTCAGCGGTTGACTGTTTCATTGGAAAGGTGCTATGATTTACAAAGTGGATTTGTTCCTACGTCTTTGTTTTGAAAAGTAATCCTATCAAATAGATATTTTCCCCTTAAGGTTTCGAATGCAAATGTTAAAAGGGCAGCCATTTGTAGACATTTAGAGAAAACATTGACAATGCTAATTAGATGAAAAATAACCAGGATATATCTTTTTTTGAAAGGGGAAAAGAGGGAAAAAAGATGCTTCTGTGCATTTGAACAACATATCAGGAGACACTCAGCCTTTGGTTGTTTGATTTTCCCATTGTTTGTAATTTATTAGCTTCACTGGGTATATGCCATCAGTTAGTATATAAATACTGTTTTGTTAAGTTTTCTTATTTTCACCTTTTCATTTTTGTCCTTAGATTTTAACATTGGTGATTGGGGGGAAAAAATGCAACTCTCTCTTTCTCTCAAGGGATGTTTTCTCTGTCATGTCATATTCATTCTATGAATGAATCTATGTGAAGCTAATTATACAAGTCTACAAAATTATTGATTCCATACTTAGAGCTACAATAGGAATCTTTTACCAATTTGCAGTTTTTCCATGGACAGGGATCTCCTTGAAATCCATGAGATCTCTGCATGTGAAAGGATAACAGGCTCTGAATCTCAGAGGGATCCTGAATTCATTGTACTCGTGTATTCTGTTCTCAACTTCAGCTAGCTGTGGTGCGGAATGATGTTTCTAACTGTGGTATATCAGTGTTTCCCAAACTTTTTTGGCCACGGAACACTTTTTAGCCTGATATATATTTACGAAACACTTATAATATTATTTTGTAGTCGTTTGGTTTTCAAATAAAAATTTGCATTATTTATGCTCAAATACATTTTATAAAACAAAGCAAAAATACAAATTTTAAATAACTAGAACTAACAATTTCTAACTGGAAAGCATGCATAAATTAGTACAAAAATCAAGTGCCAGAGTCAAAATTAAAAACAGTGTTCTACTTAAAAAACAATGTTTTTATATATACACAAACACCAAACAAATTAGATTTTTACTAGGAAAATATTTTTATAAACAGAAGTACAAATTTGGATTTAGTGGGATAGGTGTTTCTGCATTTTTGAATCACAAATTTGCTTACTATTAGGAATAATGCTGGAAAGTTGAGTCCTCATGTCAGATGCCTCCTCTCCACCCGGTTACCTCCTTTAATGCCAATCCGCTTACAGGTTTTGATGGACAAGTCTGGGTTCTTTTGGATCCCACCACTCACTCAGCAGGGTATGTCTTCTTTCTTTTTTCCTAGGAAATTATTTGGCGATGCCTCCACCCCCCTCACTCCCTCCTGGCAGGGCCACCAGGGCAGCTTGGGAGGAAAATTCTCACTACAGGGTAATCTCCACTTACTGACCAGATAGTTGGAGACTTCCAAGAAATAACACCAACACATACAATATATTCAACACACTAACTATATTAAATAGGAGACAAATACAACGTAACAGGGTAAAACACTATTTTAGGGTCACCAGTGCCCTGAAAATACCTGTGACTTGATGTATCAAATGTAAAATTAGTGTCCCATTAGTACGCATACTGTGCTGGGGCCCTTGGTGACCTATAAACACAAAATTTCTCTCTGCAGTGGAGTAGCAGTGTGGTTGACTGGGTTCATTCAGTACAGCGCCAAGGACTCACAAGTGGGAGAAGGTGGTAAGTTCCTCCATGTGTGTAGTATGCAGCAGGTTATAAAATCCTCAAACCCTCACTTCCTGGCTTGAGGACACAGTACAGGGAATAGGGGGTCCCCAAAACAAATTACCTGAATAACTAACTGAACAATGGGGCACTCACAGTCTCCATGAACGATCCTCAGGTTCGGAGATGATTGGACTTCTCAGGCTCTGCAGAGGGGCTGCTCCTGATGGCAGGGACCCTCCTTAGGCAGGGATCAGGCTACATCGGTTCCAGGATTTCCCCTCACCACAAAGGGGTGCAGGACTCAAGGTGTAGGTTACACAACAACACTGACATCCAAACTGTAGCCTCCCAGCCCTGTGTCCAGACATGCACTCAGCAGGCTGCTTCCCTGGACAAGGGGACAGAGCAGAGCTGACCATGTGGTGACTGGTCTCACCTAAGGAGCTGGAGGGTGAACTCAGACCAGCTGGGGAAGTTTCCCAGCAAACTCTGCAAATGGGGAATCACCAGTGGGGAAGGAAAACCCCGCTGAGGGATCTGCTGTCAGGTCCCTAGAGGCCGGTTCTCAGGGGGAACCCTGAATGTAGGTCTAGGACTCACCAGCTCCCCACACAGTCAGTCCTCCCTGGCTCTTCACTCACTTAAAATGGCTTCTTCCCTTTCCTCCACTCCCTGGGTGGGCCTCTCACTCCCTAGTGGTTGCTGGGCAGACTCTGAGTCTGCCAGCAGACAGAGACCCAGGAGTCCATGTAATCTCCTTGGGGGTTACACAAATTTAAAATAAAAAAAAATTAAAGACCCTTTTTAAAAATTATGATTCTTTCACGGAACACCTATTCACATCATGCGGAACACCAGTGTTCCGTGGAACACCGTTTGGGAAACTCTGGTGGTATATACATAAAAATCTTGAAGTGATTTTTTTTTTGAGATTTTCAATTTATTTGTACATAATTTATTTTAGAAAATAATCTGCAGATTTTAAGTTTAATTCATTGTAGAAAAGAAGAGAGGTCACTATCTCACATCATGATTTCCTGAAAAACCAGTAAAAAGGCTCATGAACATTCAAAACAACAATATTAGGGCCTAATTCTCCCTTCAGATCCACACCACAGCCTCTGTTGTACTGGTATTCTGACTCCCTCCATAATCTCTTCCACATTTGTGTTGATGTATCTTCAAAAGGGGACATAGTTTGCCAAAAAATGGAGTTTCTAACAAAAAAGTATGTTCTTTGAGTGTTACTGTTGGAAATGAATGGATGTTAAGACAGCGCAATGAACCTCCTGCTTACATATTTTCTGTGACATCTGTCAGCTGGATCAGAGAGCCAGAATCTAGTACTGAGAAATGTTATTTGGATTTGTGGGTTCCTTTGGAGGACTGTGGATCCCTAAGTCAGTAACTGGGTTAGAAAGAGTAGATAGCAGTGTTTTCATTTGAGACCAGATCCATACATGTTTTGTGTGGCTGGAAGAAAAACGTTAGCCATTTCACTCATTTGAGCAGACTACCGGTTAAGAAGCACTTTTTATTGTAAATGAAATATAAATATATTTTAAAATAAAAGGTCAAATTCTTACTTCCATTGTCTTCAGTGTCAATGAGTGAGGGCAACTGGAGGAAGTTTGGTGCAATGTGTTTAATTTATAGTTGCCTTGATGGCAATGAACCTAATTAAAGACAAATGATGATAGCAGTGTGGGAGTCTTATACAGAAAGACTGTTTTAAAAAAGTATTTATCTGTTCTAGTACTTGATCAACAATGAAAAAAAAGATTCACACACTTAAGTGCAGCTCACTTTGAAAAGTGACTGAAAAAATGGGATTGTGGGATTCCAGGTTTATTGTATCTTAGTGATTTCCATATCACAAGTCCTCAGTTTACAAATGTCAGCCCTGCGCACTCAGCCTGGATTCTGAGAGCCAAACTAGGATCTTTTCTTCTTGTCACCAATAATAAAAGTTGTGCAGGGCAAATGTTGTTCTTAGTGATGTCTTGGCTTTCACTGGATTTGCTCACATGTAAATTAAACTTAGCAGACAATTCTGTTGCTGATGCACAAAGATAATATATTCTATTTCACTCTCTTTCTGCTGTTCTAGTTCTGCAAGGACAGCAGGAACGTAAAGGAGTAAAACATATTTTTGTCATAAATTCAGTAGATATGACTGCTGAAATAAACTACAATTTTTTACACTTTTTAGAGTAGTTCGCAATTTATTATTTTAAAATGTTTAATTTCTAACCATTAATACTTTCATGCAGCCAGATCAATACACAGGTAAAATCAAATTTCAGATTTTTTTTAAAAAAATGCATCTGGCCTTAAATCTATGCAGAGAGATTTAATAAAGTATGGAAATTAAACATATGACTTTTTAAAACAGCAAAATGTTACCCTACCAGAGTATTTTCCTCTAGGGAAAGGACACTCATAGATCCTTTTTCTGTTGTTCTGTACTTATAAAAACAGCTGATGATGCAAAATTTAGTAAAGCTGTTTCAGTTACGCCTTTTGATTCCTAATGTGTACTCTTGTCAGTGTTAAGTCTTTACTAGTTTTACCATTTCTGTTTTCCCTGTTGGATGGCCAGTGGTTTTGAAAAGACATGAATCATGTGAAATTTATTGCTGGTTTCAGGTCACTTCCTAAGATCAAGTGTCACCATCAAGACCAGGTTTGAAACTAATTTGCACCCTTGTTGACAGTCTCATGTGAGGACTTGAAGGTTGTCCTTTTGCGACTTGGGTATTATTTTCTCCCCTAAGAATGTGCCAGGGATATTTAGACAACATACGGTACAGAATATATTTATAGCAACAGTTGTAAGATCTACAGCACTCGCAGATAAATCTATGAGATTCAAATGAAGCTACTATAATTTCATTAGAGCTTTGTTGCGGAATAGTATGATCTGTCCTTGCATTATTTTTTGAGAGAAAATTATACAATTGCACAAAAACTTAGCTTTTTAAAAAAGTGTTTTGTATAGAGGTGATGTAACACCATTTTATTTTGTGAAAGTTACATTTATATAGAGAGTTTATAGGAAAGTCTAGTGAGTCTGTTGTTTCATAATAGTGATAGGACTGGTTGATCGATGCCTTTGCTGATGAGGCTGTAACTGTGGGATTTTTTTCGAAATCACATAACTTCTTAGTAAATGGACTGAGTAGAATATCCATATAGAAAGTGTAGTAGATTGACTGACTGCTCTCAAATATTCTTTCTTTGCCTGCATGACCTCAAACCACATGTTAGGATTCAGTGTTTCATAGAAGCCAGACTGAGCAACAGATTAGCCACTGATTTGCCTTTTTGCATATCTGTATCTATGTAACATATATGTACATTCACCTATAAATATCACTACTATTTTAAGAACAGAAAAAAAGTCAACCTCAATTCTGGCATTTCCTAACTTTTGCTTGCTTGATGTTGCAATCATAATAGTCCTATTTTTACTGGAGTTTTTTGTGTATAATATATATTAAAATATATTTACTGGGGTGAGCATGTGCATTCTTTTACCTCTGACTCTGTATTCATTCCTTGTTTATAGATATTTATTTCTATGCTCATCTTGTCAGTCCTCCAGGCTTGCGAAGGCATTGTTTGCAGTAATCACAGTTCGTAAGTGATAGGCATATTAATGTGGTAAGGCCCAGTCGTCTAAACAGAAGAGTAAACAAACCATGAGAGTATTTAGTTGCTCAAGACCGTGGAGCAAATGATTGGCAGACCCCAGGATTCAAAAATTGGATTTCCTAGCTCTCGGTTCTGTTGTCAAATGACTAGGACTATGCTGCCCAACTCCATTTATAATACCTAGTAATTTGTGTAGTAAACGGTTATCATGTTCTAAGGCCCACTTATTATTCATCTACCTTGGGTATATTTTATGAGAGGGGATTTGTTTGAGTAGCAAAAATGTGGTAAAAAGAGTAATATTATGTGAGTTTATAAATTTTTGAGTAAAAAAATATGGAAACTTTGCTTACAAAAGACTTAGAACAGAGCCCAGGGTCCTTGATGAGAGATTTTCCTTTTGCTTTCAGAGGACCAAAACACTTTCATTTCTGAAACGTGCTTAGATCACAGCCATTTTCCCTGTTTGTTGTTTTTTTACTGGTGGCTTGTCAATTCGTTGACAACGTGACATAGATGGGAGATCTGCAAGTGTTATTCTGTTAAAAATTTCCAAGTTTATCTGTGACAGTGCTCTGAAAAGTAGTGTTTCATTCCAAGTGATCGCAGGCAGAGCATCTCTTTGAGCCACAGCAGAGAGCCAACTTTAATTACAAATTGTTCTTTGTATCTGTTACCAACAATCTGCAAGTATTAGCAAGTTTTCAGAAGTATGTCACTGCAGATTTACAAATTGCTTTCTCTCTGATTTTCTTCCATGATAACTGGTGGATAGCTGCCTCTTACAACTCTGTGGTTTGATATAGCTGCAGTAATGAGAGATGATATCAAAACCCAGTTTAAGTAACTCAGTGATTGGTTTGTTAATCAAGGATGCTTCCTCCATATTACAAGAAGACAAATTAGGAAGGCTAGTCTGGTGCATAGGAAACATCTGGGTCCCAGTGATGAGGCATTACAGACTTTTTTAAATAGAAACTCCGCAGCCTACAGCTTCATTTTAACGTTTAATGAGCTGGTCTTTGTGTAGTTTCTTTACTCAGATATGAGAGATGTATAAATTGTTCCTAGAAAAGCTATATTAAATGCAGAGTGTATCTTCAAAGTAATTGTTTTATAAAAGGAGCACACTTTTCATTAGTGCACTCAACAGGAATTTGGTATTATTCACTGCAGTAAAAATGCCATTGATATGATTTTTGTAAAAAAAAATAAATGACTGTTGCTACATCTCAGTGGATAAGTATTCCTTGAGAGGAACAGATAATTAAAAAACCTCTGTGAAAAAGTGAAATGTAAATGTTTTGATATTGCTACCCAGCATTCCAAGATTTTTGGGCAGCAGAGCAGAGTGCTTTGTTCAAGATTGACTTGGCCCGCAAGAACCAAATAGTGATTTCCAGTCACCAGAGGCAGATTAGGATTTTTTGGGGCCCTGGGCCAGATCAAGTGTGGGCCCCTCCGTACCCTTTCCACTTGCAGTGTCTCTACCCTGCCCCCCCCCACCCCCCGGCCTGGGTGCTCCTGCCGGGGAGCGGGTTGGAGCGTGGGGGCTTCCCCCACTCCCTGGCAGGAGCGCTGGCGAGTGGAGCATGTTGGGGTGCTGGGGTGCCCATTTTTCTGGCCCCCTCCCATTTGGCCTGGGCCCATGGGCTGTCTTTAGTGGGGATTGTGGGTGCTTTTGAAAAGCAGGCCACTTTTACTGAGGTGTCAAAATATGGGTTTAGAATCCTCACTTTAGGAAATTAAATTTGAAAATGGTGGCCTTGGATAACAGTGGTTTTATTATATATATTTAGATGTATTAGTTGTTGGTTTGAGCACTACACTCTACATGTTTATCCTATTTCTTTCTTCCTCCTTTATTATCCATTCTCTAGACAATGAACTTGCTTGAAAGCTCAAGTTTTAGGCTCTCCTGGTCATGGTGCCCCTGTTGAAAGTTATCTATGAAGGAAGAGTTGACTGTGGTGAGGATGCCCCTCTTTTGGAGAGTCTATATGAGCTCTGCTTCCAGTAGATTTTTAGCTATTTGAGAAGTCTGGATTCAGTTGTCATATGAACAGAATTTTGGTTTGCGTCTAAAAAGCTGATGAGCCACGTCACAGAGATGTTTATACTGTGCAGGCTCAAGTTCCATAACCACTTGACTGATGACATTCCATTTCAGAATTCACCAATTGATGGGGGGGATACTAAGAGCTCTGGAAGGCCTATTGGTGGATTTTTAAAATTTGAAGGACTAATCAAAGGAAGTATTAGGCAGCAACCAATAGCAAAGGAAAGTGGCTAGCAAATTAGTTTCCTGTCTCTTTGCTAAGTAGCTTGTAGCAGAGAACTAACTAGAATTAGTCTGTTTTATATCTACAAGAAGTTATTGATATGTGGAGATGAGTGCAAATGGAAACAAACAAGGATCCAACTACTTACTAATGAAGAAAACTGACATATAATTGAGGGAAGGATAGGTGGGCGTTGAATACTTTCTTTGCCTATGGAGCCCTGAGATTTACCCTTCCAACTACAGTGAACTCCTTCATTTGAATTGTCATTTTTGACATTAATCCATTCTGATAAATTCAGTGAAACATGTCTTAAAACAATCATTTAAGGAAACAATAAAAAAGTCACTTATTGTAGAAGGTCTTTTACTAAAGTTTGAGCTAAACTTATTCTCTAGACAGCAAGGTGATAACTGCCTTAGGAATACCAAAGTGTATGATATGATTCATACAGATGTGCATTCAAAAATGGAGATTGCCTGAGGTCTCTCTGGAAATCTCTCTCTCTGTCTTCAGTATCAATTTAAATAGTGACTATTAAACCAAAACACATTTTGACAAATAAAGGAAGATTAGAAGCTGGATTTTTTTGTAATATTATCAGTGGAAGGAAATTTTTCGCTAGTTAGGTATATTTCTATCTGTAAGTTAAAAAGAGAAGAAAACCAAAACTTGATATGTGTGGACTTAGAAAAAATAATTTACCATGTTGATTAATATCTTAGTGTCCATGCTGCCGGTATATCACTTAGTTGTGTGACAGCTTGCAATTCCAAAGGCAGATCCAAGAGTATTTTGGCACCCACAGCATGCTGCTTCAGCCTGATTTTGGATTATCAGTATTTGTGCGGTCGTGTAGACATCATTCCTGATAAACTAGTGCAATGCATATGGCAACTCCCTTTATAGAACAGCGTATTTTAATAAAACAAAAGCCAATATATTTTGTAATTCAGAGGTGGACTATAATTTAAGCACTGTTATTTTTAACAGAGCTGGAATAACTAATAACTTGATTTCATTTTGACTATATGACTTTGGTGTCTTGTGGGAATTATCTCAAGATAAATCCTCTAGGACTTGCCAATATACTTACTCTACCTTGAAGGCTCAGCTACTTAAATTTTTAATTTTTTTCATAGCAATAGCCATCTTTGTTGGCTCAACTAAAATAGAAGTAGATTGAATAAGCTATTGCTCCTTTTAAAAGCTGCTGACAGATAACATGAAATATTGCCTTTATGCAAATAATAATTTTATTTAATGGGCCTCATTTATTTTTACAGTTCCCCATGGCAAGCTGAATCTAAACAAGAGAATGAGAAAAAACATAACGAGCCCCTTAAAACATAGATATAAAATAAGGTCACTGGAGTGAAACATTATTGAAATATATAAAATAGTTTAATATATATTTTTTCATTTTGCACCATTAGGTCATTTTATATAGTTGTAAAAACTAACTTGTCATAACTGTGATGTGAACAAAATCTTAGGTAGAAAATCCCTTTGCATGGTCTATTTGTAATACAATG
This sequence comes from Dermatemys mawii, assembly GCA_007922305.1. NCBI lineage: Eukaryota > Metazoa > Chordata > Testudines > Dermatemydidae > Dermatemys > Dermatemys mawii. Next base: position 1,270,520 of record ML677334.1, read on the forward strand.
GATCCAGCAGCACTGCAATAGATAAAAGGTTGTCAATGTTTCCATTATCAAACTGTTTTTGAAGAGTTTGAGTTGGCCATTAAAATTCCTTTTAGACTGAAACTTGACATAGTAGGGGTATGTGAGAGTCAAAAAGCCAACCACAAACTTTAGGGCTCCCTTTGGCTTCTGTGTGTTAGGTCCCACACTCAGAATGGCTTCCAGAGATAGCAGCCACATTTACTTGTCAATAAGGAGGACAGAGCTAGGACCCGGCAGGTTTCTGATTGATTCATACTGGAGTTTAAAAAAATAGCATGGGTTCTGCAGTGGGGCAGCTGCCCCACTCCAGGTAAAAAGGAGTTAAAACAGCCTTGCAGAGGGCTGTGGCTAAGGAAAAGCAGCCCAGCAGAGGGCTGCAACTGAAAGCAGCTAGGGCTGAGCAGCCACAGCTGTGGCTGGGTCAATTAGGGCCCAGCTGGCCCTGATAAAAGGGCCCAGGGTTTAGTGCAGAGATAGTCTCCTCTGTCTATAGAGGTAAACAGGTCTGGCTGCTGGGATGCTTGAGTAGGTACATAGAGGGAAGCAGGGCTGGGGCAAGGTGAGAGGAGCTGTGGGAGCTCTGGCCTGGAAACCCCCAGGCTGTAGGGCCTAAGAGGTGGCCCAACAAAAGGGTACTGGGGTTGCAGGGGGCAGCCCATGGCTACAGAGATAGAAACAGCAGGCCAAACCCTCCTTGCTGGTGATGAGTGGCAATTATATTGCAGTCTGCCTCAGTGAATGGGGGTAAGTGGTAACTGGCAGTTGCCTAGACTGAGGCAAGGTGGGGATAGGGGTTCCCCTGGGGAAGGGAGACCCTGAGACTGGGGGTACTGCAAGGGTATAGCACCCTAGGTAAGAGGGCACTGAAGTCCAGGGAGGGACATGGGGCCAGCAGCAAGCAGGACATCAGCCTGCAGTGAGTGCTCTGGATACTGGAAGAGCTAATCCCTGGATGACCAGTGGGAGGTGCTGCAGGGGTGAGTTGCTGCTTGGCTACAAGTGGTGGAGAATGCAGGCATAGATGGTCTGCCCTGATACAGGGGCAAGGCAAAGGACTGTGAGACTATTGCCTAGAGACTTCAGAGATGAGGAAGGCCAAGGTAAAATGAGAGACTACTACTGGAGGGCCTGCATGGCCCTACTTGCTGCAGCTGCTGTAGGAGAGGGCACAAGGACCTCATGAGGGGCCAGGTGCTTGGGACTGGAGGCCAGTTCCCAGGCCTAAAATCTGTTATGCCTGTGGGTGACAGGGAGTGCCTCTATCAAGATGGAGCAAGGAGGCTTCACCTGTGACAATATGGAACTGCGAGAGCACCCTGTGTGAAGTCAACAGGGGGGCTCCAAATGTGTTGGGCCTGTGGGAAACCAGGGCACAAGAGGGAGTGCCCACAGGGCCTGAGGTGGCCAGAGGTGAGCACTGGTTGTGCCTCTGCAGCCACAAGGGGAGCCAAGGAAAGTGGCCCAGCCCCCAGAGGAGGAAAGGGAGGCTGGAGGATCAGGCCAGGTCTGAGACTACCCCAAAGGAGGGAATGGTGACAAACAGGGTCCTGCAAAGGGGATTGTCTGTGGCAGAGAGGCCCCAGGGAATCCATGTGGGGGCAATAGGCCACAGTGGAGACCCGAGCAGAAAGGAAAACCCACTTGGGAGCCATGAGGACTACAGTGGGGACCTAAACTATGGAGGAAGGGAGTCAGCTGCTCTCTGTGCTAGAGAATGAGCGCAAGGAGAGGGACTCCCTGTGGGCCTAGCTAAGGGGGAAGCTGGGGAGATAGACGCACACCAGCCACTGGCTGGTGTGCTCTTAACACAGAGGGTGTGTAGTGGGGGCAGCTGCCCCACCCCAGGTAAAAAGGGGTTAAAACAGCCCTGCAGAGGGTTGTGGCTAGGGAAAGGCAACCCAGCAGAGGACTGCAACTGAAAGCAGCTAGGGCAGAGCAGCCACAGCTGTGGCTGGGTCAATTAGGGCCCAGCTGGTCCTGATGATAAAAGGGCCCAGGGTTTAGTGCAGAGATAGTCTCCTCTGTCTGCAGAGGTAGACAAGCCTGGCTGCTGGGAAGCTTGAGTAGGTACGTAGAGGGAAGCAGGGCTGGGGCAAGGCAAGAGGAGCTGTGGGAGCTCTGGCCTAGAAACCTCCAGGCTGCAGGGCATAGGAGATGGCCCAACAAAAAAGGTACTGGGGTTGCAGGGGGCAGCCCATGGCCACAGAGAGAGAAACAGCAGGCCAAACCCTCCTTGCTGGTGATGAGTGGCAATTATACTGCAGTCTGCCCCAGTGAACGGGGGTAAGTGGTGAGTGGCAGTTGCCTAGACTGAGGCAAGGAGGGGGTAGGGGTTCCCTGGGGAGGGGGAGACCCTGAGACTGTGGGGGTACTGCAGGGGTGCAGCACCCCTAGTGAAGAGGGTACTGGGGTCCAGGGAGGGACACAGGGCAAGCAGGACATCACCCTGCAGAGGGTGCTCTGGACACTAGAAGAGCTAATTCCCTGGATGACCAGCGGGAGGTGCTGCAGGGGTGAGTTGCTGCTCTGCTGCAGGGTCTTTCCTCAGAAAAAAATCCTGTTGAGATGAAGGTTGGGGAATACAGCCCAGTTCAGAATAGTAATTTGTGGCTTTGAGAGGAACACAACTAGGGTCCTGTCCTGGGCAGATGCTTTGTGCATCTTGAAAGGACCTGAATGCTCTCAACTGCCACTGAAATCAGAGGAACTGAAGACATTCTGCACCTCATAGAATCAGGTCTGTTTGAATTTTGATTCTAACAAAGTATGATTTTGAACATAATCGGTGTGTTTACTACCACTTCAAGCATTTTTAACTAAGTGAAAAGTTTGATTGGAATGATTTTGCTTTCATTTTAAAAGATGCCTTTAAATTCATGATATTCATTTGTTTCTAAAAGGTTGCAAAGTGTGTTAAAATGATATGGTTTGGCCTTTTAAAAATAACTTCTGCTAAATGCTGCACAAATGTAGTGGGATATTCTGATATAGTTTTATTGTAGGAAGTCTTTGTATTTAGTGAATCTATATAATTTTAATTCCTTTTTAAAAGAATTAAAATATGCTTACAAAATGCAGTGGTGACAAATGTTAGTTGAATCAACAGTCCATGATTAATGTGTAAGGCATAAGTAGACTTTTTTATAAAATTATATCTAGATATTCTGTTAATGATTTGTGATCTTTAACTTTGCACAATGCTAAAGAAATTTATTCTTAAGTATACTTATCTCCCTAACTGACATTTTCCACCTTACTTAATATCCTTTAAAACCAGCAAGAATGCTTCTTTGAAGTCTGATCTCATTCTTTGTTTTTCTCCCTCAAAGTCTTAGGTCAAACTTTTCTTAATTTTACCTATTGATGTTCATCCACTATTTGTATTTAAAAATAAGCAAGAGCCAAATCCTAATTGAGTGCAGTAAACTGTACTGTGAGATGCTTCTTGATGTGTGCATAACTCTTAAAGAGATAATGGGAGTTAAGTATGTGTGCACATCACAGGAAGAATATTTTGATAAACATTCATTTGTTTGATGGGATTTGTAGCATATAAATCAAAAGTTTACACATCTTTTTTTAAACTATGCAGAGCAGCTCAATGAAATCAGACATGCTATATGCCAGTTCTTAGCATTGTTACCAATGATTAGTTATGCTGCCTGTGGCACAAGATCTTTGAATTATTGTGTTAAGTTGTTAGCACTTGGAATGTTTACTTATGGTAGATCTAATAGAATTGGATTTGATCCTGAACACATTGCATGTTGTGAGTGTTCTGCCAGTTACAAAATACAGTCTGTGGTTAATGGATGTTTCAAGGGATTATTAATTACTATAGTATAGGGCTTCTCACCTGTAGGTCACTAGCTTGAATTTGACCCAAGTGGGTACTGACTGAGGGGCATCAACAACTTGTTTTACACAGAGCACAAAACAGTGATCTCTGTCCAGATCTTATTAGAAAGATGCTCTCACTGTTAGAACACCATCACAATAGGCAATCTTGTAGGCAGTCTCATCAAAACATGGAGGCTGAACAAATCTCACATGCCTAGAGATTACCTGTAGGCTGAGGTGCATTATCAGGGAGCTTTGGTGAAGCTTGCCCTGCTGGTGCATGTGATATAGAATTCTGTGGACAGGCAGAGACAACCCATCCTGCCTGGGTTGTCAGTCTGGCATATTTCACAAGAAATATATTGAGTAAAATGAAGGTAGAATGTATTTTCTTTGATATGCTTAGTGTGGGGCAAATGCTCCTCCTTACTTTAGTGAGAAGAGTGAACCAAGCAGCAGTGGACCTAAGAGAGGGCGAGGCAGTAACAGCTTCTTGCCATAGTCACCACAAGGTTTGGGGACTGGGAGGTTGCTGGGATAGGGAGATGGAGGAGGAGAAAATGGCCACATTGTGGCCATCATCCTTCCCTCAGCCCTATGGGGGTACTTTGTGTAGCTACTGATCTTATCAGCATTAACTTGTACTAGGTTGCAATTCACTGAGCAACAGCCAAAACCCCCTTTCAGAGAGCTTTGGAGGGCACTAGCCAGTGTGCTAAGCTCACAGGCAGGGCAAGCCTATAACATTTTGGCACCTGAGGTGGGGAGCTCAAATGATGCCCCTAAGACACTTGCTTGGGCCAAAACTTTGAAAGGTCTCAATTCTGTCTTTTTCCTGTTCTACTCCTCTAATGGTACTGCTCTGCTACCCACCCCAATAAAGGAGAACTAACAACATAAGTGCCACTTAAAAGTTTTTTAAAAAAAACACTTAACTTTCAAATTCCTGAACAGCAAAGGTAACTTTTCTTGTCTGCATAGTAAATACTGGCATTTTTACCTGTTTGATCAAAGTGCTGCTTTCCATGCCTTCTTGGTTGCAAAGATTTGAATTGCTTCCTGAAGGTCCATAGTCTGACAGCTCATGTTCTATTGCAGGAGTGGGCAAACTTTTTGGCCTGAAGGCCACATTAGGCCTACAAAATTATATGGAGGGCAGGGTACAGAAGGCCCTGCCCCAAATCCAGCCCCTATCCCCTGACTGTCTCTGGAAGGGGCCCTTAACCACCCCGCAGGATCCCACCCAATTCCCCTGTCCCCTGCCTGCTCCAAACTCTATCCACTCTCCCCCCACCACCACCCCCTATCCAACCCACTCTGCTCCCTTACTGCCCCCTCCAGACTACTCCCCCAGCCACCACCCTGGAACCCCCCTCTGCCCCCTCACCATGGGTGCTTGCTCAGCTCTGGGGGGAGCACACAGCATCACCCCCATAGTGCTGCTCCAGTGGCATGGCTCTGGGGGAGGGGCTGAGTGCCCAGCCCCAGTGCACCACCCATGCGGCACAGCTTTGGGAGAGGGGCTCAGCCCCAGCCCCCTGGAGCGCTGCCCTCGAGGCGTGGCTCCAGGGGAGGGGCTGAGTGCGCAGCCCTGGTCCCCGCAGTACTGCCCGTGTGGCGTGGCTCCAGGAGAGGGGCTGAGCATGTGGCCCCCAGAGTGCCACCCCTGCAGTGCCCCTCCAGGAGAGGGGCTCAGCATGCTGCCCACATGGTGCGGCTCAGGGGAGGGGCTGAGTGCAGAGCCCCGGCCACAGCGTATGTGGCACAGCTCTGGGGGAGGGGCGAGGGCAACCTCCGGGCCGGATGGGATGGTCCTGTGTGCCGGATCCAGCCTGTGGGCCGTAGTTTGCCCACCCCTGCTCTATTGAGATGGTTGCAAGGCTGCTCATCCTTTACCATGTCATTGTGGAGGGAGATGTTTTTTATTAAATGCAGCTTGGAACTGTTTCAGGGTGTGTTAAAGTATGCACAGAGCAACAAAAGCATTTGGAAAGAGGATGGTCATCTTATTTGTGTACACACATTCCAGAATAGCGTTTGGAGTTGATCCTGATGAAATGTATCTTGAAAACTTTCAGTTCATCACCTAAATCACTTGCATCAATATCACGTGTCAACACTGTCTCTAGTGCCTGCATTGCTGGTGTAGGACGACTTGAGGTATAGTGGAGAGTTTTGGAATATCATACAACATCCCAAATATACTGCTGCATTCCTTGAGCTGCATGAAACATTCTTCAACTCACTATTGCACAATCTAGCACCTGGTTAAAAAATTCAACTTTAAATTGTTGTTTCGGGTCTCTTATGAGATTATCCTATGCCTCATAATCAAAATGTTGTCATCTTTGGTGATGCTTTTATTCTTGAATGGGTAGGGAAAATAGCTTCAGTATGAAGTTCCTCTGCCAACTTCTATGCACTCTTCACAATGTTTTAAAATCCCTCATCTGACTGGTAAGACTGTAGGTATGACTTTGCTTTGTCCAGTCGTTCCATTGCTCCCGATACATCAAGGTCAACACCTAAGAGTCTCTTGCTTACAACATTTATTTCAAACTGTATGTCATGCCACAACACTAAGCCACACAGAAATGTGAAGTCATGTATATTTCTGGTGATTCTATTTCCCTCTGCCACTGTTCTCCCATGAACAGTTCCTGTCATACATTATCCTCCATAATGGCAACTATTGCATCATCTGTTTTTACTAATCTGGTGTTTCATAAACTTTATCACATCCACTTGACTTTTTTCCATTGTGTGGCACTCGGTGGTTTCAGTGTCAGAGGATATTCCCAGATGTTGCTTCAAAATTTGCCATTTGCAGAGAGAAATACATAGATGTCATTCAAAGCATTAACAAATTCAGCAGCCTCAATAGAAGCTGATGCTGCATCACTGACCACCAAGCTGAATGAATGAGGAACTGCATGGGACAAAAAAGCTCAAGGGTTTCTCTCAACTACATGTCTGCACTCTATTCTTTCCTCTCACGTTGGCACCATTATTGTAGCCCTGATCTCCCATGTCAGCTATTGCAATTCCCATGTCTTCCAGCTTTTTAAGAATCACACTTCTCCTACCAGCTCCTATAGTATCATCAATGTTTCTAAGTTCTAGAAAATGCCCTGACAGTCAACATTGCAGGGACACTTTCACTAGGTTCTGTTACAAAATTAATCATTAAAGTCATTTGTACCATATGGCTGATTTCAGATGTGCAGTCCTGAAGTCAGCAAGATATTCTTTTCTTCTGATCTGCCACAATGTCCTCTTTGATGTTTGTTACAGTAACTATAGGATCTCATTTTGAACTGTTTTTCCAAGGTCATGGTGTGCATACATTTCTTGGGTGGGGACTCTTATTAGATGCTCCTGGAGTACAGCATCAAACTCAGCCATCAGCTCCACAATTTTAAGGAAGTTTCCATTGTTTGGCACATACAGCTGATTTGAAGTGCCATGCAGTAGTAGGTTTTGGGTAGCAAGCATTCTCACAATGGCAATGAGCCTTTTAAACATTTTTGGCAGTAAAGAGATTCTGATGCAATCTTCTCTTGATGTTGATCATCTATGGTGGCCTTTTACCTCCTAGGTTTCATCTCAAGCTCTTTCCCTTTGCACCTATAGAATGCACTCTGGTGATTTGCTGCCTTCTCATGGCATGCCAGATTCTTCCAGTTCTTTGTTCCTGTAGAACCCAATGAGTCTGGAACATAAGACTGGAAAAACTTGCAGCAAATGCAGTATTCTGGGGTTTTTGAGTACATAAGCCATCACCTCTCCACTTTGTCACCATTGGGGGATTTCACACCAGTAATGTGTTGGACAGAAACTTCTGTTTTCATTGTCTTTGGGGAACAGACATTTTTCACTTGCTGTGACCCTTGCAGTACAAGGAAATCCCTCAGGCTACTGCTCAAGTGGGTCCACAGTCCTTGATCGTCCAGATTTAAGGAACTAAACTCAGCAGTAGCTATTTCTTATGCCTCCACCACCCTCTTCTCTGATCTACACTTCAGGGATGTGCACAGTTACATCCATTTGAAATGGAGATACGGATGCTGCAGTAACTGCCAGGTCACCTGCACTCTGATGAACTGGAAGGTTAGGCATCTCCTTACTACTCAGATCCTCACTGCGGCTGGAAGGCTCACTGTGAACATTTTTTCTGTATCTCAGAGCTCCTTCCTGCTTAAATAGAAAAGCTTCCTTTGCTTGCTTTTCCTGAATGCTGCCCCAGAGGGGCGTTTTTCTTCTTTCACTGACTGCTGTTCTGTGTCAGCTATAGTGGGTCTCAACACTCAGTTATAGGGGACAAATAAGCAGAGTGATAGCAGGGCGTGAGTGGGTGAAGATATCAGCATCTTAAGCGCCTAACTGGCTCCAAGTACTTGAGTTGACTGCCTGTTCTCCTCAGTGGATTCAGGGAAGCATCAGGAAACATGAAGCTCCATGAGAAGCTGGTGTTAACCAGTTGCTGGGGGTGCTAGAGAGGTATGTAAGTCGTCGCCGCCTCCTCCTCCTCTCTGTCCCTGCAGCTCCTGCTGCTTTCTGTTATTCCCTCACCTTTTCTCCTGCCTGGCTGTTACATCTCTTGTGCCCTTCTTCCTCCAGCACAGCGCTCCATCTCTGTGCATCATATGCACCAGAAGCAGACACAATTTTCTACACTCCAGGTCCTAGTGGTGCTTCTCTCTCTCCCTCTTCCCCCCCCCATCTGGCACCTCAGGTGGCCACCTCAGTTTGCCTCATGGTAAGGCCAGCCTTGCTCATGGGAGCATGATTTCCTTAGGAGCTGGATGCCCTGAAATTCAGTGAGTTGGAGATAACACATCTGTACCAAAGTACCTGACTTGAGATCTCTGCAGATATCAGGAAAATAACTTTATTTTGGTGGGTGTGACACTTCGTTGGGTTCTGCAGGATAGTCAGACTTGACTATCACAAGGAAACAATCAAAGGAAACAAACTGGGGGTCTGCTTCCATTGAAACTGCTGGCAAGCTTCCCATTGATTTGATTGGTGCAGAATTGAGACTTGTGTGAGTGCAATCTTGACTTCCAGTACCTGATGTGGAAATAGCCTTGGCATAGAATGGTTTAGCCCAAGAGACACAAGTAATTTGAGTAGGTTACCTGAGTTGTGTTCAAAGACTACTTGGATTATAGTTTCTAAAGCTGGTTCAATAAATATAGCATATTCTTAATTAGAAAATACTGCTGTTTTGTAGGTTGCTTCTAAAAGAAAATGTGTAAACCTCTCCTCAGAGTAGGGAAAATACTATTTTCTTATTTTAAATTTATATTTTTTCTGTATGCCAATGATAGTCTTTTTCATTAATTCCCAAGTTTATGGGAATAAATGACAATTTTATGATGTAAAATTACAAAAAGCTGTCATTCACATTTGAGAAGTCAAACTCCACAGGAAAGGAAAACAAAGGGTTATTTTCCATTGCACATCTAACCTATTTTGTTTTTTTTTTCCATTAGCTGTCCTTGGAGTCACTGAATTCTTTTCTTTGTATTCTTCAGGTCCTTTCCACACATAAATACAAGAAGAGTTCTCAGTTAAAAGAGAAGTGACAAGAGCAGAGGGCAACATGACCACCATGAAGGGAAATGGTCTGGTTGCATTGCTGGTGGCAGTTTTGGGAGTCATAGGAATCTTAGTGTCAGCAGCTACAGAAGATTCCCAGTGCCAGCGAACTGAGCATCCTGTTATAATGTATAAAGGTAAGAAGCATTCCCCCCCACCAAACACATTTCCCAAAAAAGGGGGAAAAATAGCACACAAAGCCCTTTACCTCTGAAAGTTTGTTTTATATCGCATGTTGGCACTAAGTGAAAATGAATTTAGTACCCTTTGCCTAGTTGCCCATCAATATTTGTCCAGATGGTTAGATTGTATGACTTCAGCTCAGAGTGCCAGGTCTGGAACAATAGCAATATTAAAGATCAAAAAGGAGTGAAGTGCGTTGGCGGAGCTCTGTGTTGAAACTTGCCCAGTGTTTGACCTCCCTATACTGTACTCTTTTTAGTACAGTTAATTTGTTTCATGAGCTCTGAACTGACTCACATGGTTTGTTGTGTTTTTTAAATAAATAATAAAAAGCTTCCCACTGCTACTCAGCATGGGCACTTAGTGATGCCACAAACTATTAAACCAGGAGAACATGAATCTGATTATCCTCAGCTGCATGGTGAACACTGCTTTCCAGTCAGTCTGTCATGCCTCTAGACTACCTCTGCTGTTCTTAAAATCTGTCATATGGTGCAGGTGGCTTCTGTCATGCTGTCTGGGAGATCCTATAGGACACCTCTACTTCTGTCTTTTTAATTCAGAGGCAGGGAGCAGAAACAGATGAAATACATCTCAGACAGGCCAATACAAACGAGTGTATAAACTTTGCTCTCAGTTCTCCTCTGAAGGTGCTAACAGTATTAGAGCTCATTTTCACTTGTAATTAAAACACAAAATGGATAAGTGCACCTGAAAATACTGCACTTTCTCCCTTTTTGGTTACCACTGCAATCATTACAGTGCTGAGTGACATGGATAAATCAGGATATGTGTTCATCAGGTCTTACTCTCCCTTTCACCCTGCAGGAGGGAGGATGCTGGTTGCATTGCCTGTTCAGTATAGAAGTAGAGGATCTTAGCAGAGTTTGTCAGCACTCAATATGATCCCTGCTTTGAGCCCCTGCTTTGTTTGCAAAATTGTTTTCCAGATTACTTTCTGGATTCATAGGGTAATTGCTATTAAAACCTCCTGCTCATTAGGCTTATGACTTAGCTTGGCCTTTACTGTTTTTAACAAAACCACTACACCAAGAAAAAAAAAATGGCAGCCCTTCAGGACAACAAATTTTACAATTAGCTATTGAGTTTCATCACCATCTCAATTTAATTTTAAATATTTGTCTAATGTAATTATGCTAATACCATACAATTTTTATGTATTGATTTAATATTTGCCCTCTACGTTAGCAAGTTACAGAGCATCCCAAGAGGCTACTAAGACACTAGATTGCACTATCACACTGTATTCAAATTATTTTCAACAACCAAAAAGATGTGCACCTCTTCTATAATAGGCCTATATCTACTAAAATACCCATTTTTACTGTGATAAATTGGGACCAATGACCCTATTTTGGAAAAACAAAATTGTTAGAAATTGCTTTTGGAAAGTTTGGAGAGATTAATGTGTGTTGAACAGAAAATTGCTTTTGACCGACTTTATTAATACAGTTAAATGGTTTTTCATAATTAAGTTGATTATACTTAACATTTGATGCATTTTTATTCTGGTAAGATATAGAATAAATTCTGAGATCTAGTATTTGAATCACAGTTCACCTTCAAAAACAGCAGCATTAACATCAAATTGTAGCTTATCCAATGGGACGATACAAGGAGTAAAGTAGTACTCAGTGTGAGAGAGGATATCAGAATCTAGCTATATTACAAGTGGACCTGGTAGCACTGCTTGTAGATAATGGGAAGGCTTGGGTAACCTTATGTAGTTGCCAACTCTTATGAATTCATAGCTTGTTAGGGTGACCAGATGCCCTGATTTTTTTTATAGGGGATAGTCCTGATATTTGGAGATTTTTCTTCTCCTCTTCCCTACCCCCAACCCCATCTCTTGTCCCAGTTTTTCACACTTCCTGTCTGGTGGTCATCTCCAGAAGGCCCAGCTTTCATGTGCTTTCTGGCCCTGCCAGGGGCAAACTCCATCTGATTGGCTCTTCTTGCCCAAGAGGTAGGGAAGTGGAGAAAACAGACAATCAGGGCTGCTGCAGGAAGCAAGCAGATCTCTCTGCTCTCCTCCTCTCAGAAGTGACAGAGGAGGGGAGAGAGCACATACGCCCATTCTGACAGGAGAGAATGGGTGTTGAGGTAGCAGAAAGCACTGAACAGCTCAGGGCGCTCCACTTTTGTCCCTCTCTCCTCCTGTAAATTGGTCAGTCTGCTCTCTGCTTCTCCCACCCTCCCTTCCATGCCCAACTCCATTCCTGTGACACCAGGGCAAACCTGGGAAGAAGGAGAAAAGGACTTTCCTGCAACTCTCTTCCCCCAGGCCAGGAGGGCTGGGTGTGAAGATTCCTTGGAGCTGCAAGAACAAAGTCTTTTGCAAAAAGAGAGAGAGATCATTTAGGGCACAAAAGCAAATTATCCCAGTGCATAGGAAAGTATGGTATGAGACCATCCTGACTTAACAAGGGGATCTTCTGTGACTTCAAACTCAGTCATAATTTGACCTAGTTCCTACTTTTTGCATGAAAGACTAATATGAAAAACCCCACAAACATGTAGGGACAAGTTAGTGCTTAGCTACTACTAAATGTTTTCTTGTTACCCTTTTGCAAATACATTGGAAGCAAGAGAAATACTAAAGACAGAGTAGGCTCATTACTCAATGAGGAGGGAAAGACAATAACAGAAAACGCAAATGGCTGAAGAGTTAAATGCCATTTTTTTGTTTCAGCTTTCACCAAGAAGGATAGCGATAAGTGGAAAACTGACACACTGACGTTCACTGTAAGTTGGGTAGGATCTGAGGTTAAAGTGGGGAAAGAACAGGTTAAGAATTTAGACAAGTTAAATGTCTTCAGGTCAGCAGAGCCTGATGAAATACACCCCTAGAATACTTAAGGAGCTGGCTGGTGAGATCTCTGATCCACTAGAGATTATCTTTGAGAACTCGAGGATGGGAATGATCTAGAGGAGTGGGAAAGGGCAAATATGGTCCCTATCCATAGAAAAGAGAATCAGACAACGCAGGGAATTATAGACCAGTCAGCCTAACCTTGGTGCCCAGAAAGATAATGTAGCAAATAATCAGTCAATTTGTGAGCACCTAGAAGATAGAAAGGTGCTAACTGACAAGATTGGTTTGACATGATTTGTTCATGACAAATCCATCTAATGTGCAGCTTTGATGGGGTAACACTGCTGCTCCCTTATTCATGAAGCTTATCTTGTATGTCTCAACTTTAGAAAGCTTTTGATACCATCTCGCATGACCTTATTAGCAAACTAGGGAAATATAGTTTAGATCAGCGATTCTCAAACTTACCTGAACCGCTACCCTTTTTTTCTTCAGCTACCTGGCGGCGCAATCCTTGTGTCTGCCAAATGAATTACTTCCACATTCATCAGCTTTTTGGCAGACATGTCGAGCAGTCCTGAGTGTCCGCCAAAGTGATTATTTTTGGATTCGAGGACACTCAGGACTGCTCAACATGTCTGCCGAAAAGCTGCTGAATGCGGAAGTAATTCATTCAGCGGCGGCAGGAGCTCATGACCCCTTGGGAAGCAGACAGCGACCCCCGGTTTTGAGAACCATTGGCCTAGATGAACCTATTATGAGCTGGGTGCATAACTAGTTGGAAAACTATTCTCACATAGTAATTATCAATGGTTCATAGTGAAACTGGAAGGGCATATTGAATAGGTCCCTTAGGAATCTGTCCTGGGTCTAGTTCCTTTCAATATCTTCATAAATAATTTGGATAATAGCATAGAAAGTACACTTAATGTTTGCAATGGATCCTGAGTTAGGAGCTGTTGAATGTTTTTTGGGACAGGATTCAAATCCAAAATGATCTTGACAAACTTCAAAAACGATCTGAAATAAATAGGATGGAAATGAGTGTAGCCAAATGCAAATTACTGCATGTAGGAAGTAATCAGAACCATAAATACAAAGTGGGAAATGACTTCCTAGAAACGAGTACCCCAGAAGAGGATCTGGGGGTGACAGTGGATCACAAATGAAATATAACTCCACAGTGCAATACTGTTGCAAAAGAAGCAAACATTCTAGGATGTATTAATAGGTGTGCTGTAAACAAGACAGGAGAAGTAATTCTTCTACTCTACTTCGCACTGATAAGGCCTCACGGTATTGTGTACAGCTCTGGGCACCATACATTTTGGTAAAGATGTGGATGGTCTAGAGAATGTCCAGAGGAGAGTAACAAATTATTAAAGATTTAAAAACTGTGACCTACAAGGAAAGATTAAAAAATGGGGTTTCTTTAGTTTGGAGCAGAGAAGACTCGAGGGGGACCCTAAACAGTCTTCAAATATAAACAAGGAGTCCTTGTGGCCTCTTAGACTATGCCCAAATAAATTTAACCTTTCGTGGGCTAAAACCTACTTCACTTTATCCCACAAAAATTTATACCAAAATAAATGTTAGTCTCTAAGGGGCCACAAGGACTCCTCATTTTTGCTGATACAAACTAACATGACTACCACTCTGAAATCAGTCTTCAAGTATGTAAAAGGCTCTCATAAAGAGGAGGGTGATAAATTGTTCTCCTTATCTGCTGAGGACAGGGCAAGAAACAATGGGCTTAAATTGCAGCAAGGAAGCTTAAGGCGTTTTTCCTAATATCTAACCTAAACTGTAAGTATAATAAAACACTGGAACAAACTATCTAGGGTAGTTGTGGAATTGCCATCACTGGAAGTTTTTAAGAACAGGTTAGACAAACAGCTGTCAGATATGGCCTTGATCAGTGTTTCTCAACAACCAGTCCATGGATTAGTGCTGATGCCTGAGATCTCCTGGACACAGTTTAAGATGGTCCCTGGTATCAAAAAGGTTGAGAAACACTGGTTTAGATAATACTTAATCCTGCCTCAGAGCAGGGGACTGGGTTATATCTCAAGGTCCCTTCCAGTCTTAAATTTCTGATTTTTATGAGACACAAGGATAGATGTGCAGCTGGCAGGTTAAAACTGAGGTGGGAGTTGCTGGATTAATAATTCATTGCTGGGCTGGGGAACAGATAGTTGGAGGGTTAGGAACAGAATTAATAACTTAAGAATTTTGTACTTGATAAGCTGCAAACTTCTCAGACAGCATTTTATATACATAAGAAATGGAAATTTGGACAGACTAGCAGTATTTTTATACTTTTCCCTAGAGTATGCATATGTGTAATCAGGAAGGCCAAGGCACGGTTGGAGTTGCAGGTAGCAAGGGACGTGAAAGGTAACAAGAAGGGATTCTACAGCTATGCTAGCAACAAGATCAGGGAACATGGAGGACCCTTATTGAATGGGGGAGGCAACCTAGTGACAGAGGATGTGCAAAAAGCTGAAGTACTCAGTGGTTTGTGTGTGTATGTGTGGTGTTTGGTTGTGGGGGGGGGGGGGGGTTTTTTTTTTCTTTCCTCCCCCCACCCCCCTTGGCCTTCACAGATGAGGTCAGCTCCCAAACTGCTGCAATGGAGAACACAGCATGGAGAATAGGTGAGCAGCCCTCAGTGGTGAAAACAGGTTAAGGACTATTTAGAAAAGCTGGACATTCACAAGTCCATGGGTCCAGATCTAATGCATCCAAAGGTGCTGAGGTAGTTGGCTGATGTGATTGCAGAGCCATTGGCTCTGCAATCTTTGAAAATTAGTGGCAATTGGGGGAGATCCTGGACAATTGGGGGGGAGGGAAGGCAAATCTAGTGCCCATATTTTTTTTTTTTTTTTTTAAAAAGGGAAACTACTGACCGGTCAGTCTCGCTTCAGTCTCTGGCAAAATCATGGAGCACAAGGAATCTATTTTGGAGCCCTTGGAGATAAAGATGACCATGCACTGCTACAGGCTGGGGACCGACTGGTTAAGCAGCAGTTCTGCAGAAAAGGACTTGGGGGATTATAGTGGATAAGAAGCTGGATATAAGTCAGCAGTGTGCCCTTGTTGCCAAGAAGGCCATAACTTATGAGGAGAGGCTGTGGGAACTAGGATTATTTAGTCTGCAGAAAAGAAAAGTGAGGAGGGATTTGATAGCAGCCTTCAATAATCTAAAGTGGGGTTCCAAAGAGGATGGATCTAGACTGTTCTCAGTGTGGCAGATGACAGAACAAGAAGCAGTGGTCTCAAGTTGCAGTGTGGGAGTTCTAGGTTGAATATTAGGAAACCCTATTTCACTAGAGGGTGGTGGAATCTCCCTTCTTAGAGGTTTTTAAGGCATGACTTGACAAAGCCCTGGCTGGGATGATTTAGGCCTGGGCTACACTAGCAAGAGGTAGTAGTGGTTCGAATTAAGGAACGCAATTTCAGCTACGCTAAGACAAACATGTTTGTTTATGGGAGATAATGCTGCCTGCTTCTTATTTACAATTTCACCTGAAAGTGAAACAGGCATTCACATGGGACTTTCATAGCCTGTGTTGCAAGATATTTGTGCCACATATGCTAAACATTTATATGGCGCTTCATGCTTTGGCCACCATTTCACAGGGCATATTTCTATGCTGATGATGGGGGAGATTTGTCTCCTGCTGTGTTTTATGCAATTCTGCCATATTTCATGTTACAGCAGTCTCGGATGATGACCCCACGTGTTCATTTTCAGAACACTTTCACAGCAGATTTGACAATGCAAAGAAGGTACCAATGTGAGATTTCTAAAAATAGCTACAGCACTTGACCCAAGGTTTAAGAATCTGAAGTGCCTTCCAAAATGTGAGCAGGACAAGGTGTGGAGTGTGCTTTCAGAAGTCTTAAACAAGCAGCACTCAGATGCAGAAACTACAGAACCCAAATCACCAAAAAAGAAAATCAACATTCTGCTGGTGGCATCTGACTCAGATGACGAAAATGAACATGCACTGTTCCACTCTGCTTTGGATTGTTTTTGAGGGTCAGCCTGGACACGTGTCTTCTGGAATGGTGGTTGAATCATGAAGGGACATATGAATCTTTAGCATATCTGGCACAGTAAAAAAATCTTGTGATATTTCATGATAAAGTTTGCACTACAGTACTTATATTAGGTGAACTGAAAATACTATTCAGTTTTTTACAGTGCAAATATTTGTAATCAGAAATAAATATGAAGCTAGCACTATGTACTTTGTATTCTGTTTACTGAAATCAATATATCCAAAAATATAGAAAACATCCACATATTTAAATAAATGGTATTCTATTGTTTACCAGCACAATTAATCAGGATTTGACAGCCCTAGCATGAATAAATATAATTTGTCTTAAAGAGCCAGGATGTCAAACTGTGAAAACTGTTCAGTAAAGAGAAAGTATAAATTACTTTTTATGTAATTTTTGCTTTATTCTTGTGTGCAGATCTAGGTATAGAAATGCTAATTTTTGTGACATGTTCTAGGGCTCCCTCAGACTAACTTGATTGGAAAAACAACTTAATGCTGCATCCTGTTACCAAGTGGGGATTTTTAAATGTAACTCCATATGGAAAAGTATGGAACTCTTGGGTCCTGTAATAGGGAACTGTGAGGAGCAGACAATTGGCAGAAATGGAATTTATATACTAACAGAACTCTGGAGACTAGACATTACGTAAATATAAGAAATCAGAGTTGAACAGTTCATATTCAGGAACAAGGCATAAGCTTAAGAAGGCTAACTCCTGTCTGAAGCTACTTGCATTTTTGAAGCAGTTAGTCTCTTCAGGGTTGAAGTCTGTTCTATGTGGCTTTTGGATAGCATGGTCAGTGCATTTTAATTTTAAGTACTGCAGATAAAATAGTCTGGATTGGTCAGATTTTGATCTCACAACATTTAAGTCTTATTAGCTGCTTTCTTGTCTAACACACCTTAGCATATCAAACAGCACATTTCTCCTTCCGTGAGCTTTGATTGCTTGAAACAGCTCTTGTTAGTCATCAACAGAAGCTTAGGCCAGGTTTGCACTAGAAACTTTTGCCAACATAACAATCTTGGTGAAGGAATCTGTTTGTTTGGTTTTTTTTGTTTGCCATCAAAAGCCCCAGTGTAGATGCAATCATACGAAAATAATTTTCATGCTGGTGATATAGCTTTTCACTTGCTGAACTGGCAAAGGATTCTTTTCCCAGTACAAGGAGCATCTATAGCAGGTAGTTTTTGCTGATGTAGCTACACTAGTAAAACTTGTACATGTAGACTATGCCTTTAGATTCTACAATTAACGCATGAAGTTATCCATTTCATCTTTCCTTTACTTCATCTACATGAAGCCTAATTTCTCAGGCTTTTTTTGATAGAGGTGAAACAATTTTGTACCTTTAATGTTGGTCTTAAATGGTGTGTGGAGCCTTGCACAGATCTCCATTATTGGAGTGCAGGAATTACATTGTCACTGTTATCTCAAGATCCTGTGGATTTGATATCAGATTTTTAGAAAGAAATTGAGAGCTGCCTCAGTGTGGTGGTTTAGATGCTGCTTGTAATTATTAGAACTGGGCATACTGGCTACTAGGAGGCTGTAGAACAGGAAGGCGAGGGAAGGAGTTGAGCCAAGGTTGAGTGAGAACCACAGAGGAGTGCAGCAGCAGCTTTGTAAAGAGATTTCACTGTTAAATAAAGCCCTGTTAGTTTGTTAGAACCTTGCTTGCATGATACAACACTTAGTGAGGGACAGCTGACATAACTGTAGAAAACTTTGTGCACGACTGTGTATTTTAAAATATTGCTAACCAAGGTCATATCTTAGGGTAAATAAACATACCCCAAAATAAGATGAAAACCTAACCCACAGAAGAAACACAAGCAAAGCCTTCATTGCTGCTTTGAGGTTTTCCAGAAAAGAGAAATGAATGTACACTTTAGATTTGGTTTAGAAACACCCCCTCCCCCCAGTGTCTTTTCTTGACCTCATTATATAACCACTGTAGAATTCCCTAATGTGGTGGTTGTCTAGGAAGCAGCAGATCACTACAATAACACCTACTGTTATCGTGTGGTTTATATCTAATAGCACATGTTTAGACTACATCATGGAGGAAATCTCTTTTGTGGGCTGAAAGAGAAACCCAAAAGGTGTAAAGTTCATGCACGCTCGCGCTCTCACTCTCTCCTTGTAGTAAATCACTATTTAACAAGAGCACAGTGAAATTTTTCATCTCAGTTAATTTTTTTCACCTAAAAATGCAAAGTTGAGTCAGGAATTTGTCAAAGTAACTGAATTGTTTCAACAATAAACAGAAAATCAAATTAAATATTTTAATTTTGACATCAAAATTAACATTTTATTTTAGACTTTTTACTTCAAATTTTAAAATAAAAGGTTAAACTTAAAAATGATAGAAGGAAAAAACCAAGTCAAACTTTCATTTTTTTTGTACTAAGATTTATTCAGGGACCCTAAACACCAGTTAGTCACAGCTATAGACACATATTGGGCTATATATCTATTCTTTGATATGCAGAAATGTACTTTAAATACCTTTTTCTTAATTGACAGCAATATCTAAGAATGCCTTCTGGACTTTTTTTTTTTTAAAAAAAAAGGTTAGTTCAGCGTTTGTGAGAAGTGTTGATTGGAAGGATTAGGTACCAGAGCCTTGGTTTATCCAAACAGCAGACAGAAAGCATGTAGGTTTCTTCACTCTGTCCTGCCAGTATTTCTCATCCCTCACCTAGAAGGACCCTCTCTTTGAGAAGGAAATTCATTCTTCACCACACTTGTGGTTTTTGTTATGTGGACACCCCATTCCTTTTGTACAGGGCATGGAGCACCCTGAAAAACAACACATCCACTTGATAATTTAAAAACAAACCAAAAGGACCTGTACACAACCTCCTCTCCTTTAAAACCCTTAGCTCTCCAAAGGGAGGGCTGCAACAATCTAAAATCCCATCCCTTGATATAACTGAAGATCAACAAACATGTTCTGAGCACCCATGCCTTTGTGATACCAGGATGCACAAACATATCACTTTATCCCTTCCACTGCTGATTCCATCCCCTGATGCCCTGTTTAGAGTGAAGTTTTCCTGAGAATAGGATTTTTGGCAATTTCAGTTCCCTAAGGGTTTACAAAAACAGAAGAAGCAAAGGGAGGGGAAGGCCACTGTTAATTACACATACATTCACTGTCAAATCAGAACTAGAATTTCAAAGCTGATAATTTTTTACCTTTTAAAATAAAAATGGTTATTTTTAATAAAAGGTTGCCAAGGGCAACAGACCCCCAAACTAGTGTTTTTTAAAGAGACAAAATAGCAGTTGCTAAAATTAATCTCACCAGCTCAGGACTTCTTGTCTCTTCTTTTAGAAGCTGCACTTTGTTAAAGACTGGAAGGAATGCTTAGGTGCTTTGCTGTTCTGCTTTTTCATTGCCAAAGTTTGCTGCTCTCTTTTTTCCACAATATGCTCTGCATTCAGCAGATACTTTGCATGCTTAGCTGTCTTGTGGCTAGCAGAGCACCCAACTGATAATTATCCTTCCTTTTAATTTCCACAGCATGATTGAAGGCGTAATTGAAGCATATCAATGATTTTGAAAGAAATCAGAACAGTGAAGAGAATGTGAGTGCCATTTTCAAGGCGTTCATGTTATCTGACCATGAGCCCCACTTTGGTGCATAGAGGTTTGACTCTTCATCGTCTACTGGGACAACATCTCAATAAGGCATTGGGCTTACATTTTTCCCTCTAATGCTAATCTTTGCTGCATTTTCTGCCTTAAAAATATACCATCCATTTCCATCCATAAAAGAAAAATTTAAGTGTATTTAGTAAAAAGGACTGCTACATCAGAGCAAATATGAGCAAAAAGCATTTTCATACCAAAAGCCATTTTCCTTGGCTAGTTATTTTCTATAGTCTTTCTGCTATTATTTCAGATAATTATTTGTTCATCATAGAACTCAGATTCATGTCCCTTCAATGAAGATAATCCCTCATTCATCTATTGTCTGTCTGAGTCGAACAGGATGGAGCCATGCTCTATCCTGCATTTACTTCCTGTTTTAGTAAGAGTTTCTTCCAACTTTTCTGTGATGCAGTTAAATTAAGCAGCAAGTTCCTAGCCTGCGTTCCTTATTTTTGTTTCAAAATTTCCCATCAGAGACATGTAGAGCAGTACCATGGAGCTCAGTTCATACACTTACCACTCACGATTCCTCAGTATAGGTTTGCAGACTGGATGCTAATTTTGGTAGTGCTGTCTAGCAATCACTATTCAAGCAGGACTCCTGTCTCCAAGCAATTGGGAACTGCTTTTTTTATCCTGAAGGGTGGCATCTGTGTGGACAATCACATAGGGTATGTCTTTACTACCTTCCGGATCGGCGGGTAGTGATCGATCTTTTGGCAATCGATTACGCAATAAATCGATCACCAAAGGTGCTCCTGTCAACTCCGGGACTCCAGCTTGCTGAGAGGCACAAGCTGGAGTCGATGGGGGAGCCCACTGCCGCTGTGAGGACGGCAGGTAAGTCAGCCGAAGATGCATCAACTTCAGCTACGTTATTCACATAGCTGATTTGCGTATCTTTGGTCGACCCCCTCCCCCTAGTGTAGACCAGCCCTAAGAGGAGAAAGAACAGTTACATACCTTACAGTAGCTGTGGTTCTTCGAGATGTGGTGTTCACACAGATTCCATGATTTGCCCTCCTTCCTTGCTAATCTGGAGTCGTGCTGCTATGGGATTCTTTAATGATGATGGAACTGAGGGACAGTCAAGGTCACTCAGCTTTGTCATCAGCTATGGTGTCTTGACTTTCTCACCTCTTCTAGAGTTCAGGGACCACCGTCAAGATTTTCATTTCTTTTTGTGTGCAGAAAGAGGCTAATAAGTATGAATGTCCCTGATAAACTGAGAGACACAAAGTGGGTGCAATAATATCTTTTATTGGATCAACTTCAGATGGTGAAAGAGAAGCTTAAGAGCTATGTACCTTGAAACCTTGTCTCTTCCACCAAAAGAAGTTGGTCTAATGAGATATGACCTCACCCATCTTATCACTCTCATATCCTGGGGCCAACGTGGGAACAACACATAATGTGACCAGATGTCCCGATTTTATAGGGACAGTCCTCATATTTGGGGCTTTGTCTTCTATAGAGGCCTGTTACCTGTCCCCCCGCTTGTTCTGATTTTTCATACTTGCTGTCTGGTCACCCTAACAACACGGCAAACAACTGATAAGCTAAGCAGAAAAGCATGAACAATGCTTCTCCAGCTGTGTTGCTCTTGCACATGGTCTTCTGACTCCCACAGCCACTCTTACATGCAATATCAGGCATGGATGTGTGCAGAAAGCTGAATATCATCTGATATTGTTAATCTCTATTGGGAGGGCTTCTTATATTCAGGAAGTTTATTATGTGGTGTGACTAATTATCATTTTCAGGAGTGACTGTGGGTTGACTGGGCATATACTGGCCTCTTGTCCCTAGTGATAGCCAGTTCAGAATGGAGTTTACAGCAGTGCAAATAAATTTTCATACCCTTGCTGCATATGTTCTGTGGACAAATAAAAGGCTTCCTGTCTTCATTCAGGGGGGTTTCAGTCCAATATCTCTGTAATTTAGTACATTCACCAGACAAACCAACAATACTAGCAATGCCTGATGTTGAAAGTTTTCTCGAGTAAGAAAAACCCTGTTCAAAGGAAAATTGTGCTGTAATCTTGGGTATGCTCCAGCTTAAGCTGCTTCTCCAAAACATTTTCCAGGAGCAGGCTTTCTCCTCTGTTACAGCGTGAATCAGTTTGTGTATGGATCCATTTTCCATATTTTGACTTTAGTGATATTTTCAAGAGTTCTGGGTTTGGATATATTTGATTCAGTACTGTTTATATTACTGATTCAATATAAATAGAGATGTTTAATTAGGATGACCAGATGTCCCGTTTTTAAAGGGACAGTCCTGTGTTTAAGCCCTCTGGCAGGAGTCCTGACTTTTTCTTAAAAATGGGCAAATTCTTCCATATTTTTTGTCGTCTTCACCCCACCATCAGTACTGGTGGATCCTGCTGCTGGCCAGATCCCTGCTGGCCAGCTGACCCGCCCACCAGCAGAGAGGCGGACGGAGGTGGTCCAGTGGCTGACAATGAGGGTGAGTGTGCAAGGCTGGTGGTAGGGCAGAGCTGCAGCATGTGGGGCCGGCCGTTCCCGCTGCTGGCCTGTCAGCACAATCTCTGCTGCATGCTGGCTCTCAGCCAGTAGGGCCCTACCCTCCATCTCGTTTCTGGCCGGCACTATCTGCTCGCTGCTTTCCAGCCTGTTCACACCCAACCTTCAGGCTCCACAGCAATCCTTCTGGGCAGACTCTCAGCCCCCATTTTCTCTCCCCACACACCCGGGGTCCTGCCCCCAGGAATTGTGGGGCTTCTCCATCCGCTAGGCACCCTCCCCTGCTGAGCCATCTCTCAGGCCAGACTTGCTGAAGCTCCTGCAGTCAGGTTCCCTGGGCCCTGGTGCACAATGCATCCTTACAGCTTAACCCCTTCCTGCCCATGCTGTAGCCAGAGGTGGCTGGGTTATGTCTGTGGCCAGCAGAAGCCTGGAGGTGTTAGCTGCCTTTCGACGCTGTCCGGGCAGGAAGGGGCAAGTTGCTTCCGGACACAGTGGAGTGGAGTTAAGTGGGAGATGAGTTCTGCAAAGACATGGGCCACGTCATTCCTTCCCCCTGCCCTCTCCTGGACTGGGAGCACCTCCCAGCCCTTCCACACAGAATCAAAAGGGTGCTGCTGGCTACATTCTTGTGTGGACCTGGCAGAAATCAGGGGGAGGGGGGGCATGTGACTCTGCGTGTCCCCCACCATGTGTTGCCTTGGCAAGATGCGGCACCAGGTACCAGGAGAGGCTGGTCTGTCCCGGGGGCCAGCTATGCATGATGGTGGAGAATGCTGGGCAGGTTGGGTCAGATCAGGTAAGTCGGTCACCACTCGATTTGCCCCTTCCCCCTTGTGAGAGAGGTGTACGGGAGCATGTGTGTGTCCTCTCCCTATACAAACCTTAAAAATAAGGTAAATAAAAAGACTTCAACTACACAGTATTTCTTTTAAACAAGGGCTCAGTCAACATGATGTTAATTTTAACATTTGTATTGCGTAGTTCTGACTGACTGCGACTGAACTCGCTTGAACACGAGTAATTTTACCAGGTGTCCCGTATTCAGCATAGGGAAATGTGGTCACTATGAAACTGTTTAATGCTGTCAGAAATTGTAGCATAAGAAGTAAGCATCAAATCACTATAGTGAACCTTAGACGTTTTTAAGGTCAGGCTTGACAAAGCCCTGACTGGGATGACTTAGTTGGGGATTGGTCCTGCTTTGAGCAGGGGATTGGACTAGATGACCTCCTGAGGTTCCTTCCAACCCTGATATTGTATGAGTCTGTGATTCTAGTACAGAGTTAGTTTTAGAAACAGATCTTACTAATTAAAGCCAGAGAACTTTCCCAGAAGTGTAATATAATATTATTATAACTATCCATATACAATTAACTTTATATTTCTTTTCTTCCTTAAAATGAAAACAGGTTTTCTTACGAAACTTTTGCTATTGAGACCAGATGGGGTAAAATACCTCATTTAAACTGTACAATGGAATCTCTTTCAAAATAAATTGAGGCCAATTCTCACAGGTAGAACTTCAACACTGCTAAAATCAGGAAGGAAGGAGCCAGTTCAAAGAGTGGCCGGGAATATAAACAGAGATTTTTATGTCTTAATCTCAAAAGTACATAACCTTTGGGAAGCTAACTAATCCCCACATGGGTGTCATGGCTAATTTTTTGGGGGTTTCCTAGGCTGTGCTAGGAAATGTATTGGATGAAGTTGGTGGATGGCATATGCGGTCAAGTTGGCACTTCTGCCTGCCTTAAGTCCTGATTGGCTCTGTCTCTCCTGAGGATAAAAGCATTTCTCCAGTGTTGGGGGACCCAGTCACAGCACAGCAGTCTCCCAATGTAGTTAAAACATGCTTCAGCCTTGCAGTGTACTTAGGGCTGAAATATGTTTTCACCCTGTTCTTGAATTATGCTATAGCCCTTCAGTCGAAGGATGCAGCTGGGTTTGGGAACTTGAGTTACTCTCTCTGACAGTGCACCCCATAAGTCTTTATGGGGATATACTTATGTCACGTTACTGAAATTATCTGGGATCATATAGACCATTGGTGCAACCAAGGTCCTGTAGTGGCACCAAATCTTAGGTAAAGGGGGTCATATAAGGTGTCTATAACCAGGTTATGATCTGCTGATTATGAGTATGCTATCTGTATGTGTGTATCATTTTTGTAGTTGAAGTTATTAATAATGACTCTATACAGTCTGTCTTTCCAAATATTGTGCTATGCTGTTGGGGACATTTCAGAGCCCTTGGTGTTAAGCATTGCTTGCCATGCTTGATGGCCCATTAAGGACTATTAGCTATACAATGGACCCATTAAGGGAAGGCACACATGGTCGTAGACACCTTATATGACCCCCTTTACCTAATATTTGGTGCCACTACAGGACCTTGGTTGCACCAATGGTCTATATGAGCCCAGATAATTTCAATAACGTGACAACTTATAAATGTATATATTGTATAACTGGAATATGTTTTATGCTACATATGCCATGTAACATATCTCTGTAAAGGTTATGATGTAGTGAATCTATTCCTCCTATTTGTATGCATGTACCATTTGTGTGTTTAAAGTTATGAATATTGGCTGTATACTTGCATCAAGCATTTGGTCAGCTTCTTGAGAAAGGAATGTGCAAGTTAAGTGCCCTGTCAAAAGGCACTAGACAGACAAAAGAGTTTGGGAGGCTCCAATCCACATAAGAAGTCTACCTGAGGACATTCAAGGTAGCATGTGGGCAATGGCTGCTACCTGCAAGTCCTGAGTCATGCATGGACATGTGATTTGCCCATGTGATTCCAAGTCTCCATTTTGTAACTGGATTCTACTCAAGAGTAGGGAAGGGGTGTTCACTCACAGGAGAGAGTCTATTTAAACCCCTGGGAGACCCCTCCATTTTGTCTTCAGCTGGCTCAAGGGATAACCTCTCCACTCCCAAAGGATATCTGAGAGAAACTGGAACAAAGAACAGTGACTACAGAGGGGTGTCAGTGATTGCTGGACCCAGAGTAGAGAGCGTTTAGTCTGTAAAAGGAAGTTTACTGAAACATCCGAGGTTGAGGATTTTATCTGTTTTCAGTTTTATCACTGTATTAGAGATTTGTGTGTTTTATTTTATTTGGTAATTCACTTTGTTCTGTCTGTTACTACTTGAAACCACTTAAATCCTACTTTCTATACTTTTTACTTATTAATTAACCTGGAGTATGTATTAGTACCTGGGGAGGCAAATAGCTGTGTGTATCTCTGTGTTATAGAGGGTGAACAATGTATGAGTTTACCCTGTATAAGCTTTATACAGGGTGAAACAATTTATTTAGGGTTTGGATCTCATTAGGAGTTGAGCATCTGAGTGTTAAAGACAGAAACATTCCTTAATCTTGTTCCAGGTGAGCCTACAGCTGGTAGGGGACGTGGTTTAGACCTGGGTCTGGGTTTGCAGCAGGCTAGCGAGTCTCGCTCAAACCAGACAGGATTTCTGGAGTCCTAAGCTGGTTAGGGGCAAGGGAACAGGCAGAAATAGTCTTGGCACATCAGTTGGCTGCCCTAAGGGGGTTTCACACTCCTATCTATACTGCTGGATGTAACTGTCAGCAGGGACATAACTGCATGATATAACTGCATCCCACAATAGAGTTTATAGTGTAAGTGGAACTTGAAATCTCTCCCTTTGTCCAGATTCTTACTTTCTTTTCCTTTCCCTTGGATTCTGCACTAGTGTCTGCCCCATTCTCATCCTTCTTACTTTCTTTCTATTGGATCTCTCCCCTCTCTAGCCTTCTGCAATTCTTCTGTGGTTTAAACGCAGACGGATGTGGAACCTTATGCTTCGCTGCATAAGTCAGTCTCTATCTATTAGGGATGCCCCAAAAGCCACAATTGAGGAAGGAAGCTGTGTTTGTTAAAAGAAAAGACCTGGTTTCAAACTAGAAGAGAAATATATAATAGTTTTTAATGGCTGGAAGTTGAAGATAGACAAAATCAGATTAGAAATAAGGCATACTTTTTTGCCAGTGAGAGTAATTAACGATTGGAACAGTTTACCCAGGGACATGGCCCATCACTAACAATTTTTAAATCAAGATTGGATATTTTTCTACAAGATATGCTCTGTGCATTATTTTGGGGGTGTTCAATGACCTGTTATACAGGAGATGGATTAGATGATCACAATGCGCCCTTCCGGCCTTGGAATCTATGAATTGCAGATCAGGATGAAGCCTGACGTTAGGGACAGATTATACCATATCTGTTGTGACAAAGTTCCGAGTCTGTATTTGTGGGTCCTGCACTTTCTGGCAGACTTAGGGGCCTCAGAAACTCATCCAGGTCCCCAGAGTGACCTCCCTTTCTCAGTAAGTAATTAGGGGAGACAGAAATGGGGGAGCCCGGGCCCACCCTCTACTCTGGACTCCAGCCCAGAGACCCTAATAGTATCAGCTAAGATGGCTGACCTTTTAGGCACAAAACACAATGCAATTCCCTGGGCTACTTCCCCACAGCAGTCTCCGCTTCTTCAAACTCCCCTTCACCCTTACCTCGGGGCCTCCTTCCTTCTGTATGATATGTTGTCCAACACTCAGTCTCACCAACAGCATAACTTCCTTCCACAGCTCCTGACACCCACAGCCCACCTGACTAACTGGGAGGTTTTTATCTGGTTTCAGCCAGTCCCTGATTGGCTTCAGGTGTCCCAATTAGGCTACCTGTTTCTACTCCTTTCTAGAAAATTCTTAATTGGCCCCAGGTGTCTTGATTGGCCTGGAATGGCCTTTGTTTGGCTATTCAGGGAACAGGGACCTACACATCCTGAGGCTGATATACCTGCCTTCCAGCACTCTCCTATACCCTTCTGGTCTGACTCTGTCACACTGTCTAATGCAGGGTTCCTACACCTTCCTCTGACATTTCTGATGCTGGCCACTGTCACAGACAAGTTACTGGAACAGAAGGACCCACAGAGCTGATGTAGTATGGAAATTCCTTTCTTTTGCTAGAGTCTCCCCTTGCCATCCTGATGTCTCTTCCCCTTGATTCTATTCCCCCAAGGTCAGTGGTCATTCCTCTGCTCTCTGTCTTTCTGCATCCCTTATCCAAGATCTCACAGGCATGTCGTATTAGAGAGTATCTTTCGCCATCCTCTTCTTACACTCTCTAACATTAGCTCTCATCCCTACAGGAACCTCTTACTATTGTACCCTTAGACCACAACATTTTTCTAGAAAACCCAAGAACTCTACGTCCAGGACCATCCACCACAGCTGAACTTTCTGCACCACTGCATTCTATTCCCCTCAAGCCAGCAATATCCACTTCATTGCTCTTTCTGCCCCTTCACACACCCTTCAGGCCCTCTCTACCCTTGAAATTACCCCTTGTCCCCATACATCTGCAGCCACTTCCCCTGTTGCTATGAAGCACTTCTTTTTATCCTCTAAGTCTCCCAAGGAGGATTATTCCTGTAATATTTATCCAACCAAGAGTGGCTCTGTGCCTCAGTCTGTTGTGCTTCCTCAATGTGTATGCAGAGAGCAGGAAAAGGAGATAGAAGCAGGCCCCTGATGGTTGTCTGCTTCATGAGAGGGAAGTTGCTTCTCAAATGCCAGAAGAACAGAAATGCTGGGATTTGGAATGCTCCCTGCTAACAGCTCAGCTTGGGAAGAATCCGAATAGTAAGTGGCAACCCTTACTGCACCCCCATAACAATGGGCTTAGGCTTGTGTCTGGGTAGTTGGTGATGGTACCTGTTGAGGCTAGTAAACGTATCTTCAGTACTTCATTGTAGATTGACAAGAACAGGTATGTGTGGTGGGCTGGGTCACAGAGACCCCCTTGGGACTGACACGTGATGTGCTGAGACTATGTTTGAGCATGTTTTTCCTGGCACCTTGGGACTTCAGTACCCCTGTCTTGTTGAGCCAGACACACCAGTCTGCTCCAACACAGACCCAGGTCTGAACCACATCCCCCAAAAGCTGCAGACTTAACTGAAAACAGCTAAAGATGTGCTCCTGTCTCCAGCACCCAATGGAATCCAAACCCCAAATAAATCTCTTTTACTCTGTATAAAGCTTATACAGGGTAAACCCACAGATTTTTCACTCTCTATAACACTGATAGAGAGAGAGACACCACTGTTTGCTCCTCCAGGTATTAATACTTGCTCTGGGTTAATTAATAAGCAAAATGATTATTAAATAATGATTTTATTAAATATAAAAAGTAGGATTTAAGTGGTTCCAAGTAATAACAGACAGAATAAAGTGAATTACTAAGCAAAATAAAACAAAAACACGCAAGTTTAAGCCTAATACAGTAGGAAACTAAATGCAGGTAAATCGCACCCTCAAAGCTGTTCCAATAATTTATTTCACAGACTAGACTCCTTCCTAGTCTGGGTCCAGCAGTCACTCACACCTCCGTAGTTACTGTCCTTTGTTTTAATTTCTTTCAGGCATGTCTTTGGGGTGAAGAGGCTATCTTCTGAGCCAGCTGAAGGCAAAAATGGGGCATTTCCAGGGCCTTTTATATTCTCTCTCTTGTTGGTGGAAACTCCTTTGTTCTCCTGTGTAACATTACAGCCACAAGATGAAGTCTCTAGCCACCTGGGCAAGTCAGATGTCTGTGACTGATTCAGCTTTTAGCATGCTGATGTCATTGTTTACATGTAGTTTGAGTGTTCCCAGGAAAGCTCAGATGTGGATTGGCATCTCCCAAAGTCCATTTTTAGTTAAGTATTCCCAAGTACTTGAATAAGCCCTTCAGACTATGTTGACAAATCTGCCTTATGTGATTCCTACAGCAAACACTTTGAATACAAGCATAGAGCCAATGCTTATAATTTCAGGTATAAACCTGATACATGCATACAAATAGGATGAATATATTCAGTAGATCATAACCTTTGCAAAGATATGTTACAAGGCATACTTAGCATAAAACATATTCCAGTTATGTCATTTTACACTCATAAGCATATTTCTATAAAGCATTATGGGATGTAACATCACAGTGTGTACAGTGGATTTGGTGGAGGAGAGATTGATCATGTATGACCCAGAAGTAGAAAAACAGATGGCAGTCAAAGGGGATCATAGGTGAATAATGGGAGAAATCTTCAAGAAACACATCTGGTTTTATTTTCCCTCTCCTCCTTCCCACTCTACTATTTTAAGTGTTTCTTAGTGGTGTCCTGCTTGTGTGATTTTGTGGTGATTACTTGTTTGGGTCATGGGGGAGTCTAGACAGGTAAAGGTGCTGGGAAATGTGTATTTAATTTTTGACTTCATATAGACTTCCTGTGTGACCCCGAGCAAGTCATTTTTGGCCAATAATTTTTAAACCGGGTGCCCAAAGTCAATATCTAAATCCATATTTAGTTAAAAAAAAAATTAAAAATAAATAGAAAGGGTTTGATTGTCAGACATGTTGAGTTCTCACACACTCTGGCCTTTGTGAGCCTTAGTTCTTTATTATTTGTGAAGCATGTTAATATCCTCAAATGAATGTGTTATATAAGTATAAAGTAGGATAACAGCATGTACTCCACACTAGAGATGTCAAAGGTTGACTTCTGCATATTCTAGTGTGGAATATCTAATGTAATAAATCTTTACATTTATATAACACTTTTTGTCTGAGGCTGTTAATGAATTTCACCAAAATTAATGAGTTAAGCCTCACAGTGGCCCAAGTTGGTGAGCACTCAATATCTCTGACAATCAGGCCACTTTTATTTACTTCCACTTTTCACTAAATGAATTTGTTGGGTGGAGCCTTTTCCAAAATAAGAAATAATATTCCCTGTTGTGTACTTTGGTTGGTTTTGACCCCTTTCCATCTCTGCTTGTCATTGTGAAATTTTAAGAAAGTTAAGATGCAAACTGAGAGAGGAAAATATTGCCCAAACCCCTCATTGGTTGTAATGGCTAATACCATGCTTCCACATAATTTCTCTATACTTTGAACTAGTTCCCAAGGCTGTAAAAACTATTTTGTCTGAAAAAATGAAGTCCCTTTCATCTAAGTGGGATCTTTTTCTTTCACTCTTACACTTTCTTGTAGCTGTATGCAAAGTACGAGTTTGGCCAGTGAAACCTAAATAATCCAAATCCCTAGTTCAAAAACAAGTACAAAAATAAGTAATTGTAACATCTGTTACAGTCTCTACCCTAAGGACTCTCATAGTCAGAGCCTAAATGCCCTTTAATTATCACACTAATAGACATATGCACACATATAAGCATGCAAAAATATAGTTCTTGGCTGGTGGAGCTGTGACAGGACAAAGGGAATGGAGCAGGGATATAGTCTGGTTCCTAGACTTTAGGATTTTGAAAGTACTTAATGGATCAGGCTCAATTATTCTATGAGACTAATGTAGATACCATACCATAAATTTCTAAGGTGGTGGTCTTTTCGTGGTCAAACTCTAGAAATTAGGGCTGTCAATTAATCACAGTTAACTCATGTTTTTAGCTCAAAAATTTAATTGTGATTAATCACAGTTGTAAATGTACTATTAATAATAGAATGCCAACTGACATTTATTGAATATTTTGTATGTTTTTCTACATTTTAAAATATATCAATTTCAGTTACAACACAGAACCCAAAGTGTACAGTTCTCACCTTGATTATTTTTATTACAAATATTTGCACTGCAATAATGATACATAAATCATATTTCTCAATTTACCTCATAAAAGTACTGTAGTGCAATCTGTTTATCATGTAAGTGCAATTTACAAATGTAGATTTTTTTTTTTACATACCTGCACTCCACACCAAAACAGTCTAAAACTTTAGAGCCCACAAGTCCACTCAGTCCTACTTCTTGTTCAGTCAATCGCTCAGACAAATAAATGTTTTCATTTATGAGATATAAAGCTGCCCGCTTCTTATTTACAATGTCATCTGAAAGTGAAAACAGGCATTTGCATGGCACTTTTGTTGCAAGGTATTTACATGCCACATGTGCTAAAAATTTGTATGCCCCTTCATCCTTCAACCACCATTCCAGAGGACATGCTTCTTGCTAATGACACTCATTAAAAAAATAATGTGATAATTAAATTTGTGATTGAACTCCTCGGGGGAGAATTTTATGTCTCCTGCTCTGTGTTTTACCCACATTCTGACATTTATTTCAAGTTATAGCAGTCTCGGATGATGACCCAGCACATGTTCATTTTAAGAACTTTTTCACTGCAGATTTGACAAAATGCAAAGGATGTGAGATTTCTAAAGATAGCTACAGCACTCCTCAGTGGAATCGGAGGATAGTGGCCTGTAGAATGTGGGATTGGACAGTTGTCTGGCAGCCTCCTGTTCATAATCCAATCTGTTCATGATGACTACAGCACCTCCTTTGTCAGCCCTTTTGATTATAATGTCAGAGCTTTTTCTGAGGCTGTGGATGGTGCTGCGTACAACTGAGGTTGAGGCAAGTGATGCTGTTTGTTCCCAATTTCAGCCTGTGCACGTCTGTGGAAGGACTCTATGTAGAAGTCTAGTCTGTCATTTTGACTGTCAGGGGTCCATGAAGAATTTTTCGTCTTGTAGTGTTGATAGGAGGGTTCCTGTGGGTCTGTGCTCTGTTTGGTGTATTGAAAATATTCCTTGAGTCGGAGATGGCAAAAGTAGGCTTTCAGATCACCGTAGAACTGAATCATGTGCATGGAGGGGTGTGTGCAGAGAGTACCCTTGACAGGATAGATGCTTCTTCTGGGCTAAGTTTTGGTTGGATACATTAGCAATATTGTTGAGTGAGTTAAGGATATCTCTGTTGTAGCCCCCTGGGACATGTGGGAGTTTAGACAGAAAGGAGTTTACAGTCTTTTTCCCTCTGTAGAGAAATAAAGTGACCATTGTAAAGGGCTTGTTTTGTTTTTGTAAGCTCAACTTTCACGATAAAGAGATTACATTACAGTACTAGTAATATGTGAATTGAAATACTATTTATTTTGTTTCCTTTTTGAAGTGCAAATATTTGTAATAAAAAATAAAGTGAGCACTGTAGACTTTGTATTCTGTGGTGTAATTGAAATCAATATATTTGAAAATGTAGAAAACATCCAAAAATATTGAAATAAATGGTATTCTATTCTTAACAGCACAATTAATTGATTATTTTTTTAAATCACTTGAGACCCCTACTAGAAAAGCATTTCTTGCTTCTGTTAGGAAGAGAAACAATTGACGAGTTTCATCCAGGGGAGTACTGAGCACTGTGGGCTGATCTTGCACTATTGAAGTCAATGGGAGTTTTGCAATCAGGTTCCATGTGAGAAGAATCAAGGCACTACTGAGCTTCTGGAAACTGTTCTGAGAGTATAGAACTGTGTGTGTATTTGGGGTGAAGACAACGTATCTCTATGACTCTCTCTGTGGGATTTTGGCTCCATAATCCAGTGGATTATGGTCCTCTCTATAGACAGTGCATGTAGATTTTTTCATCTATGCAACATATTTTTTTAAGTGGATAATCCAAGTATAAAGCAGTATAAAATACATTTAAAATTCTTCATTTTATTTAACTATTTTAGAGAACCATGTGTTAGCTGAATGAAATTAACACAAAAAATGAGAGGAGTACAGTATTTTGTATCAGGCATAGTGACAGATATATGCTGTTTTTTTCCCAGTAAGAAATTCTGTGTAGTATGCGGCATATTAAAAGCAAAAAATCAGTCTGTGTGTTTGTCACTTAGAAGAATGCCACGTCATAAATTGCTGTAATATTAACAGCAAAAGGTGGTTTTCTTCAAGTGGCATCTACACATTTCCAGTCCTGGGATGTGTTGACAGTGCAAATGGGACAAGTGTAACCTTCTAGTAACAGTGCCCACTGGCACACTCTTGCACCTCCCACACCTCCCCTTCTGGCTCAGACGATGAGGCTATAAAAAGGGGGCACAGTGATCAGACCACCTCACTTCCTTCCAGCCATCATTGCTGATGGATCAAGAATCTGACTGGATCCTTGGACCTGGATTTTTCAGAACACATCGTTCCCAGTGCTGCTGCCTTTTTACTTTTATTAGGTTTTAGTTAGTTTTTTTTTCTTTATTTTTATTTTCTCGTTCTTTTGACTAAGAATCTTACTCAACTACTGTCCTTGGTTCAAATATACTGAAACTGAAGACACAGAAACCGGGGTTCTAGAGGTGTGCCTCTTGCTCTGCCACTTCCCACATATGCATTGTTTGGCCTGCTAGCGGGAAGGTCATTCTCCTTCTCAGTGCTCCATATACATCATCTCCATGCCCAGTGCTGGAAAGGAATGTTAGAATTCTCTACAAGCTATACTATTGTAGGAAACCTTAACAGCTGAATTTAATGGCTCTGAAATGTGGGGAACAGTGCTGTGAGACTGCCCTCAACCCTGAACCCCCAGGGGGTTGAAAAGCCTGGCAGGTGCTGGCTTTCTTGATTAGAGCCAGACCTACAATGCCTATCACTATAAATCTGTAGTTCCAACTGAGCACAACTGTTTAACCTCATACGTGTTGGCCTCTGTTGAAGGAGCCCATCCTCATGAGTCTATTTCTGGCTCTGCATGCTGAAGAGCAAAAGGGTTCCCTCAGTGCGCCAAGCTCAGAAGTCAGAGCCACAGCAATGGGTAGTATTGAGGGCCATAGCCATATTATGGATCCACATCTACCCTGGTCCCAAGAACATCAGCTCCATGCTCAAAATAAGCCTGATGAGGCACGTAATGCCTCCTTGGTGTTTTGGTTCCTATTAATATGGTGACCCTGGTTGGTCAGGTTTATTGGAGCCTCTGGATCACTCTCATTTCGACTCGTTCTCATACAGCACTGGATACATTATCATCAGCTGTTAAAGATAAAGGAAGGAAGTTGAATGTGGTGGGGTTGGTTCATCCTCCTTGTTGCCTGCGAAAGAAAATTCCCAGACTTCCTTAGAGAGCTCCGGGTGCAAGGTGACAGCTGGGACTGTGGTTACACCGGGATGCTGGTTGTGGGCAGCAGCAGAGTTGAAGGCACAGGGCCGGAAGCTGGGACCCTGGGCAGAGTTTAGTCATTAACAGAAAATGATAGACATCAAGCTTATTGGTTAAGCGGTTAAACGTTATTATCTCTAGTACATGAGTCCTCTCAAGAGGAGCTATAGAAAGTCAATAGAGGGTATTGGGAAACCAGAACATTTACTAATTTGTCTGATAATATTGTGAAACCCAGGACTGTTTCAATAGAATAGGTACTTTCAAAGGACATGACATTAACAATATATAGAGAGTAGACTTGGGGAAAATTCTCTTTACCATGACACAGTATGACTTTCAAACTCCTGAGAATCTAAAATGTTGAATGTGATTGTTTGAGGTCTTAAGTCAAATCTGAAGCTTTGTGAGTCAAATAAAAATCCTTATTTCTCATCCACTAAAAACTGGGTATTTCCAATTATATATGTCATGACTTTCAATTTCTAGTAGTCTGACAGGATGTTTAAATATTATATCAAGAACTGCATTTAAAATTTTCCAGAAGGGCTGCATGTAATTTGCATATAAATTTACCTAATTTTGAAAATCAAAAGTCAGTCTTCCTTGAAAGATGAGCAGAAGTTTCTTGCTGGCTGTTTTCAGTATATGTGAAAACATGCAGTTAATCGTTTTTGCCATCCCTGAGTAATTATAAAGAAAGCTGAGACTCTATATGTACTTTATAGAATGGGAAAATATTGTGCCTTGACGTTTTTTATTTAAAAAACCCACAGTCAGTCAATCAATCAATCAAACATCAGGTGATTCACCAACCCATTAGAGAAATGAGAACATTTGGGCTCTTGCCACACATCTCCTTATCAAAAGTTCAGTGAATTGGAATTTGGCCTCAGTCCGCCTTATGAGACTCCAGAGATTACACATTGTGTACCGCCAATCTAGAAGCTACAGTCTAATACTGAAGTTGATAGATCTAAGGTAGTGGTTTTCAACCTTTTTTCATTTGCAGATGCCTAAAAAAATTCGAATGGAGAAGTGGACCCGTTTGAAAATCTTAGTCTTAGTCTGCGAACCCCTAGGAATCTAAGGGAAATTACTTTCCTAATGTTCATAGCAGATAACACTGAGCAAGGAATCTCATTTCATTACATATTTCAGAGCAGGGGTTCCCAGACTTGTTCTGCTGCTTGCGCAGGGTAAGCCTAGGAAATGGTGGCCTGGCCCGTGCTGCTTCCCACAGTTTCCATTGGCCGGGAGTGACGAACCACAGCCACTGGGAGCTGCAAGCGGCCAAACCTATGGACACTCTGGTAAACAAAGCGTCTTATTGCCAGGCAGGGGCTTACCCTGCGCAAGCCGTGGAACAACCTCTGTTTCAGAGGTATTGGGTTTGTATAAATATGGGAACAATTTGGCCCTAGATAGATTTTAAAAAAATTAATTATAATAGAGTTAACTAGTTACTTTGGCAGAACCATTGACCTAGAATTCTGTGCACCATTTGAGATATTCAAAACTGGAGCTACAAAAACAAACATCTCCATATAGCTTGCATTGTTATATCCAGTGTTGTTTGTAGCTGTGTTGGTGCCAGGATATTAAGTGGGTGAGGTAAAATTTTGTATTGGACCAACTTCTGTTGATGAGAGAGAGAAACTTTTGAGCTTGCACAGAACTCTTCTTCTGGTCTGGGAAGCAAGTTAAAACTTGTGTAAGAGTTCTATCTAAGCTCAAAAGTTTGTCTGTCTCACCCACCTTGCATCATTATATAGCATATATAAGGGGACTGTTGTCCCCTTACTAACACTCAGTGGACTGTTTTGGTCAGGGCTGGCCCACAACATTTTTGCACCTGAGGCGGGGAGCTCAAATGATGCCGTATGAGCCCTCACTTGGGCAAAAACTTCGAAAGATCTCAATTCTGCTTTCTTCCTGTGCTGCTACTCGCATGGTACTGCTCTGCTACCTACCCCAATAAAGGAGAACTAACAACTTGAAAATGCCTTGTTCAAAAATTTTAAGTAACACTTAACTTTCAAACACCTGATCAGCAAATGTAACTTTACTTGTCTGCATAGTAAACACTGGGATTTTTATCTGTTTGAATAATCAAAGTGCTGCTTTCCATACCTTCTTGATTGCAATGATTTGAACTGCTTCCTGAAAGTCCACAATCTGGGCTAGCTCATGCTCTATTGAGATGGTTGCAAAGCTGACCAGCTTCTTCTGTGTCATTATGGAACATAGATGTGATTTTATTAACTTCAGCTTGGAGAAGCTGTGTTCTTCACTGGGAACTGTTACAAGAGGTGTTAGAGGTATGTGCAGAGCAACAAAACATTTGGACAGAAGGTGGTCATCTTATTTGTGCACATATATTCCAGAACAGTCTTTGGAGTTGATCCTGCTAAAATATATCTTGAAAGGGCTTTCAGTTCATCACCTAAATCACTTACATCAATATCGTACATGTCATCGTGTGTCAGCACTGTCTCTAGTTCCCCGCATTGCTGGTGTGGGTCTTCTTGAGGTATAGTCAGGAGTTTTGGAATATCATACAACATCCCAAATATACTTCTGTTTTCCTTGAGCTCCATGAAATGTTCTTTGACTGTATTGCACAATCTAGCACCTGGTTAAAGAATTCAACTTTGAATTGTTATTTGCGGTCTCTTATGGGATTATCCCGTTCCTCGTAATCAAAATGTTGTCTTCTTTGGTGATGCTTGTATTCTTGAATGAGTGGGAAAATAGCTTCAGTATGAAGTTCCTCTGCCAACTTCTGTGCACTCTTCAGAACCTTTTGAAATCCCCCATCTTACCAGTAAGACTGTAGGTATGACTTTGCTTTGTCCAGTTGTTCCATTGCTCCAGATATATCAAGGTCAACACCTTGGAGTCTCTTTCTTACAACATTTATTTCAAATAGTATGTCATGCCACAACACTAAGCCACACAGAAATGTGAAGTTATGTACGTTTCTGGTGATTCTGTTTGCCTCTGCCACTGTTCTCCCATGAACAGTTCCTGTCATAGTATTATCTTCCATAATGGCAACGATGGCATCATCTGTCTTCCCAGTTTGGTGTTTGATAGGCTTTATCACCTCCAAGATTGAACAAATGACCAGGGAGGAATATAAAATTATTCCTCAGGCATGCAGGAGTGAAATCAGGAAGGCTAAATCACACTTGGAGTTGCAGCTAGCAAGGAATGTTAAGTGTAACAAGAAGAGTTTCTTCGGGTATGTTAGCAACAAGAAGGTGAAGGAAAGTGTGGGCCCCTTACTGAATGAGGGGGACAATCCAGTGGCAGAGGATGTAGAAAAAACAAATGTACTCAATGCTTTTTTTGCCTCTGTCTTCACGAACAAGGTCAGCTCCCAGACTAATGCACTGGGCAGCACAGCACAGCATGGGGAGGAGGAGAAAAAAGTGGTTCAGGACTGTTTAGAAAAGTTGGACGAACACAAGTCCATGGGGCCGGATGCACTGCATCCGAGGGTGCTAAAGGAGTTGGCGGATGTGATTGCAGAGCCATTGGCCATTATCTTTGAAAACTCATGGCGATCGGGGGAGGTCCCGAATGTCTGGAAAAAGGCTAATGTAGTGTCCATCTTTTAACAAGGAAAGGAGGAGGATCCGGGGAACTACAGGCCAGTCAGCCTCACCTCAGTCCCTGGAAAAATCATGGAGCAGGTCCACAAGGAATCAGTTCTGAAGCACTTAGAGGAGAGGAAAGTGATCAGGACCAGTCAGCATGGATTCACCAAGAGCAAGTCATGCCTGACTAACCTAATTGCCTTCTGTGATGAGATAACTGGCTCTGTGGATGAGAGGAAAGCAGTGGATGTGCTATTCCTTTACTTTAGCAAAGCTTTTGATATGGTATTCCACAGTTATCTTGCCAGCAAGTTAAAGTAGTATGGGCTGGATGAATGGACCATAAGGTGGATAGAAATGGACCATAAGGTGGATCGTCGGGCTCAACGGGTAGTGATCAATGGCTCCAAGTCTAGTTGTCAGCTGGTATCAAGCGGAGTGCTCCAAGGGTCGGTCCTGGGACCGGTTTTATTAAATATCTTTATCAATGATCTGGAGATTGGCGTGGACTGCACCCTCAGCAAGTTTGCAGATGACACTAAACTGGAAGGACTGGTAGATTTGCTGGAAGGTAGGGATAGGATACAGAGAGACCTAGACAAATTAAAGGATTGGGCCAAAAGAAATTTGATGAGCTTCAACAAGGATAAGTGGAGAATCCTGCACTTAGGACAGAAGAATCCCATGCACTGCTACAGACTAGGGACCAAATGGCTAGGCAGCAGTTTTGCAGAAAAGGACGAGAATCTGGATATGAGTGAACAGTGTGCCCTTGTTGCTAAGACGGCTAACGGCATTTTGGGCTGTATAAGTAGGGACATTGCCAGCAGATCGAGTGATCGTTCCCCTCTATTCGACATTGGTGAGGCCTCATCTGGAGTACTGTGTCCAGTTTTGGAACCACACTACAAGAAGGATGTGGAAAAATTGGAAAGAGTCCAGAGGAGTTCAACAAAAATGAGAGGCTGAGAGAACTGGGATTGTTTAGTCTACAGAAGAGAAGACTGAGGGGAGATTTGGTAGATGCTTTCCAGTACCTGAAAGGAGGTTCCAAAGAGGATGGATATAGACTGTTCTAAGTGGTACCAGATGACAGATCAAGGAGTAATGGTCTCAAGTTGCAGTGCGGGAACTTTAGGTTAGATATTAGAAAAAACTTTTTCACTAGGAGGATGGTGAAGAACTGGATTTGGTCACCTAGGGAGGTGGTGGAATCTCCTTCCTTAGAGATTTTTAAGGTCAGCCTTGACAAAGCCCTGGTTGGGATGATTTAGTTGGGGATTGGTCCTGCTTTAAGCAGGGGGTTGGACTAGATGACCTCCCGAGGTCCCTTCTAACCCTGATATGCTATGATTCTATGATTTTAGTGGCAATGAGATTTTCAGAATATTTTGCCAGTAAAGAGACTCTGATGCAGTCTTCTATTATTGTTGATCATCTATGATTGCCTTTAACTTTAGTCTCATCTTAAGCTCTTTTGACCTGTGGAACGCGCTCTGGTGATTTTCTGCCTTATCCTGGCATGCCAGATTTTTCCTGTCTTTTCTTCCTGTAGAACCTCATGTGGCTGGAACATTAGGCTGGAAGAGTTTGCAACAAAAACAGTATGCAACATTCGGTTGGATGGAAACTTCTATTTTCATTGTTTTTGGGGAACATGACGTTTTTTACTTGCTGTGGCCCGTGCCATACAAGGAAATTATAGCCAAGCAGCGACTCACCCTGCGGCACCTCTCACTGGTTGTCCAGGGAATTAGCTCGTCCCAGTGTCCGGAGCGCCCTCTGCAGGCCGTAGTCCCACTTGCAACTGGCCTCGTGTCCCTCCCTGGACCCGGGTGCCCTCTTCTCTAGGGTGCTGCACCCGTGCAATGCCCTTATAGGCTAGTTCTGGGTCCCCCCTCTCTGGGGAACCCTCACCCACTATCCCCACCTTGTTTCAGTGAAGGCAACTGCCAGTCACCACTTGCCCCCATTCTCTGGGGCAGACTGCAGTATCATTGCCATTCATCATTAGCAAGGAGGGTTGGCTTGCTGCCTCTAGAGCAGGGGTCTTCAAACATTTCCCCCCCACGCTCCCTTGCCGCGGAGGAAAAAGTCTGGTGCCCCCCCTGGGCGAGTATGTCCGCCGAAATGCCGCCGCAAAAAGCGGATGTTTCCGGCGGTGGCGGCATTTCGGTGGTCTAAAAATAGCCCACCCGGGAGTTCGGCGGCCTCCCGGGCGGTCACGACGGCGCCACCAGGGTCTCTCGCACCTGTGGGGGTGCGTGCACCCCAGTTTGAAGACCACTGCTCTAGAGTTCTGGGCTGCCCCCTGCAACCCCAGTACCTTTTTGTTGGGCCATCTCCTAGGCCCTGCAGCCTGGGGGTTTCCAGGCCAGAGCTTCCCCAGCTCCTCTTGCCTTGCCCCAGCCCTGCACCACTCTAGGTACCCTGCTCAAGCTCCCAGCAGCCAGGCCTGTCTGCCTCTGCAGCTAGAGGATACTCTCTGTACTCCTGGCTTCCCTGCCTTTATACAGGCAGCTGGGTCTGTTTGGGGCGTGGCCCCCAGCTGAGCCTGCCTCGCAGTCAGCCCAGCTCCACTCTACTCAGCCTGGCAACAGCTTTCCCCCAGCCACAGTCCTTCCCAGGGCTGTTTTAACCGTTTTTCTTCAGGAGTGCGGCAGCTGCCCCACTACAGAAATCCTTCAGGCTACCTCTCAAATGGGTCCACAGTCCTGGACCATCTAGACCAGGGGTAGGCAACCTATGGCACAGGTGTCAAAGGCGACATGCAAGTTGATTTTCAGTGGCACTCATGCTGCCTGGGTCCTGGCCACTGGTCTGGAGGGCTCTGCATTTTAATTTAATTTTAAATGAAGCTTCTTAAACATTTCAAAAACCTTATTTACTTTACATACACCAATAGTTCAGTTCTATATTGTAGACTTATAGAAAGAGACCTAAAAATGTTAAAATATATTACCGGCAAGCGAAACAATAAATTAGAGTGAATAAATGAAGACTCAGCACACCACTTCTGAAAGGTTGCCGACCCCTGATCTAGACTTACGGAACTAAACTCAGCAGTAGCTCTTTCTTATGCCTCCATCAC
Organism: Dermatemys mawii; assembly: GCA_007922305.1. Lineage (NCBI taxonomy): Eukaryota > Metazoa > Chordata > Testudines > Dermatemydidae > Dermatemys > Dermatemys mawii. The sequence continues at coordinate 1,311,901 of ML677334.1, forward strand.
ACTCTTCTCTGTTCTACACTTCTCTTCAGGAATGTGCACAGTTACATCCATTTGAGATGGTGATATGGATGCTACAGTAGCTGCCAGGTCACCTGCACTGTGTCTAACTGGGAGATCAGGCATCTCCTCACCACTCACATCCTCACTGGGGAGTGAAGGCTCACCATGAACATTTGTGTCTGTGTATCTCAGGAGAGCTCCTTCGTGCTTAGATAGGAAAAAAAAGCTTCCTTTGCTTGCTTTCTTTTTCTGAATGCTGCCTCAGAGGGGCGTTTTTTTCTTTCACTCGTGACTGCTGTTCTGTGCTAGGTATAGTGGCTCTCAACATTCAATTGAAGGGGACAAATAAGCAGGCTGGTAGCAGGGCCTGAGTGAGGGAAGATATCAGTGTCTTAAGGGTCTAACTGGCTCCTTCTACTTGAGTTGACTGCCTGTTCTCCTCAGGTGGATTCAGGGAAGCATCAGGAAATAGAAAGCTCCATGGGAAGCTGGTGTTAATCAGTCCAGGCTTCTGGGGGTGCTAGAGAGGTACATAAGAGATTCCTCCTCCTCTTCTCTGTCCCTGCAGCTCCTGCTGCTTTCTGTTACTCCTTCACACTTTTTCTCCTGCCTGGCTGCTATGTCTCTTGTGCCCTCCTTCCTCCAGCACAGCACTCCACCATCTCTGGCCATCTGGAGCAGAGAGAATACATATACACCAGCAGCAGAAACAATTTTCTGGGTCCTAGTGGTGCCCCCCCCCCCACCCCCACCCCAGTCTGACACCTGAGGTGGCCGCCTCAGTTCGCCTCATAGTAAGGCCAGCCCTGGTTTTGGGTGGTTAGCTCCCAGTACCAAAAGTAAGGGGAAGAGTTGATGTGAAATCAGGACAATGAGACTGACAGTCCCTGGGAATAATGGAGAGAGACCAGTGTTCCATGTCAGCCTAGCTGATGGGACGGGCAGCGTAATCAGGGAATCAGGAGGCCAGGGGTGTCCTGTCCTTCTGTGAACTGGAATTGCCTGCCTTAGACAGAGTAGGGCAGAACTGAAGAGAAAGCAGGGGCCCAAGCTGAGCTGGGAGCAAAGTTACAGAAGTGATACAATGAATGGAAAGTGCAAGATCATAGCCAATATTTCTACTTTGTATTGTTACCTTCGAAGAAGATATTAACTTATCACAACTATCACAGGAATTAACTGTAGAAGTTATACTTAAGTTATTATCCAGTATTATCAGGGTGTCATTTTACCATTTTTAGTCTAAATTAATTTAGTATTATTAGAAAATAACGTTTAAATTCTAAAATATATTTTAATTTGCATTTGGTGAGATTAGTGAATTTGTGGTACCGGTGCCACCCAGAGATTTCTGTTAATATTGCAAATTCAGTAGTTTTAAACCGTAATTGAGAAAAATAACTGCTATTTTTCTAAAGCATAGTTTGCTGAAGTAAACTGTGTTGCAAATGTATCTTGATTTCACTTTAGTAATATGGTCACTTTGCAGTTACCCCTGTACAGTGACAGATAGGACAACGTAACATGAGAAGCCATGAGATGAGACACAGTAGTTTTAAAATTTTACCATCTGATGATCGAATGCACTCCCATATTCCCACTCTACTCATTACTGTAATAATCTTTGTACAAAATGTGCCTTGTGCAGTATTATTTGAAAACTAATAACTCACTGGTCAATAATATCATGGTGAAATGTATATAGCAACATTAGTAAAGTTATGAGAAAGTTGAGAGAGGACTTTAGTATATTTATTTTGCTACAGGCTTTTTAGCCCTGGCAAACTTCTTGTTTTGCAATTAAAAAAAAATCTCTTTGGTTCACTACAAACAAGAAAGTACAGTACGTATGTAGCGTTTGTGTTAAAAACCTGAACCTCATTTAAAGTGTATACATTTATTAATATGGTAAAAAAGGAAAATGTATGTTCTGTATTAGGAAAGAAATATAAGTCAAGTACATTACAAGCCATGAACTCCTCAGTTCGTGCCAAAAAAAATAAAAAAATAAAGGCCCCTGCTAGTGCCACTCGACTACCACTTGTCTGTTCTATGTCTTTCCCAAGGGGGACTGGGCCCTATTATACTTAATGCTTCCCGAACACACACACAGCCCCTGCCCTGGAGAGCTTATATTACAAGGTCCCAATCTTATGATGCCTAGGACAGCACAATTGGCAGGGCGGCATTTCAGCGGCAGCTCCTACCCTTTTTTTGGCTCCAGGGCTGGCTCCAGGTAGCAGCGCTCCACATGCTTGGGGTGGCCAACATGGAGGGGGCGGTGCGCCGTCCATAATTGGGGCGATGCTACGCGGTTTTCAGAGGCATTTTGGCAGCCATACTCTCTTCACTGCTTCTTCTTTCGATGGCATTTTGGCAGCGAGTCCCTCTCTGCATCTGGCGGTGGCGGTGTTTCCAGAGGAGGCATGACAAGTTCAGGGTTTTTTTTTTTCTCCGCTTGGCCTAGGGCAGCAAAAAAGCTGACGTCGGCGCTGATTCTGGCTCTGTCCCTTAGTTTGTTCCTGTGTCAGTCCTGTCTTCTCCCACTCCCTACTGGCTCCTCATCCCAGTCCCAGTCTCCATCCCCAAGGACTCTTTGTTCCACTTCCAGTGTCCTTTCACAGTCGGTCACAGTCTCCCTCTTTGAGCTGCCAGTCGTAGGGCTTGTCCTCACTTGGCGCGGCAGAAATTGGTCTTTTGGCGATCGATTTATTGCATCTTGTCAGGACGTGATAAATCGATCGCCAGTGGTGCCGCAGTCAACTCCGGAACTCCAGCTCGCCATGAGGAGTAAGCTGGAGTTGACGGGGGAGCGCGCCGCCGCCGTGAGGACGGGAGGTAAGTCACTGTAGAGACGCCGACTTCAGCTACGTTATTAACGGAGTTATTAACGTAGCTGAAGTTGCGTTTCTACAGCTGATCCCCCGCCCTAGTGAGGACCAGGTCTGACTCTCAATCTTCCCTTCGGTGTTCAGCCAGTTCCAGTCTTTCCTATCAGACTTTGAGTCTTCCCTTGCTGCAGCTCCTTGTCACAGTCCAGCTGTTCTCTCCTCTGCTCTGCAGTTAGGTGGCTTTCTCTTCCACACAGCCTAGGCAGCAGCAGCAGGAGGAAAATTGAGAGCACAGAAGAAACCATCTCCCTGCCCTCAGTTCCTGAGTCTGGCACCAAGTTGCTTGTAACAACATTGGGGGGAAAGTCCTGCTCGGCCCCTGCAGCCCTAGGCTGAAGCATGCTCAGTTCAGATGGAATTTATGGTGATATTAGCTAACGAAATCTTACAAGTCTCTGCTAATCATGTGCAACTTGACATTTCTTCAGAGGCTTATAAATGGCCAGATTTTCATGGGGATACCCTGACAGTAGCGGCCCCACTTCCAACCAAATATCAAACTGTTGCTCCAAAGCATGGGGATGCTAGAATTTCTCAAACAAAAGGTTGTATGATGGCTTTTAACAACATTTTTTCTCATTTGTGGAATTGGCTGGACTGTTTTTGCTGAAATTTTCCAAAAAATACTCAGCTTGACACCTAGCATGGACAATTTCAGCCCAAATAGTGAAAATTGGACAATGTTATCAGCAAGTCAAAACAGAATTTTTTAATGGGAAGTGTCTGGAGCTTTAACAATAGGCTGTGCCATGATATAGTAACTACCAGTTCCACCTACAATACTATAACTGTTCTCATTGTGTACATATTCTCACAGCAGCTGGAGGCACCACTTTGACACCACTGACTGGTAACCCCAGATTCACCTGCCTTTAAACAGACAGCGGCACAGACCAGGCAAACCTACAAACCAAGGTCCCTCATGTATATTCAGCCAGCATTGCCTGCTGGCTACATACAAAGTATTTTTTAAAAAAATGCTTCACTGAGCTGTAGATTGGAGGAAATCAGGGATTTTGTACTGTTGCTATTTAAAAAAAAATAATGGATCAGTTTTGTAACATGAAATGTTTATAAATAACAATTGTGTGTGCCTAATGTGTGTGAATACTCATGCTGTATGCTTGAATTATCCATGTCCACATGCATATATTTAATGTGGCACCCAACTAGTCATATATGTACAGAAATAGTTCATTTTCACCTGTACATCAACCACTAGTTAGATGTGTAATTGCTTATATGTGCTTCATTTCAAAAATCTGGATCTATATGTGTAGAGTCAGTCCTTGACTTTATGATGTTCGACTTACAACGAACAGCACTTACAATGCTTCTGAATTGACACCCTGATTTGACTTACAAGAATTGGTTTCGACTTTATAATGCTTGGTCCGGCAGGGATTGGATTGTGGTTCTGAGTTGCAATGTTTCGACTTAGGACGCAATTTTCAGGAACCAATCGTGTTGTAAGTCCGAGGACTGCCTGTAATGTTAGTGTGAATGGAGTGCTGATGTTTCTCAAATGGTGAAGTTTGCCCTTTGGCCTTCTGCCGCTGTACTTCACTGTGCCTCATCATTCATTCATCTAAGAAATGTTTATAATAAAAATTATGAATGGCTGAATATGATGTTTCTCTTCTCCCCCACATTTTTTTGTTGTTGGATTTTTTTGTGTGAAAATGCTAAAAATTAAAATTGTTTTTGCTTAATATGCTTAGCTCACCAGGACTTTACTGTGGTTTTTTAAGTCTACAGCTATTTATGGTTTACTTGTACAGGAAATAATTTTGATCGCATTTGGTTATCCTCTAATGAATCATGATAGCTGCACTGTGTTGTTGTCTGCCTTGTTCTATGCCTGGGGAAGAAAAGCACATCTGGCTTGTAAATCAGAACTGAACATCAATACCTTATTCAGCTGTTTATTGGGTGACTGCCCTCTATATTATATAGGTCTATAGTGCAAATTATTTATACAGTGGTGAAAATCCCATATGGCCCCTTAAAGGATCACACTGGGAAGCTTCCACTCCCCCACAATACCTCTGATATGTAATATTTTCTACCTGATACACTGTAACTATGTTTCCTGCAGTAACAAGTATATTCTCTTTTTATTCCTTTAGAAATTGCCCCTTGGATATTTGTGTTCAAAGCAGAGAATGCTGTGGACTTCTCACAATTAACATTTGACCCAGGACAAAAAGAACTTATTGCTGGAGCAAGGTGAGAAATTGAGGTGCTTTTGTTGATTATTCTTGTGAGTAGTTAAGTGCTAGTGAGCCAAATTCTGCCTTCAGTTGAACATATGTAACTCCATTTACATCAAGTCATGAAAATATACTGAACTGGATGTAACTAAGTTTCATCTATTATAACTGACAGAAGATTTAAAGTGCTGGGTTGGTACATGGTGTATAAGAAGTAGGTCAGTATACCTATTTTTAGGAGCCTTGTCCTGTAGTCATTTTAAAAACTCAGAACTCTTATTAATGTCAGTGAGAAATCAACACAGGACATGATACTACATCAGGGGTTCCCAAACGTGTTCCGTGGCTTGGTCAAGGTAAGCCCCTGATTG
>ML677334.1:1322375-1425713 GCA_007922305.1 Dermatemys mawii
GACCATAATGATCACTTTTATCTCTAGAAGGACACGGCAGATGAGGTAATATGTTTCATTTTGCCAACTACTGTTGGTGGAAGGGACTAGCTTTCAAACTACACTGAGCTCTTCTTCAAGTCTGGAGAAGGTAACCAGGATGTCTACGCTAAATATGAGTTGGGATAGATTGTTAATCACAAAGGGTTCACATTTGCAGTAGGTGACCACTTAAAATAAAGTGAGCAATTAAGAGTTAGCAGGTAGTGGAGTTTGTTACAAATTTGTAATGACCTATACAACCAGTCTGTCTCCCATGGTTTGTAGTGTCTAGCAGAATTATGAATTTAAATTCCCAAGCTTGTCTTTGAAGGTATTGTGCTGGCTTCCTTTGAGGATATGGATTGAGAGGTCAGACTCCAAAACAGAGAGAGAGAGACAGCTGCAGCCAATCAGCTGCCTCACCCATGTTTGCAACTAGTCACAGGGAATCCCCTCTGTCCACACACCTTACCTTCTGATTAAGGATATGATCCTGTCATGGAGGCCAAGTGTTTCCTTGACTTTCCAGGACCTCTGTGACTTCTTCTGAGGCGGGGCTGGAGCAGCAGCTGGTATTGGGTCAGCCTTCCGGGGGCTGGAGCAATGGTGGTCAGCTTCTGCCATAGAAAGCTTCCTGAGGCTGGAGCAGCTGGAAGTCCACAGCAGCAGGCTGAATATTGTCCCCCTTCCCAAAGGTATTTTAAGTTAAAAGTCAGGGACATGTTATAGGCTTCTGGGAATTTTTGATTATTGCCCCAAACTTACTTTTACTAAAAATACCTGTAACAGAATCTTAACTTTATTTCTGATCGATCTGGCCCCTTGACTTGGGTGGCAGCTTCCTATTGTTTCAGCTATTACTACACAAAGGGGCATTTAATTGTTGTTTCCATTGAACCTGAAAGAAAGGTGCTTAGCATACCTATCAGCTTCAATAAGCTGTAAAATTGTCTACAGATCAAAGGCTGACTTAATGGCAACCATTAACACTTTCTTGCAGACCAACACCCCCAGTCTTCTATTTGCCCATCATCCTGATGGAGTTGAAAATGTTGCCACCTTGAATGAAATATCCCAGACAGAAAATAAATCAACTTTTTTTTAAAAAAATACAAGCTTAATTGTTTACATATTTACTTAGTGGTTTTCTGTCAGGGCCACTGTACAACAGGCTCCTGATGAGTGTCTGTTGTTTCTATGGAGGTGTTAGCTGGGACAGAATTCACCTATTCCGTTCTAACTGGGAATTCATGATTTTCTCAACTCTTTTGTGTGACATATCTGAGGAACTGTCCCAGATTGAGGTGTCAATAGAGAAGGACAAATTGATAAGTTAAAGAATAATAAGTCACTAGGAACAGATGGTATTCACTCAATAGTTCTGAAGGAACTCAGATATAAAATTGCATATATACTAAATGCGGTATGTAACTTATTTTTTCAAATCAGCCTCTCTACCAGATGACTGTAGAGTAGCTAATACAACACTGATTTTTTTTAAAAAAGGCTTCAGAGGTGACCCTAGGGATTATAGGGGGGTAAGCCTAACTTTAGTCCCAGGCAAATTAGTTGAAATTATAGTAAAAAACAGAATTATCAAATACGTGAATAAACATCATTTGTTGGGAAAGAGTTTTTCTAAAGGCTTTGGAAAGGGAACTCATGCCTCCACAGTCTATTAGAATTATTTAAGTGTATCAACAAGCATGTGGACATGAGTGATCCATTTTGAGATGGTGTACTTGCTCTTTCAGAGAGCCTTTAACAAGGTCTCACACCAAAGGCTCACAAGCAGTCATGGGATAAGAGGGAAGGTCCTCTCATGGAACAGTAATTGATTAAAAATAAGAAACAAAGGGTAGGAATAAATGGTCTGTTTTCACAATGGAGAGAGGTAAATATTGGCCACCTCATCCTCCCCAGACAGAATAAATACTGGGACCTGTTCATATGCATAAATAATCTGGAAAAGAGAGTGAGCAGTGAGGTGGCAGAATTTGCAGATGGTACAAAATTACTCAACATAGTTAAGCCCAAAACTGACTGTGAAGTTACAAAGGATTCTCACAAAACTGGGTGACTGGACAACAAAATGGCAGATGAAATTCAATATTGCTGATTACAAAGTCATGCACACTGAAAAACATAATCCTAACTATACGTACAAAATGAAGAAGTCTAAATTAGCTGTTACTACTCAGGAAAGACATCTTGGAGTCGTCATCACCCCGTCCTGATTTTTTCACACTTGCTGTCACTCTAGTCCAGATGGCCCAAATTACTTTATTCCTCCTCCTTCTCCATACAAGAAAATTTCCTGGGATCCTTTGCTCATGCCCAAACATCTGGGGTACTAGGTTATACTTTATACTCTCATTGCTTGCTGTTGAGAAGCCATCAAGAAGAATAGGCTATGCTGTTCCCAGGCCCTCTGGTATTGTTCCAGAAATATAGCCAGCTGAATCTTTCCATTATACTATCAGACTGTGGATACACTGGTATGGTCCGAATTTTGTGGAACCCTAGAATCTCACAAACTTGCTGAAACCTACCTTAGATTTACAATTTTTCTCTTGTTCAGTGTGTATCTCTCCTGGGACCCCAGATCTCTTGCTACTGTCACAACCTCTTGGCTTCTTACCCGGTAAACTTCAGGCCATTTTGTAAAGTAGTCCATAGCTACCAGTAATTATTGATTGCCAACCTCTCTCTCAAAGACTCAAGCTCATCAACATCAATGTGCTCCATTAGCATCCCCATGAAATACCACTGCACTGGGGTTCTTCTGATTTACGGAAACCCTTCTTTGCAACACAAGCATCATGTTTCCTGCACCTATTATCTACATCCTGGCTGCTTTTTTCCAGTAGAAATTCTCTTTTAGCTTGGCTAAGGGGTTTGTAACTCCCAGAATGTCCGCAGGTTTTAAAATTATGATAACCACAGAACCCCTTTTTTCAATGTATCTGGCACAATCAGCTGCCACATGTGCACATCAGCTGCTGGTTTTCACATTTTCTAGTCAATATTTAATCTTTAAATTCTAAACTTTCCCAATGTGACCAGAAAGCTGTTACATTCTTGTGTGTGTATATGTATGTGTATATATGTGTGTGTGTGTGTGTGTGTGTGTGTGTATATATATACACACACACATTAATATGTTCTGTAGCTATGTCACTGGCAGGAGATCCTTTCGGGTAGTATAATAATTTCTCTCTGGCAAAAATAGATTTTTGTTGTAATAAGCCAGCACCCTCTCAAATCCTTAGTGTCCTTTGTCAATACTGTCTTAGATCTGTATGCATCAGAATTTGTGTGCAAAGGGGTTTGAGAGACAAGTAGACTAAGATAGAAGTTACAAGAACCCTTTTCAAGTCAGAAAATGCTAAATCACATTTTGCTGACCACTGAAATGGTTTTCCTTTTTCACCCAACCTATGCAATGGATTTTCAGTATTGGCAATACCACAAATAAGCCTTCTATAATAAAAGCAGAGCCTTACAAAACTCTGCACATCTGTCAGTGTCTGGGGAGTTTGCCAGTCCTGTACAACCTCAATTTTCTTTTTCAGTGGAAATTCCCACACAGTTATTAGCCTTACTGAAATTCAAACTAATTGTTAGCTCATTCACTATATCTGCTATTCATCCTTCTTTCTTGAATTCCATTAGTCCAATTTTCAAACTCAATTTATGCAGTTTTAGGATGGGTGTCATTGCCTGATTCACTGTCTCCATTTGAGACCAAGTGGATGGTTCAGTTTAGAATCCCCTGTTCTCTAGGATTATTGGTACATATAACCTAATATTTGTTATATTGTAATAACTGTCCACTATTTCTGTAAAATTCACAGCTTCTATTACATCTGCAGTAGCCAAACTCATTTAATCCCCATATCTAAAGAAAAACTCTGGGGCTGATCCTTGTGCCTTTAAGATTTGCCCCTTCACATTGGTGTCCCCCCCATTCCCAAACTGAGAGAGTGGTTTTCACTATGCACCATGAAACTCACTCATGCCTTAATTTATAATACTCCTTTTTGTGGACAGTTATTTTACACACCAGCATTTAACTTATTTTCTTCCCTTAATTTTTGCATTATTATTCATTTCCCTTGTTTTACAAACCAAATTTAACTATTTTCCCCACCATTCAAAAATGCCATGAACCAGATTAGAATTCCAATTCCACCATGCATTTCATAGAAGATTAGAGTTGGAAGAGACCTCAGGAGGTCATCTAGTCCAGTCCCCTGCTCAAAGCAAAACCAACACCAACTAAATCATCGCAGCCAGGGATTTCTGAAGACAGGCCTTAAAAACCTCTAAGGATGGAAATTCAACCACCTCCCTAGGTAGCTCATTCCAGTACTTCACCACTCTCCTAGTGAAATAGTGTTTCCTAATATCCAACCTAGATCTTCCCTAATGGAACTTGAGACCATTACTCCTTGTTCTGTCAACTGTCACCACTGAGAACAGCCTAGCTCCATCCTCTTTCAAATCCCCTTCAGGTAGTTGACAGCTACTATCAAATCCCCCTTCACTCTTCTTTTCTGCAGACTAAATAAGCCCAGTTCCCTCAGCCTCTCCTCATAAGTCATGTGCCTCAGCTTCCTGATCATTTTCATTGCCCTCCACTGGACCCTCTCCAATTTGCCCACATCCTTTCTGTAGTGTGTGTGTGTGGAACTGGACGCAATACTCCATATGTGGCCTCACCAGTCGAAATAGAGGGGAATAATCACTTCCCTCGATTTGCTGACAATGCTTCTACTAATGTAGCCCAATATGCCGTTAGCCTTCTTGACAACAACGGCACACTGCTAAATCATATCCAGCTTCTCGTCTACTTAACCCTAAGGTCCTTTTCTGCAGAACTGCTGCTTAGCAGGCAGTCCCCAGCCTGTAGCAGTGCATGGGATTCTCCCGTCCTAAGTGCAGGACTCCGCACTTGTCCTTGTTGAACCTCATCAGATTTCTTTTGGCCCAATCCTCCAATTTGTCTAGGTCACTCTGGACCCTATCACTACCCTCCAGCATATCGACCTCTCCCCACTATCTTAGTGTCATCCACAAACTTCCTGAGGGTGCAATCCATCCCATCATCCAGATAATTAATGAAGATGTTGAACAAAACCAGCCCCAAGACCTACCTTGGTGCATTCCACTTGATACTGGCTGCCAGGTAGACATTGAGCTGTTGATCGCCACCCATTGAACTTGATGATCTAGCCAGCTTTCTATCCACCTTATAGTTCATTCATCCAGTCCATACTTCTTTAACTTGCTGCCAAGAATCCTATGGGAGACTGTATCAAAAGCTTTGCTAAAGTCTATCACGCCCACCGCTTTCCCCAGAGAGCCAGTTATCGCAACATAGTAGGCAGTCAGGTTGGTCAGACATGACTTGCCTTTGGTGAATCCATGTTGACTGTTCCTGATCACCTTCCTCTCCTCCAAGTACTTCAAAATGGATTGAGGACCTGCTCCATGATTTTTCCAGGGACTGAGGCTGACCAATCTGTAGTTCCCCAGATTCTCCTTCTCTTTTTTTACAGATGGGCACTATATTTGCCTTTTTCCAATTGTCCCAGACCTCACCCAGTTGCCATGAGTTTTCAAAGATAATGGCCAATGGCTTTGCAATCGTATCAGCCAACTCCCTCAGCACCATTGAATGCATTGCATCCAGTCCCATGGACGTGTGCATGTCCAGCTTTTCTAAATAGTCCTTAACCTGTTCTTCCATCATTGAGGGCTGCCCATATCCTCCCCATACTGTGCTGTCCAGTACAGCAATCTGGGAGCTGACGTTGTCTGTGAAGACCAAGGCAAAAGAAAGCATTGAGTGCTTCAGCTTTTTTTTACATCAACTGTCACTAGGTTGCCTCCCCCATTCAGTAAGGGGTCCCTCACCTTTCCTGAGCTGCTGCTTGTGCTAATATTCTTGTAGAAACCCTTCTTGTTACCCTTCACATCCCTTGCTAGCTGAAACTCCAAATGTGCTTTGGCCTTCCTGACTAAACCGCTGCATGCTTGAGCAGTATTTTTATAGTTCTTCCTAGTCATCTGTCCAAGTTTCCACTTGTAAGCTTGCTTAGTGTGCTTTAGCTTCCCAAAGATTTCTCTGTTAAGCCAACCTGGTCACCTGCCATATTTGCTATTCTTTTTGCACATCAGGATGGTTTGCTATTTGCTATTCTTTGCTGTTTGTTATTCTTTCTGCACATCAGGATGGTTTATTCCAGCACTCTGCCTCAGCAGCAGCTGGGTGTGGTGAACAGTTGGCGAGAGTGAGGGGGACCCTGGGCAGTGGTCTCAGCACAGGGAGACACCCCCAGCCAAGATGCCAGGCTGGCCATACTTGGAGGGGGATTGTAACCCCAATGGGATGGGGGCAATTCTTTGAAGAAGGGTCCTGATATGTAGAGCCTGAGGGCATGTGGCTACCGCCAGAGCAAGTCTCTGACCTGTAGCATCCCTGAAGCACAGCCAGGGCCTAAGAAGGAGGCCTGGAGCTTGTGAGGACAGACTAAATGAACTTCCTTTACGTTCCAGAGATGATGGTTGTTATGTCCCAGTGCCACAGAATGGGTTGATGGGTTTTTCTTTAACCTCTCCCGTTTTTTCCCTTAGTTTTTTAAAATTGGTTGCTGTTTAATCAGTTGTATTTGCTTTGAACTGCATGCATTGATCAGTGGGTCAGGGAGGCATCCAGTGCAGAGAGAGTACCCCAGAGTGGAGACCCCTAGCCTCTGCCCTAAGTGACCATGGAGAGATTGGGGATCAAGGCCCCAGGAATCCTGGGTCCAGCCTTGTTGGGGTTACAAGAACTCTGCCACACAGGAGAGTGGAAGGGGAGCCCTGGGGCCGGACAGGCCTTTGGGTAATGGAAGTGGGAGTGAGAACTCACATCCTTTCATTAGTCCATTTCACCGGGATAGTGTATAAGCCAGAAAAGTTCCCCACAATAGCTGGACCATTCCTCATTTACACACAGTCTTTTAAAAGACAACATAGGTATAGTAGATTGAAAAGACTTTTCATGCAATGTTTTGGAACTCTCTCAGTTTAGTTTGCACTTCACATATTGCTGAGGCTTTGTGTAAACACTGTCATGCAGCAGTGTACAATTTTTTTAATGTCTTTGCTGTCTCTCTTTCTGAATTGCACATAAGTACTCCAATGATTTCCTTGCGTTAGCTCCTATGTGCCAGTCACAAATGCTGTTTCTTCCTTTTGCCTTCCCATGATCTCTTGCCTTTGAAAGTCTATGTTCTGCATGCAGTTTGAACATGTCAAAAACAAACTCACCGTAGCACTTCGCCTCTTATTGCATAGATCATGAATCTTTCCTATAGTTATACACATTGAAAAATTATATATGTACGAAAGGCATGTTTTATAAAGAAAGCTGGGTATGATGGTAGTTCTCTTCTGGAATATTTTATTCAGCCAGAAGGACAGAAATGCTTTCACTGTTCAGACACAGCCCAATACTGTGCAGTATATGTATATGTGTCCGTATCTGTATATGCTCCCAACTCTGAACTCTAGGGTACAGATGTGGAGCCCCGCATGGAAAGATCCCCTAAGCTTATTTTTCCAGCTTAGATTAAAACTTCCCCAAGACACAAGTTTCTCCTGTGTCTGGAACAGTATGCTGCCACCACCAAACATTACCCCAAGAACTAGGGCAGGGCCACTTGGAGCCCCCTCTCTTTCCCCAAAATCCCCTCCCAAGCCTATACCTCCCTTACTGGGAAAGGCTTGAGGAAAAACCCCACACCAATCCTTCTAGGTGAGCCTGATCTAAAAATCCGGATCTATACAATGGAAAACAAAGCAGTCAAATTCTTAAAAGAAAGATTTTGATTAAGGGAAAAAAGAAAGAAACAAATCCCTTATAAAAATCAGTGGAAAATCACTTACAATCACAAAAAGAATCAAAGGAAAGAAAAAACCCACACCAGAGAGGTATCCCCCTCTGCTGAGTTTGAGTTGCAGAGAAAACACAGGGATATTTCCCTAAAAACCTGAGAAATTCACAAGTGAAAAAACCACAAATTTAAGCTATAGCCTTGCCAGGCTAAACTACTTACTGTTGCTGTTATGAAAGCTTATAGACAGATGGAGAGAAGAAATGGGTCTGAGTCCCCTGAAAGTCCAGAGTGAATGAAAACAAACAAACAAAAAAATGTATTCCAGCTTTTGACTAAGATATAAAATTGAGGTCCTGACCACTTGTGGTCATTAAAGATCTATGACATATTTGAAAGAATTAGGGTGCTGGCACCAATATCCTGGCCAAGTTTCAATATGGATTATACCTTCTTTCTGTTGTATGGTCCCATATTGCAAACTCTGCCCAATAGACTTAAGTTGACCTATGTTAGGTCAACTTACAACCACCACATTAATTACTGTGGTAGCTGATGTGCACATTACCCTTCTTCTGTCAGTGGCACATGTCCTCACCAGGAGCGCTTCCACCAACTGAAGAGGGGCAGTGTGGGGGGCTGAAAGCCAGGGCTCTCTACCCTGTGCAGCTCCCCTCAGTGTACCCAGCTGCTTCTCAGGCTCTTGGCTCACCAGCCATGCGGGCTTCTCATGTTCACACTGGGGGCAGCTGTCCAAGGGTGCAGCCAGGCTGGGAGTCTGGGTTTCTTGATGACTTCTCCAGCATGGAGCCCTGAAATTGACGAGACAGCCAATGTAAGTAACACAGTGTTTACACAAACACTGCATCACCCTACCTACACCGACATAAGCCCTACACTTCTCATGGAGGGTGGAGTTATGTCAGTGTAGTAGGGCACTTATATCAGTGGGACAAATCTGTGATAATGACTTACGTAATTATGTGATGTGATGATGTGATGTGGGACAAGTAATGGCATAATGACAAGTAATGACTTACGTAATTATGTGATGTGATGTGGGACAAGTCTGTGATAATGACTTACGTAATTAGGTTGATGTAAGCTGCCTAACTGTATAGTGCAGACCAGTTCTCAATATCTGCTTAATCTTCAAGAATGTGAGTAGTTGCACCAAAGCCAATAGGACTTAGCTCATGTGCTTAAATTTAATCAATGCATACGTGCACCCAATTTCAACTGGATGTGTTATTTTGTGCTATGCATGTGTGCGGTGTTAAATAGATGTTCAGTCTGTGTGTCTGTATGTGTGTAACAAGTCTCCTGTTTGACTCCAGTAGAAACCCGGAGTTCACATTTAAATGTGTGATTATGTTGTTTCTGTCAGGAAAATTACTGTTAGATTTATAGAAAAAATAAAAAAGGGCATCTATTCAAGGCTCTAAGCGCCCTTGCCAAAGTTAAGAGAACAAAATTAGATTGCCCACAGAATATCAAACTTCCCTTCCTCCCACACATCTGATTTCTCTCAAAGGCTTGCTTTTTACAGTAGTTCATATAAATAGATGTGTCTTGTAGCATATACCGAAAGTCAGTGGATTTGGGCTATGTCAGACTTGGGTGGAAATTAGTATTAGATTAATTTTGTATTTTTATTTAGCTTTAATTTAACTTGCACAGATGATTAAGAAGTTCTAGTCCAGGATCTTTTGATTCTTGCTGTATTTCCACTGGATATAACTTGTAAGATGTGAGCCAAATGTTGTTTATGCAATGTGCACTGGTTATGGGTTGTATGAGCAAAATGGACAATGCAGATCTGGTTGTACCCAGGAATCATCGCTTAATCAGTCTCAGACAAGTCTATACATTAGTTTCCAAATAAAGAAAAAGTGAGTAGTAGAAAGATGCAAAACATAGTACTGTGTTTCTTGGACCATAATATGCTGAAATACTTACGCTGTTACAGATGCCTTACTACAAAATTTATTTTGACAGTAAAGTGAATGCATGTGCTATATGCCTCAGAGTGAAAAGTGGAGACAGTCTCACTTTCATGACCTATTTGATAAATTAATCTAACGGGATAAAGAACTTGAATACTTCTGTCCACGCTTGCTCTTAAAATTGACTGCGAATATGGCATTGGTGAATTCCATGCATGACCCTTTATGAATCTTTCAAAGGTCCTGTTTACAAATAATGTTTTTTTTCCTGTGATTCATAAAGCTGCACTTCTATCTTTAATTACGGGCAGAGTTTTTAGTCCCACCTAGCTTGTAGCATCACCTATGGTTATGGTTGCCAGTTTTCATATGCCAAACTTTCAAGTGTTCAGGCTGAGATTTTTTTTTTCCTTGCCAGCTGGGTGACTATATGTCTTGATTTTATAGGGACAGCCCTGATCTTTGTGGCTTTTTTTTTTAATCAGACACCTATTATCCCCCCACCCCCTGTCCCTGTTTCTCAAACTGGCTCTCTGGTCACCCTAATGTCGGGTGTCTGTAGCAGGTTGATTTTTTTTATCTTTTTTTTTTTTTTTTAAAGTTTCACCTAGTTTCTGAGAGTTGAAAACTGCCCATACTTGGCCAAGCCTCTGAAAAATCTCATTTTAAACATACTCAGTAGAGACTTGTTTGAAGTTTGTCAGCTAAAATCTCCAAGAGTCGTCCTATATCGGGTATGCTCCAGCCAAAGACTGCAGGGGCTGAGCAGGACTTTCCTGAACACAGGGGTACCAGGCCCAAGAGCTGAGAGCAGAAGCAAGGTAAAGGTAGGGAAACTGTTAGGAGAGCAAATCAAGAACCAGAGTTGGGGCTGAGGAAGCAAAGCCGAACTAGGGTAGGAGGTGGATCAGAGCAGAGGGTGTGGATGACAGGAGTTGAGGGAGAGGACCAAGAGCTAAGTGGTGGGGCAGGTGGATAGAAGCAAAGTGAAAAGAGTAGAATCACAGGGTTAAAAGGAATTGCAAGGGTAATCTAGTCTAACCCTTGCCAAGATGCAAGATTTATTGAATCTAAAACATCCAAGACGTGGCTACCCAGCCTCCTTTTGAAAACATCTATGGAAGGAGCTTCCACAGCTTCCCTAGGCAGTGTGTTCCATTGTCCTGCTGCTCTTACACTTAGAATTTTTTCCCTGAGATTTGATCTAAATCTGCTCTTCTGTAGTTTGAATCCATTGCCTCTTGTTCTTTTTTGCTGCAGAAGGCAGGACAACTTTTTTCCAGTTATTTTTTTAATAGCATTTCAAGTATATGAAGGTCACCATCATATCCTCCCTTATGTTTACTTTGGAAAAGAGGAGTTTATCTAGTTTCTTCAGTCTTCGCTCATATGGCTTGCATTCCATCTCTTTGATCATCTTTGTCACTCACCACTGGCTCTTTTCCAGTTTCTCTACATCCTTTCTATACATTGATGACCAAAATGGGATACAGTACTCCAGCTGAGACCTAACCAGCACTAAGAAGAGGAATACTCCTGTGACTTGCCTTCCATGTCTCTTTAATGCAACCTAAAATTGCATTTTTTTTTATTTTTTTTTGCAACTACATCACATTGCTGACTCATGTTGAGGTTGTGATCCACCGCAACCCCCAGATCCTTCTCAGCAGTGCTGCTGCCAACCCAGCTTTTCCTCATTCTGTATTTGTGCATTTAGTTTTTCTTCCCTAAGTACAGCACCTGGCATTTGTCTTTGTTGAATTTCATTTTGTTATCTATTGCTCAGTTCTCCAACTGAAGAACCCTCTGAGTTTGAGCTCTTTCTTCCAAAGTGTTGGTTCCCACCTAGGTTTGTATCTTTAGGTGTCTAATTACCTTTTGAAAATCTGTCCCTTTAGGCACTTAACAGCCATGAGAAGAGCCTTAACTAAGGGCCTTCAGACTTGCTTCTCTTAAGAGAATAGTCTGTGGAGAAACTTTTCACCTGGTACCAACTTTTGCACTAGGGAATAGAGAAAAAGTAGACCAAAACAGGGGAGCTATTTTGAGAGAGGAGGGAAAGGGAAGAAGGAGAAGAAAATAGGAAGGGATCTGGGGGAGAGAGGGAAAGAGAAGGTGATGGGAATGGCAGAGAGAAGAGGGAGAAAACAGAGACTGAGAACTAGAGACTTCACAAAAAGGTAGAGAAAGAGAGGAAAGCAGTGGAAGGTAGTGGGTGAAAATGTAAAGCAAAAATAGATGAAAAAAGAGGGAGGCAGAGAGAGATTAGGCAAAAAAACAGCAGGGAAATGCAGCAATGGGAAATGGCAAAGCCCTGGTGCAGACCTGTCACAAATAGGAGAATACACACTCAAAGGGATGGGAACTACTGAGCTAGATATACATGTAAGGTGTAGCATTATTTGGTTCGTTCAGGGATGATTATTAAAATCTGCATCCTTCAAACTAGGAGTTGTAGAATTAAGATATTAGGGTGAGGGTAATAGAACTGACTTGTGAAGGTACAGCCTTCTGGGGAGTTATGGCAGCAAAGATATATAGGTAGTCCTCAACTTTATGATGTTTAACTTATGACAAACAGCATTTACAACATTTCAACTTATGGCACAATTTTCAGGAACCAATGACACCCTGTTTCAACTTATAATTGGTTTATGATGCTCGGTCCCACAATGGAGTGGATTGCAGTTCTGAGTTACAACATTTCAACTTATGGCACTATCTTCAGGAACCAATTGTGCCATAAGTCCAAGGACGTATATCTCATTTATGTATCTCATTTATGCCAGAAAACATAGTCTTTGTACAAGCACATGCTGGAAATTTTCAAGCTCTGTATTCAGTCATACAAATTCATCTGCTTGAGAACTCTATCATATTTTCCACTGATTTCACATACAGTGACTTACAGCCATGTCTTTATCTTGTTCCATTCCCAATTCTCATCAAATTCAGTAGGAGTTTCAGGTGGTAACACATGGCAAGGTAAAGCCCTTAGCTTTTACTAAACAATGGATAAGTGGGAAGTGCTTTAGCAACTCAGCAGATAAAATAAAATGGTAGCCCTGAGACACACACATTTGCTCTTGTTTAATTTCATAAGGAGTTGACTAAGTTTATAATGTTTTCATTGTAAACATTACTGTAGGTTAAACACATAATTTGTCATAGGACTTCAATTTATCTGGATTTGTGAATACTCAGCAGCTTTGAAAAACAGGCTATAGGTGCCCAAAATTAAAAATTTGAAATGCCCCTTACTGTTTAACCTAAAGACTCTCTCTGAGTCAGTGGCAAAGCTCAGAATAGACATCAAGAACCTTGAATGCCAGGCCCTGTTCTAACCACATACCTTCTTAGTAAGTTATTGCTGTACTGCTATTTAAAGCACTAGTAAGAGTATTTTTTCTTTTTTTTCTTCACCCTAGAAACTACCTCTTCAGGTTACATCTTGAGGATCTCTCTCTAATTCAGGTATGTGCAATATATTTTTCTGCCTGTCTCAGTTAGTTCCTGGTTTTGATGTGCTGAAAAAGATGTTTCAAAGCTGTTAATCAAGATATTCAGATGCTTTATAGCTACAGCAGACTGAATAGCTGTTTTTGTCATTTTTGTTGCCTCTCATTATGTAAATCACATTACTCATTTTAATTCCAGATTAGCCTTTGTCCTGGACCATACAGTCCTGCTGTTATCTCACTATCCTGTTTGAAAAGCATCTGTCTTGTCTTTATAAATGAAGTGTACCCACATGTGCTAAGAAACTGCAAACAGCAAGGGAAAAACAAGGGTTGTGATAAACAAATACAGCTAATTGCTTTTTAAAGTTATTAGAGCTTGAAATCCAAGTCTTCAGTCTTCAAGAAAAGATTAGAAAAAAACTCAGATTAATTAATTTCCCCCCTGAACTTTCTAAGGACATAGGAGGCTTCCACATTCGTTGTGTATCTGAGCCTTATATTCACACTGGCCTCCAAATCCCTTTACTTTTTACAGTAATACTGTAGTATTCCTGCCTTGCACACACTGCAAAAGCAAAATAATTTGTCATCCTTTTTGAGTTCTTGGCTTTAAAAAATTGTTTTACTGAATTTGATTTAAATTGCTAATGTGTTGTGGTATGGAAATACAAAATAGGAGTTTGTAGTTTTTGACACTTTTGTTGTTTTTGTTTGTTACTGTAATATAAACTATTATAAGTTGAATTCTGTGGCTATTATTCTTTAATACAATCTTGTATTTTTAAAATGAAAAAATGTCAATTAATTGGGATGAGTCTGGCCTGGTGATTTGTGGAGCCCCAAGGTTTTGTACGTGTGAAGATTGGGCCAAGAAATGCCACACCCTGTGTTCCCACAAAAATAGAGGCAAAAGATTAAGTGATCTCGTGAGCTGTCACAATTGCAGAATTCCATACAGTAGTGTTGCTTGTTCTTAAGGTCAGACATCCAGGTTAACTACTTGATGCAGGTTAACTAATTTTACCTAAGGATTTTCAATTTGTATTTGACTTCCTGAAATATTGTTCAGTTTTTCAATATGGAGATTCTTCTTGACTCAAGGCACTAAAATGGATCTGAAGCAGCCATTAGCATTTCATAGAAGATCAGAGTTGGACCTCTAATCCAAACCTCAGGACCTCTAATCCAAACCTCTGCTCAAAGCAGGACCAACCCCAGCTAAGTCATCCCAGCCAGGGCTTTATCAAGCTGGACCTTAAGAACCTCTAAGGATGTAGATTCCATCACCTCCCTAGGTAACTCATTCAACTGCTTCAGCACCCTCCTAATGAAGTAGTGTTTCCTAATATCCAACCTAGACCTCCCCCACTGCAACTTGATACCATTGTTCCTTGTTCCCCGCCACCACTGAGAACAGCCTGGCTCCATCCTCTTTGGAACTCCCCTTCAGGTAGTTGAAGGCTGCTGTCAAAATCCCCCCTCACTCTTCTCTTCTGCAGACTAAATGATCCTAGTCCCCTCAGCCTCTCCTCATAAGTCATGTGCCCCAGGCCCGTAAGCATTTTTGTTGCCCTCCGCTGGACTTTCTCCAATTTGTCCACATCCCTTCTGTAGTGGGGAGGACTAAAACTGGACACAATATTCCAGGTGTGGCCTCACCAGTGCCAAATAGAGGAGAATAATCACATCCTTCAATCTGCTGGCAATGCTCTTACTAATACAGCCCAATATATCATTGGCAGCCTTGGCAACAAAAGCACTCTGCTGACTCATATCCAGCTTCTCATCCACTGTAATCCCCAGGTACTTTTCTGCAGAATTGCTGCTTAGCCAGTCAGTCCCCAGCCTCTAACGGTTCATGGACTTTTTCCTTCCTAAGTGCAGAACTCTGCACTTGTTCTTGTTGAACCTCATCAGCTCCCCCAACACCTTCCAAAAACTTCCTGGATTGTCTGTGCATCGCTGTATTGCTCTCCTAGCAGATGTCAGGGTGACTGAAGTCCCCCAGGAGAATCAGGACCTGTGATCTGGAAACGTCTGTTAGTTGTCCAAAGAAAGCCTTGTCTGCCTCCTCCTAGTCTATAGCAGATGCCCACGACAACATCACCCTTGTTGATCTCAGCTCGAAACTTAATCCAGAGACTTTTATTTGTTTTGTCAGTGTGCAGATTAACGTTCACAATTTGCCACTGACAGTGATAATGGTTTCAGACAAGATATAACTGTCTCTAATGTGTCCGAGATCTACAGATTATAGGAGTGTGTCAATTTCCACTGATTATTTTTTTAAACTACTGCTGGGTGGGCTAGTGGGGGAGGAGGGGAGGGACAGAACAAAGAAAACCAGCATAGAAATCCATGTTATTGTTATAGTAAATTCCTGATTTACAGAGCTGAGCAGAAGCCCTTCAGTCCCACAGTCCTTGAAATTCTTCTTTTGGTGTGGTCTTTTATCCAAAGTCCAAAACGTTCCCTAGTGCCTTCTGGGTCACCATTTCTGCAACCCGTATCAGAAAGATTTGCTTTTAAAGGCCTGTAGATGCGCCTCTTCATTGAGACGTTCTCTGTAGCAGCAGTTCAAAATCAGCCTTGGGGTTGCTAAAGTCCTGGTTTCCATATAACTAGCCAGAACACAAGCAGTGTTCCTTAAAATTGTGAAAATACAAGTGAACCAAGAGATCTAGTCACTTTAATGTTTATGTACGAAAACAACGTTGTCTACTGATGCCATATATTTGTTTGGAAATGTTAAGTGATAGAAGGAGTCTTTCGAAGTCTTATCAGAAAATTTTCTTAATAAGAGAAATGCAAACTGTTCTCACTGAAACATAGAATAACATGAAATTTGCCAACTTTTGTTATGAACACAAAATTGATGTCGTGCGTGCCTGATGTTCTTAAGCTTTTCAAGTGGTACTGGACCCAGTTTCAAGCATATCTGGTCTACTTCATGTTGGCACTTTGAAATCACTTTTTTGTAAATCCCAAGAGTTAAAAAACCATGAGATTATCTTTCTTAAAAATAAATAAATACATAAATAAATACACACACACATCTGGCTTTTATGGTTCATGTTTTCAAGCTTCTCTCCACAATCATGAGAGCTAGAAACTTAAAATAAAGGGATTTTCACATAATCTAATGAATACAGGAACAGGGGGCTAAAGAAAATACCAAATATGACAAGATTTGTGATTAAATCACAAGACTTGGGAATACTAATGAATCAATCATACTGAAACTCAGTGCAATGCTCTTATGGTGGCAGTCAGGGGGAGCCCACAACAATCAAAATCGAAAAATGAAAGTCTAAATGACTGAATATTTTGAAACTTCACATAATATCAGAAGAAATTTTCTCCTAACCTGTCAATTTTACGTCTTTGATTTTACACAGTTGTTGTCCTAATAATGACATAAAAACTTCAATCTAATTTTCCTTCCTGCTTTGTTCACTTTGGTTACTTTACGAGAACCAGCTTTCGTAAAAACATGCATCTGGTTTACAGCTAATAATCTACATTTTCACATCTGGAAGATGTTATGTACAGTAATATCTAGCAGTAAGAATTCTGCAGTGTAGCCCACTAGGAACACAAAGGGGATGGAGACTATCCAGCCCAGAGATCTATTGTTCCATTATTTTGGAAAATTGCTCAAGATCTATTTTTATGTTGTCTCTTTTCTGAGGGAAGAGGAAAATAGTTGAATCTTCCTCACTCACAAGAGATACTACAGGCATCAGAACAGAGATGAATGCTCCAATTCACCTCCTGTTTCACCAGTTTCTGAACAGATTGTTACCGATTTTTTTATTTTGTAAGAATTGGCTCAAAGTTTTTTTGTTTTTCAGCCTAAACTAACTTGTCAATTTATTTTGACCTACTAGTTGGAAGTCTTTATCTAAGAATCTGGTAAAGAGTAGAGAGTGCTGAGATTTAGGCCAGGTTTACACTGGGAGTGGTGTGTCAACCTAAGACATCGACTATTCGCGTATATCTTAGGTAGATTTACCTGGGCACCTTCATGGCACTGAGTCAACCACTGCTGCTTCCCCATCGACTCCGCTTCCGCGTCTCGCGGCGGTGGAGTTCCAGAGTCGACAGGGAGAGCTCTCGGGGATCAAATTATCACATCTACACTAGGCGCAATAAATCAATCCCCGATAGATTGATCAGTACCTGCCAATCCGGTGGGTAGTGTAGTCTTGCTCTTAGATCTTGATCCTTAAGGCAAATGCACATGAGTAACTATGTGTATGTGCTTGACTACTCCCAAAAGCTTCAGTGGGACTACACATGTGCTTTGCTTTTCAGGACTGGGTGCTTAGGTAGAACCCATTGTTATTCTGAATGTCCGGAGTTTCAGACTAAATCTACACTTAAAACCCTGCAATGACGCTTCAGTGAAGATGCTATTATGCTGATGGGAGAGCTGCTTCCATCCATGGGGTAGTTAATCCACCTCACTGAGAGGCAGTAGCTATGTCGACAGGAGAAGCCCTCCCATTGACATAGCTCTGTATATGCCAGGGGTTAGGTTGGTATAACTGTGTTGCTTGAGGGTGTGGATTTTTTACACCCCTGAGCAATGTAATTATACCAATGTAAGTTTGTTGTATAGACTTGGTCTAAGTTTTTTAAAAAAATGCATAATAGCCATTTAGTAACAGCAAGATAACAGTTGGAATTATTAGATTTAAATTTGTCTTTAAACTTATAAATCAAAACTTTTTATGATTACAAAGTGCCATTTTATAGTAATTATTTTCAAAATCATTAATATAGTAAAATAACTACACCCTGTTTCATGCAATTACCTAATAACTTTGCAAATGATACATTCACATTTATTAAGTATTGATTAGAGAGACTTAGGAAATCTTTATACAGGGTGCATTCTATTTATTTTCCCTTATTACAAACTCCATTTGAAATGTAAATCTCCACAGAGGAAATGAAAAGCAGGTTAACATTTATCAAAAAAGTAGCACTTCCACTAGAGTAGCGAGCCCTAGCATCTTGTAAAAGTGATAGAGTTAGATTACAAGAGACAAGTTCTGTATCTAAACATAAGGTAGTGTGTTATCTAGTAAGTCATTGCTGGCACATTGAAACTGCCATCCAATGTCATGGTTCTGTGCTCTCCTTTAGAAGAAAGTCCTATTGTTTGGGTTAGCAACTTTACTGTGAAGATGTTTATAGTAAATTAGCAAATCAGTATTTGACATGTCTCAGCAGTTCTCTTTGTAAAGGGGATAACGATGAGTTAAAAAGGCTGAAAGCCCTTTAATCTTCTGCCAGGGAAGCATATAAGTAAAATAAGTTCAAAGCTGACTCTTGGAACAACAAATGTATGGTAATTATGGATTAGAAAAAAAAGCCTTACAAGGCATTAGCTGTAGGATAGGTATTTCACTCCTCAGAACAGGACATGAAGTTTGTAGGCCTCATTATTATAAAGATTACTATACTGTACCCTTTTAAAACAATTTTTTAACCCTTGTGGAATTTTGTCCTTAAAGGTAAAAACTTTTGGCAAAGAAATCTACTGAACATCATTTTTCTCGCTGCTGCTGCTGCTTCTTTCGTGTGTGTGTATATACTGACTGTATATATAGTTATCTGTCTAGGCAGCACTAAGTCAGTCTACTGTTTATTTTTCACATATTTTGGAGAAGTTCTAAATCCACATAACTGTGCGAATAATAAGTGTCAGAAGTCAAGAGGGGATGTTAGTAAGGAATGTCTTGACTGTGTAACATTTTTTTCAAGAGAGTTCATTTTTTAAAAAAAATGAATATGGGTGTCTCTTGTGAACTCGCAGGTCTGTGGGTGTTATACAAATGAACACAGAGCAATTTGATGGTGAAGTCATAAAGATGTTTTCCTTTAACTAGTTGTGAGACTGAACAGAGGACACAAACATTTGTGGCCATTATCAGCATTTCTGTTGGATCTGTTGAAAGTGAAATATGGTATGAGTAGGGGTATTGCCAGCAGATCGAAGACGTGATCGTTCCCCTCTATTCGACATTGGCGAGGCCTCATCTGGAGTACTGTGTCCACTTTTGAGGGCCACACTACAAGAAAGATGTGGAAAAACTGGAAAGAGTCCAGAAGAGGACAACAAAAATGATTAGGGGCGTGGAGCACATGACTTATGACGAGAGGCTGAGGGAACTGGGATTGTTTAGTCTACAGAAGAGAAGACTGAGGGGAGATTCGATAGCTACTTTCAACTACCTGAAAGGGGGTTCCAAAGAGGATGGATCTAGACTGTTCTCAGTGGTACCAGCTGACAGAACAAGGAGTAATGGTCTAAAGTTGCAATGAGGGAGGTTTAGGTTGGCTATTAGGAAAACCTTTCACTAGGAGGGTGGTGAAGAACTGGAATGGGTTACCTAGGGAGGTGGTGGAATCTCCTTCTTTGTAGGTTTTTAAGGTCAGCCTTGACAAAGCCCTGGTTGGAATGATTTAGTTGGGGTTAGTCCTGCTTTCAGCAGGGGGTTGGACTAGATGACCTCCTGAGGTCCCTTCCAACCCTGATATTCTATGATTCTATTAAATGGCTTGTAAAATTTCATGATGTTTGTAACATGTAGATGTACTTAAAAATATGACCTATAGAGCCCTAAATGGCTTGAGATCTACCTACCTGAGAAACTGCCTCTCTCATCCATTTGGTATTGGCTTTATGGCAGGGCGTTATCCTTGAACGACCCTCTGTTTTGGAATCCACTCCCCGTAATGTGAAATAGCCCAGATTTGCTGACCACAAGGCCTGTCTGTTCAGGGTTCCCAGTTCTCACTATTTTATCGTGAGTGTCATGATATTTTTATTAAGGTCACACCTCCTAGAGTTATGTGCGCTGAATAGCTCAGTGTTCATTTTTTAAAAAGTAAGATTTTAACCGTCATGATGGTTTGGAAACATGACCCAAATGTACACCAGAGGCTCAAAAGCTGCAAGGCAAATAAAAAGTATTATTTTTTTTAAAAACCTCATTCGGTGAAAAACAATATCATGATTTTGGAGGCCTGAATTAAGACTTTAGAATGCTTGGATTGATGATGCTGGCATTTTCAGAGGCAGAGGACAGACTGGGCCAATGTCTGGGAAGGGATACTCTGTGGGAGGGGAACTGCTTTAGAGGCTGGCTGTTACTGTAGTGGACTGCTGCTGGGTTTTGTTTTGACTGACTGTATTTTGAAAGTTTGGCAGAAGCTCTTAGAGAATAGGAAAAGTTCATTTTTGGATGGGTTGATAATAAAATAGTAATTAATGCTTACAGCTCATATTAAATAGTGAAGTTTACTGAATGTTAGTATTTTGGGGAAAAGTTTTCAAAAATAGCTGCTACTTTTTGCACTCTGAAGGCACAGTATTTGCTCCTCAGACATATTTTTATGAACCTGAGGGTGTCATCACTGGAATGGGTGATTTGGCATAAACAAAAGAGGGTGGGAATCCATTAAACATCGAGAACTAACTCCAGCCCTTCTTTCAGTTTTGTGACAGAATTTTAACAAAGGGATCCCAAGAGCCCTTTCCATCATATCGCTGTTAGGGTTACCCAGTGTTCAGTTTTCATTGACCAGATCGTTAAAAGTCCAGTTGATTGTGCAGCAGAGCCAAGGCATGCTCTTTGCCTGCTGTGGCTCTGTGCGGATCCTGGAAGCAGTGGCATGTCTCCTCTCTAGCTCCTACATGTAGGGGGATTAGGGGGCTCTGCACTTTGCCCCCCTCCCTAAGTGCCAGCTCTGCAGCTCTCATTGGCCAGGAAGTGGGGCCAATGGGAACTGCAGGGGCAGTGCCTGAGGATGGGGCAGCACGCAGAGCTGCCTGGCCGCACCTCTGCATAGGAGCCGGAGAGGGGAAGATGGGGCTATTGGGGGGACATTCTGGAAGCTGCTTGAGGTAAGTGCCGTGCAGAATCAGCACCCCTGCCCCACTCCTCCCTCGATTCCAGTCTGGAGCATCCTCCTGCACCCCAAACCACTCATCCCTAATCAGAGCCCTCACACTTCATTATTCACTTTCTGCACATCATTCATGATTTTATAGCCCTCTATCATATCACCATAGTCATCTCTTTTCCAAGATGAACATTCCCAGTCTTTTTAGTCTCTCTTCGTATGGAGGCTGTTCCATACCCATAATCATTTTCATTGCCCTTCTCTGTACTTTTTTCAAATTCTAATATATCTTTTCTGATGCAAAGAATTAATTTAGCTTTTCTGCAACAGCCTTAACTTCCTTTAACACCTGAATCATCTAGTGGCTTCACTGATTGTTTTCTAGGCTTCCTGCTTCTCATGTATTTTAAAAAAAAAATGTTTGCTTTAGTTTTTTTTGTCTTTTGCTGGCTGGTCTTCAAATTCTTTTTTGGCCTTCCTAATTGTATTTTTACCCTTTACTTGCCAGAGTTTTTACTCTTTTCTATTTTCCTCAATAGGATTTGACTTCCAAATTGTTTCCTATAATTGTTACATATAAACTGAGAAATACAATCTTAAAGCAATCATTGAATCCTGAAATTTCAAAATCAGTTTTACTTCAATCCTGTGGATTACAAAAAAACCCTCATTTTTACTGATGTTATACTGAATTTACCTTGTATATTTTAAACATTTTTCAGTCATTGTATGCACCAACTAATTTCAACAGGAATTCAGAAATAAAAATAGGGAAATTGCTCTTTAATAATTTTGTCTCCTTGATTTGTCAAGTTGCCAACTAAGTAAAACACCTTAATGATGATTCGTTGTCACTCCTTTCATCTCACTGCGGTTATTTTCTTCTGAGTTACTTAGTCATTGACTATGCTCATAGGTGTCTTATGATCACTGATAAAATACATACAAAGAATCTGATGATTTATGATTCTGCTTTCAGGAAAACTCACTGCACATGAAGTCATCTGTAGAAGAGTTTTTTTCTAACTCTATACTAGAAAGCATAAGGACTTAACTAGTCATAGCATGATGCTTGACATCCCATCTCAAGACTTTGGGATTGAAAACTGCTTTTACCTAATAGAAACACCAGTCCAATTGGGATAAATATTATGGTCTTTTTATCTCTGAAATCTACTCAAGGAGGGAACCTCTCTGTGCTTTCCTTTGCAGAAGGGAATGTCAGCCATCTCTGAAGTTACATTCACCTCTGCATTGGACCCCATACTGTTCCCTTCATGAGGTCAGGAATCTATGAATCAGGAGGAGATAAGCAGGAGGAGGGCTGGGATAGGTGGGCTTCGCAATATCTGCCCCAAACACTAGTGAATCCTCAAAAATGTTAATGATGTTTTGCGGCTGCCCTGAGCTTTCTGTGCTCCCTTCACAGAGTAATCATCACCACCCCTGTCTCAGGAGTCCCAGGGGAGATGGAGCAGGAAAAGCTCTGAGAACATAGCTACACTAACCTTGCATTCCCGCGGAGAAGGGGTTGCGTACTGAGCAATGGATGATAGAGCTGGAGCAAAGACATGGGGTCTCTGCTCCTTTAATGGAGATCAGTAAATCTTAAGGTTAACTGCCTCCCCTCCCCTCGCTTCTTCCACGGAGTAGGTTTGAAGAGTGGTTAAAACAAAGCAAAACCCTCTGTATAAATATCTGTAAATCACAGTGCCAGTTTGTCAGTTCTGTATGCAGAATTTCTCTTTACAAATGTAATGTTTGCTTTTACGTGAAGTGAAAAACTAATTAAACTGGAGGTAACTGGAACAGTAGGGATGAATTCAAAAGGTTTTGTTTTGCTTGTTGTAACAAAATTGCTCATTGAACAAAACTTCTGAGCCAAATTTATAATTTCATTGAAGCCAATGGAGTTTCACCATGAATGAATCTGGTCATTAGTGAATGTAGCTCAGGGCTGGTTAATCCTTATCCAAATGGCCATATTAGCCCGTAGGATACAGCTGATTTACATAAAGCATACTATCTTGAAGCTATCCTAGTACTTATTTACAAGTGTGGCCCGTGGAAACTAAATCCCACCATGCAATACTCTTTGTCTACTGAAGATGAAGTGTTATATGCTGAGACCAGTAGTCTACACAGACTGCACCCACATATTTATATAGGGAGTAGCTATTACTGTAAAACACTATTAGTCAGCATTTGGCTTATGGCCTGCATTTTGCTCAGTCCATCCTATGGGTGGCCAAAGTGAAAGTTATACCGTGTACAAAAAGATTTTGACACATGGTACTGGAAAGTATTTTTAGTGTGAATGTCTGAGCCCCCATGAAATTTTACTCTGTACAGTCTACAGACTAGAAGGACAGTTTTATTGATGTGTTTCCCCCCACTTGTTGTTCATTTACGCTTGGCCTCTAGGTAATCTGAAGGCTGAAATTCATCACTTAAATTTGAAAAGAGAGTTACTGTGAAACCAAAGAATATTGATAAACTGGCAGGGTTCTGCTGCTGTCTTGGTTTATCTGTTGGTGTCAGCATTTTGTGAGGGAGGGAGGAAGAAAAAGAAAGTAGGGCATCATTTGTCATTTATTCACTCGATCTGTCATAGATTTGTGCCAGTACTGAAATATAAACACAAGTACATTTCTAAACAAATGAGTCTGAACACATCCATTTATCCAAGAGAGAGTTAGCTTTTTTTTAGCCCTGTCTCACATTGTCAGGTTGTATTTGCTGTTGGTTTACATAATTTTTCTATGCTTGTTTTGGCAATGCAGAAGGTAAAATAGGTACTGAAATTTTTCACTTCATCTACAGTAAAGGTTAGTTTTTCTTTTTTTCTTTTTTTTTTTTTAATGTAAGATACTTGTACTTATGGTCCAAGATAAAGTGGATGTCAAGGTCACCTGGACATACAAGGTTGAGTTTGGTGACAAACTTAGAAGAAAGCAAAATAAGTATGTACATATATTTTACAGTATGTGCACAAAAAGGGCCTGATTGGTTTTATGGAGCTGTAACTCAATTGACTTCACTAGATTTATTTTTCATTTACACTTGTGTCAGTGAGGGTCATCAAGCCACATACTACTGCATACAATATAAATAAATGTGTCTGAGGCCAATTTTCAAACTGCATGTATATATTTTTTATTTTTATTTTTTTAAGAATGTAGCAGTAATGATTAATCTTCATTGGGTTGTGTGATACTGATGTGATTGCAGAATAGCAGCAATGATAAGTAAGCATTATTTTTTAAAAAGTCTTAACAATGGCGCTGCTCTTTTCCAATTACCCTGAAGACTTTTTTTTTTAAAAAAACTCAAATAGCTTTTCACCGTTTCTGTAACAGAGCCACATTGTTTGTGAACAAGGCGGTACTTGTTCTGGTACTTGGGCCATCCTTTGAGAAATGGGCTCTTTCTTCAAAAAGTGTACTAGTCAGGGAAGATAGTGAGAAAAGAGCAGAAAATATTAATATCTAGGCTGAAATCAGGTCCCCTGCTCACTTAACACAGTATGCCAGTGTGGAGTGGTTACTACAGCAGTAGCTTATGCGCTTGTGCCGCTCAGTGCTTATGCCCCAAAAGGGTGACTATTAATGAGCCTTTTACAGACACTGACATGAAACTATACTGTACATGCTTGCTTGCAATTTTTTTATGAGCATTGAACCTATTCTGTACATCCTGCTGATCATTTTAAAAAAGATAATCACAGGAATCACAAAGGCCTTTATTTTCCAATCTTGTATAGATTCATTCAAGACCTCTAGTAGATGAATTAATATTTACACTTTCAGATGCTTCCAGTCATAGAAGATTAATGCAACAGGTGCTTCTACAGGCATTGGACAAGTCTTGTCCAGAACTGTAGTTTCATCAGAGATGGGCGTAGGTGCTGGAACTAGGGTTGCAGAGGGTGCTGCAGCGCCTCCTGACTTGAAGTGGTTTCTATTATAGACAGAGTTTACAGTTTGATTCAGTGGCTCTCAGCATCCCCGCAATAAACATGTTCCAGCGCCCCTAGTGTTAGGGGCGCTGGAACAATAAACATAAATAATGCATACATAATAAACAGAATAAACATATAAATAAACATATAAATAAACATAAGCATAATAAACATAAACACTAGGGGCGATGGAACAATAAACATGTTCCAGCGCCCCTAGTGATAGGAACCCAGGCCTTGATCTAAACTAGTGATGGTGAGCCAAAGTTCTTCAGAGTTTAATTCAGATATCCTCATCCAGATCTTTTGAGGACTTTCTCCCATCACTTTTCCCCCACCACTCCTCCTTGTTTTGAGGAGGCTTTGTCCTCTCCTCCAGTGTTGCCATCAGCTTTTGGAACTAATCTCTTCCCCCATCCATAATGGTAATACAATATGATGGGAAACTGACAAGTGCTCTAAATCATGTCAAAATATGAAACTCATTTTGTTTCTTAAAACTGAAAATCTATGTGATTTAAAATATTATATATTGAATGTATAAATGAGATTCCTATAATAAGTCATTCAACAGCATCTGTTTTTTTAGGAATTATTTGAAGGCAGATAAGGTGAAAACATGTTATTTAAATAATGCACAGAGAAGTGAAGGAGGGTGGTTACCCGCTCCAACACTGAAGGGGTTAAAACAGCCTTATTGAGGGCTGTGGCTGGAGGCCAGAAGCTCCCAGGCTGGTTGGGGAAGCAGGCATAGCTGGGGACACACCCCAAACAGACCATAGCTGGCTCTTATAAAAAGAGCTGTGATCCAAGTGCTCAGGCAGTCTCTCTCTAGGCTGGGAGAGAGCAGGGCCTGTCTCCCTGCATGACAGGGTACTGGGAGTGAAGCAGGGCTGAGGAAAGGCCAGAGGAGCAGGGGAACTCCAGGCTGGCAACTCCCCAGGCTGCAGGGCCTGGTCCAAGGCCCATAGAGGTACTGGGTGGCAGAGGAAGGCAGCTTGTCCAAACCCCCTTGCCTATGATGAGTGGCTTTTACACTGCAGTCTTCCACAGGAAGAGGGGGAGCAAGCGAGGGTCGGGGGGAGAGCTCAGTGGTTTGAGCATTGGCCTGCTAAACCCAGGGTTGAGAATTCAATCCTTGAGGGTGCCATTTAGGCATACGGGGCAAAAATCTGTTGGACGATTTAATTGGGGATTGGTCCTGCTTGGAGCAAGGGGTTGGACTAGATGATCTCCTGAGGTCTCTTCCAACCCTGATATTCTATGACTGGCAGTAGCCCAGACTAAGGCAAGGTGGGGATTAGAGGGTTGGGGGTTCCCCAGGGAGGGAAGGGCAGAGTGTGAGAGTATTGCCAGCGGGCAATGGTAAAAGGGTACCGGGGTCCAGGAGGAATTCAGCAGACAGTAAGACACTGGCCTGCAGAGGGTGCTCTGCACTGGAAAGAACTATTTCCCAGACAACCAGCAGGAGGCCCCACAGGGGTGTCATCACAATGTATCAAAAGCATCTACATTATGTCTTGTTGATTTTTGCTTCATATTTGGGATTATCTGCATTACACAGGGATTCAATATAGTGAATAAATACTGCATAATACTGGAGAAATAGCTATCCTGGAAAAGCAGCTGGTGCAAAATGTTGCATTCCTCTCAGATAGGGTGGCCTATTATGAACAGATAACACCAGTGCTCTGCATACCTGTTTGTGTCTGGGTACAACCAGATTATTAATTATGATCTTCATAACATTGTAGGGTCTTCCTTGTATGTTTCATTGTAGCTGAGATCTGCTGGGTTG
Source organism: Dermatemys mawii (assembly GCA_007922305.1). Classification (NCBI taxonomy): domain Eukaryota; kingdom Metazoa; phylum Chordata; order Testudines; family Dermatemydidae; genus Dermatemys; species Dermatemys mawii. Next base: position 1,349,369 of record ML677334.1, read on the forward strand.
CTCTTGTTGGCAGTGCCTGAGTTCCTGCTTTATAGTACCCATAGCCAGGCATTCTTAGTTGTGTGCCCTCACTTTTAAACCTATCCCATGTGAAGGTCTGCCTAAGCTGGACATTGGTAATATTCAAGACACAGTGGAAGGCATTTTTATTTAATCAGGCTTTTAAGTAGTTTAGAAATGTCACCAGTCACCATCAAAGCAAGAAAGTCCCATTATAAGATCAGGGTGTGGATTATTTTTGAGTTATGCGTTAGGGTGATTCCAAAATACATCCGTCTTTTTTTCTTTAAGTACTGTACAGATACTAGAGTACAGCCATTTTATAAATGTATAAATATACTAATAATTTCTGCTCAAGAACTGACATGATTAATACCTGAGAATGCATGGCTAAAAGTAAAAGCTAATGATGTTTGAAAAACACAAGAAATACAGTACATATGAAAGTGTGTGTGTGTGTGTGTGTGTGTGTGTATATATATATATATATATATATATGTGTGTATATATATATATATATATAATCTTCCATACTCATTTCACAAGTATTATAGTCTCTTAAAATTGCATTTATTTAGGGTATATGGGGTTTGCTTTCCCCTCAGAGTTAAAATTCCACAGATTTGTATGTTACTGCTGGAGGAATTCTGTGCCAAAAGTTTTAAAGTTTTGCAAAATTCTGCATTTTTTTATTTGCCAGAATAACATAACATAATCACACTAGTTTTGATTATTTTGGTACTTTATTTCAAAATACTGTCAGGAAATATGTCTGTAAAAATACAGACAACGCCAAAAAATTCCCCCAGAAGTAGAGAGTACTGTAGGACAACTCAGTTCCTGTTTCTCTGCTAAGCTTTTGTTCGGTGCTTCAGTCTAGGTGTGTCACATGTGCCAGCTGAACACATCTTGGGATAAAACTCTGCCTGTCCCATCTGAGACACTCATACCCCCTACCCACCGTAGCCCAGCTGTGGGGCACTCCTGCACAGCCCAGAAACCCGCATCTCCTATCCCCCAGAGCCAATGGAGCCAGAGAGAGAAACAGTTTGATGTTGGGTCCTGGGCTTTTATGAAGTTTCCTGCATGTCACTTCCTTCCTTCAGGATTTGCTGGGAACCACAGCTGCTAAGCACCCTTCAATTAGCACTCCCTCTTCCCCTGGCAGTGTTCTGTGCTTGAGAGCTGAGCTCTGCTGGATCCAGCTGCTCCTAGTGGTGGCCAGAAACTCTGCAGCACCAATTCTTCAGAGGAAATGAAATTCTGCACAGAACATTAATACTGCAGAAATTCTGCATTGTGCCATGGTGCAGATTTTCCCCAGGAGTCCTATGTGCACTTTTCATGGAGAATAAACCTATGCAATTTCTCAAATTCAAGAAACTGAAAATAGATGGTATTTTTAAAAAGTTAAATCTTATTAATTTTTGCCATTGTATTTTGTTAACATTTGAGCAACACAAATCATAACATGCTGCAGACTTTTAAAGTTACAAGAATGAGTTTAACATTTGTGTTTAGTTCGTTATAGAAGAGCCACCATACTGATAACAACATTAAGAAATTGAAGGCTATATAGCCACTAGCATGCATTCTAATACAAGGCTTCTCAGTTGACTCACTGTATGTTGATTGTGGCCCATCACAGGATTAATTCTAAATCTACATTTATTTGCTGTACATCGGATTTGCTGTTTTCAACACAAGTTTCCTGATTTCACAATTCTGGATCATCATGAGATACTTCCTTTTGGTCCTGGGAAATGATTTATTGTGTGCTGTAAATCTAAAGAATCATTCTAATACTTTATTGCTTGTCAGCTATGCTGTTCTACAAGTTAAAATAAGGAACAAAACACAAAAATTAGAAAGCATAGGTCATTATGAAAACACTGGAAATCTCAAATGTACAGTGTCTATAACTTGATCTGTTCTCATCCTTTGATAACTAAGATATTTAGGGTAACTCAGCTTGAAATTAATTGCAGAAATAATATTTCCATACAAAGAGGCATGCCCACCTTGGAGAGGGAAAGGTTTAGCAGTTTTATCTAGATTGGTAAAATGTGGATATTTACACCTGAATTTATGTATAATTTTATTGTTATGATCATGAGGGGGAAAAAAAAGTGATGAAACCACTTCTTGGTCTTGTAACTTTAATTTCTTTCTTGGAAATCACAATTGCCTTTGAAATAAGTAGAAGCACTATCAGTTCAGCTCTTCTTTAAAATAATTGAGTGGTGTAGATACCGAGGTTTCTATATTCAAGGACATATAAAGGATCTGTATATGAAAGAGGGTTTTTTAATCAACTGAATTGGCAAAATTTAAGGTCTCAGTACTTACATAATATAGCCCAGGACAAGCAGCATTAGATGAATTAATTCCAGTAATGCTGTGTAAGTGGAGCAGAGTGAAAAGAAATCAGTTAATTACTAATGAAAATAATTTAGCTGTTGCATTAAGTATTTTCATACTGTAGATGTTACATGCAATATTTTACATTATAAATTAAATTGGAGGCACAAGATAATTTTTTTTCTTCAGGATTTTTAAATCATGTGAGAGATGTTTTGGTAATAAATGTTTTTCACTGAGAAAAGTGCAAACTTTATTTTTCAAACAAATTCTTCTTACTAGAATGTAATTATACATTCATTATGTTCCAGTCCTCTGTAATGCCTTTGAATAATGATTCCGTTAAAGCTAACTGCACCACTTTGAAAATGAACTTCAGCCTGTCTCTCTTTTGTGGCTGAATTTTATTGCTCAAGATTTATTAAGGTCAGTGGTGAATCTACATTTAAAAAGAAAAAAAAGAAAATAAAAAAAGACTATGTGAGAATGCATTAGTCCTGCAGTCACATAGTGAAAAAAGATCAAGAAGAGGGCAAAAACCTCAGAGACACTCTTCCCTTGTGCCATCTTCTCCACTGTACTCAGTAGGATGTACTCAAGTGTCTGCAGCAGTGATGGTACCTTCCTTTCTTCATACAGCACTGAGTATGCTACTAGTGTTCAATAGTTATTTATTATTTGTAAAGACCAAAAATGTGCTCAGTGTTGTATAAACTGAATGCAGCCTATGTGCTGTAATGTTTGCAATCTAATCAGCAAAAAGTGGCCACACTCTGTCTTTCTCATATACATATATACACACACACACACACACACACACACACACACACACACACACACACACACACATATAGATATATATGTTCAGTGTCTTAAAGCCCCAGCTCTAGAATCATAGAAGATTAGGGTTGGAAGAGACCTCAGGAGGTCATCTAGTCCAACCTCTCACCTCCATCTAGTCCGATCCCAACCACATCTAGTCCTAGTGTCATGGGATAACCTGAGAATCCTCATTTTTTTATTATTTAAAAGACTTCCTAGCCTTCGGGGTTGTAGAGAAAATCAAGAAAATCAGCTCCCATTGGCTGGGAATGGCAAGCGGCCGAACCTATGGACACTCTGGTAAACAAAGCGTCTTGCGGCCAGGCAAGGGCTTACCCTGAGTCAGCCTCAGAACAAGTTCAGGAACCCCTGCCATAGAAGCTCAAAAACCAGAAAGAAAAATATATTATGGCTGCCAAGTGATTTTTTTAAAAAATCACGATTAATCACACTATTAAACAATAATAAAACTCTCTTTATTTAAATATTTTTGATGTTTTCTACATTTTCAAATATATTGATTTCAATTACAACACAATACAAAGAGTACAGTTCTCACTTTATATTTATTTTTGATTAAAAGTATTTGCACTGAAAAACCAAAAGAAATAGTATTTTTCAACTCACCTAATATGAGTACTGCAGTGTAATCTCTTTATCATGAAAGTTGAACTTACAAATGTAGAATTTATGTATCAAAAAACCTGCATTCAAAAATAAAGTAATGTAAAATATTAGAGCCTACAACTCCATTCAGTCCTACTTCTTGTTCAGCCAATGTCTCAGAAGAGACAAGTCTGTTTACATTTGTAGGAGGTAATGCTGTCAGCTTCCTGTTTACTGTGTCACCTGAAAGCGAGAACAGGAGTTCAAATGGCATGGTTGTAGCCGGCATCACAAGATATTTATGTGCGAGATGCGCTAAGGATTCATATGTCCTTTCACGCTTCAACCACCATTCCAGGGGATATGCTTCTATGCTGGTGACAAATTCTGCTTGATAACAATCCAAAGCAGTGTGGTCTGACACATGTTCATTTTCATTACCTGAGTCAGATGCCAGCAGCAGAAGGTTGATTTTCTTTTTTGGCGGTTCAGGTTCTGTAGTTTTCACATCAGAGTGTTGTTTTTTTAAGATTTCTGAAAGCATGCTCCACGCCTCATCCCTCTCAGATTTTGAAAGGCACTTCAAATTCTTAAACCTTGGGTTGAGTGCTGTAGCTATCTTTAGAAATCTCATATTGGTACCTTCTTTGCATTTTGTCAAATCTGCAGTGAAAATGTTCTTAAAATGAACAACAAACTTTATAAGTGTACTCTGTGTACCACTATCTAAATCATTATGAAGATATTAAACAGAACCTGACCCAGAACTGATCTCTGCAGGACTCCGCTCATATCCATCAATAGAATAAACACTGCATAACTGCTTGTTCTAACAACAGGATACACTAATCTGGAAGATGGGAAAGGTAGTTGTTGCTGTATAAATGATCATTGGCTTATAATTAAATACATTATACCACACTCCTGTGTACTGCGTCAACAGTCTTGTATCGGCCAAACTAGTACATTTGATTAAATCAGTTGTAAAATGTTTATTCCTATTTAAGGTCCTACTTAATTTGCAATATTGCAGAAATTGTGGATCCCGCAATATTAGACTTCCACTGCAATTATGTCAGTAGGGTGGTGAGAATGGGAACCCCGCCATGCGTGGACTGACAGCAGGATCCTGGATGGCTGACAGAATTGTGGTGGAAGCCTAATCTTATGGGATCTGCAATATTGTGGATTAAGTAGGGTTTTAGTAGTATATTTTTTTAAAAAAGGTAAAACATGCCTTATGCATCACATCCCCCAAACATTCCTCCATGCCCCATAATTTGAATGTGCCTCCGCTTTGGAGGCAGGAACTCAGGTTGCTCATGTGCTCTGCGATCAGGATGTTTCCACTGATGCAGCTTTCTTCTGCAACATCACTGCAGTTGTGGCGCATAGACTGTCTACCGATTCATGCTGATCTGAATGATTGTAGATTAATTTAGCATGCTGTTTCATCAGAATACCTTTTTTAAAAAAGGAAAAAAAAAAAACAACAAAAAGGAATGACCAAGATACTAAATCTGAATACTACTGGCACTGCTGAGTACATATCATATCATATATAAAGTCTTCTGAAATGTAGTTTTTTACCCATTCACTAGAATGGGACCTAGCTTTATCACAGCAGCTTTACTAAAATGTCTGTGCAACTCTAAAGAAACAACATTGTTGTATGTTACCAGAACAACAAAAAACCGTGTTGTTACATATTTATGGAGAATAAGTGAGGCCTGATTCTCCAACCCTTCTCACATTAATTTCAATAGCACTACTTACAGAATATGGCTTTACTCAATATGAATAAGGATGGTGGTATGAGCTGTACCCCAGATTGTTGCATATGCATTCACAAAATGGAATCTGGGTAGAAAATTTCACATGCTAACATGTGTTTAAGCAGTTTCCTTTATGACGTGGCCATCATATATATAGCTATGGGATAGTGATTTTTTTGTTAACCTCCCACTAAGTGGTCATATATTCCCAGAAGAGGTGGTCAATTTCAGGATCGTTATAAACCATTCTCTGGTTACCAGGTGGGGTGATGAGGAAGGAATGTCTAGCTGACCAAGCCTGTTGCAACTGTGCTTTCCTCAGTTGGAAGTTACTCTATGCACCACAGATGAAATTAGAATGGCAAAACAACACAAATAAGGCTATGGAAACCAGTTTATTGTAGAAATAAAATGGGAAAAAAAGTCTATGCCAGCCATATCACCTCTGAAAAAGGAAACAAAAAATAATATTTACAATTCTAGGTTTCTCACAAGCAAATATCTTACAAAAAGTGTATATTTGAAAAGTATGGAAACTGATATGTAAGAACCTAAACTACCTTAACTCTGCCACCTTTGTGATTTCCCCACTTCTTCCCTTCCCCTTGTTCTTCCAGTATCTTGGCTCCCTTCATGCCCCCCTTTCTCTGACTCCCCCAAGTTACCTGCTGTCCCCAGCCTCTCCCTCCAACACTCATTCCCTTCTCCCCCCTCATACCACTCCCTGCAGACTTCCTCTTTGCGAATTTTAGAGAAGGAGCCCAAATCATTGCTGCCTTGCTACTTCTACTCCAGAATAGTCTGTATTTAAATATTATTAATCTGACGTAGTCAAATGTGGTAAATGGATTGTTTTTCATAATATCAGATGCAGCTAACATTTCCATATTAACCTACTTTCCCTTAGAGACCAATGGCTTATTTGATTACTTAATTTAAAGAAACAATTATCTCATATTATTGGAGCATGCCCAGGAGTAAAGGATTAAATCCCAGTAAATTGCATTCTATTTGACTATTTCTATGAGCAAGAATGACACTGTGACCCAGCGGATTTAACAAAACTCTTATCGGCTTTTGGTGTAAATAACAGATTAATCTGCAGAGAAACAGAAGGGCAATAGAGGTTTGTAAAAGGGAGTTCTTTACTTATGAAAAGATTGATATAAATAAAATAATAAATACAATTTACAATATTACATTACTGTTTATTTTTGTAACGGTCAAAAATACTACCAGATTTCTACAATGACTGGATTCTCTTGTTTGTTTGCAATTCTTTCAGACATAGCAGAATTCACACATATGCAGCATACATGTGGTTGTTTACCCCCTTTCCGTGCTGTGGAACATGCCTTTTGGGGGATGAAGTTTTAGGAGGACTGTCTGCCAAGAGAATCCTTGGTCACATAGCTCTGTCAGAACTCTTTCTATCCCCTTATATGTATATTCTCTTTTCCTGAGAATTTTGATTGAAAAAAACTATGTTAAAATAGAGAGACAATTAAGTTCTTTGAAAACACAATTGGTTTCCACATGTCCAAGCTACAAGAGGTGCAGAGAGAGCCCCCAAAACCTCAAAGAATAGCCTAAAATAGCTTTTTCATACATTAAATATTGTTACCCATTTTAACCTGAGCAGTTAGCCAGTTTGGGATGGGAGTGGTTGAGGATTGTTTCTTTTAGGAAGAGAAATTGCTGATGGAGTTAAGTGTGGGTTTTTTATGCAATTTGTTTATTTACAAAGAATGTACATAGTCCTGTTTCTCTGAACACAGCAGGAATCAAAAGTAGATGGTAGTTTCTTTGCCTACAGTTCCAAGCCTCTTTCCTTTACATACAAACGTTCTATCTCTGCTTTTCTCAGTTCACACTACGTGAGTTTCTGGCTGGCTTTCTTTGTTTCTTTTCCATCTCTCATGTTTCTGCTGCTTCTCTCTCACTCATATAACCACATAATAGCAATCTAATAAATCATCTGCTCCTGCGTGTATCATCAGGCTTCTAGGAAATCCCTTGGGCCAAGTGGCGGAGCCACTGTCCAGGTTTGCATGTAGTTCGGTTCTTGGGCATTGGTTTTCCATTGTTTCAGTTGTTGCTAAACAAAGGTGCCTTTAACTGTTCTGTCATTCAACTTGAATGGAAGGCAGCCCGAATGACTTCAATGAGACCCAGTTTCAGCATAACAATATAACAGTATTTATTAACATGGCCCATGGCTATATATGAGTATTGTATATCCCACTGGGAACTGAGAAGTTCATTTTCCCAATGGTGTACATGAATCTCCCTAAATGGACCTAAATATCTGATACATGTATGTGTTGAGAAGCAGAATTTTATCTGAACTGAACTTCAGAAAGGGGTATTTCTCCCCTCCTCTCTCCCTCCCCTCCACCTCCCAGCAAGGAAGTTCTTCACTTGTGTGGAAACATTTCTTCGGGAGGATTGGTTGGTTTTTGTTTTTTAACTCTAGCAGCTGCTTGAAGCAATGCAAAAGTTTGAAATGTTAGAATAAATCCCAGGGCAGAAAGCAACTGAGGTGGCCAAAGGTGCATGCTAATTAATTTGTTACATGGCTGTGCAGTCTAGCAACTGGATATCACCAACACATATGTAACCCCCTTTCTCTTTCACTGGCCCAGTGTGAGGTTGTTCGACATAGAGGAAGTCTGCCTTGCAACTTTTTTAACAGCTTTGGGAAACTGGACCTGAGGCTCCTTTGTGGGCGTTGCATTGTCACCTCAGACCAGATCCACTGAGACAAACCACCAGGAGCAAGGCTTTAGTCTGTAAGGAACATAGAACAGGGCAGTCCAGCAGCCGCCTCTCTGTCTGCTTGCTACCAGCTCCCAGCTCTGTCAGCACTGAGGCCTCCTCCTGGGAGAGAAGAGGGTACATTGTACAACACAGCCCCCTTTCAAGCATGTTCTAACTCTCACAATAACTAAACCCCAAAACAAACAAGCCCATGTTCTCCTTTTGTCTCAGTTAACCTCCTCTCTTTTTTGGTCATAAGAACATAAGAATGGCTGTACTGGGTCAGACCAAAGGTTTCTCCAGCCCACTATCCTATCTACCAACAGTGGCCAATGCTAGGTGCCCCACAGTGAGTGAACCTAACAGGTGGTGATCAAGTGATCTCTCTCCTGCCATCCATCTCCACCCTCTGACATACAGAGGCTAGGGACACCATTCCTTACCCATCCTGGCTAATAGCCAATAATGGACTTAACCTTCATGACTTTATCCAGTTCTCTTTTAAACCCTATTATATTCCTAGCCTTCACAACCTCCTCAGGCGAGGAGTTCCACAGGTTGACTGTGTGCTGTGTGAAGAAGAACTTCCTTTTATTTGTTTTAAACCTGCTGCCCATTAATTTAATTTGGTGCCCCCTAGTTCTTATATTATGGGAGCAAGTAAATAATTTTTCCTTATTCACTTTCTCCACACCTCTCATGATTTTATATACCTCTAGCATATCCCCCCTTAGTCTTCTCTTTTCCAAACTGAGAAGTCCTAGCCTCTTTAATCTCTCCTCATATGGAACCCATTCCAAACACCTACACATTTTAGTTGCCTTTCTCTGAACCTTTTCTAATGCCAGTATATCTTTTTTGAGATGAGGACACCACACCTCTATGCAGTATTGAAGATGTGGGCTTACCATGTATTTATTTAAGGGCAATAAGATATTCTCCATTGTATTGTCTATCCCTTTTTTAATGATTCCTAATATCCTGTTTACTTTTTTGACTACTGCTGCACACTGTGTGAATGTCATATTAATTGTAGCTAAATTAGCTCCCATCATATTGTATGTATAGTTGGGGTTATTTTTTCCAATGTGCATTACTTTAATTTATCCACATTACATTTCTTTTACCATTTTGTTGGCCAATCACTTAGTTTTGTGAGATCTTTTTGAAGTTCTTCACAGTCTTCTTTGGTCTTAACTATCTTGAGCAGTTTAGTATCATCTGCAAACTTTGCCACCTCACCTTTTACCCTTTCTCCAGCTCATTTATGAGTAAGTTGAATAGGATTGGTCCTAGGACTGACCCTTGGGGAACACCCCTAGTTACCTCTCTCCATTTTGAAAATTTACTATTTATTCCTACTCTTTGTTCCCTGTCTTTTAACCAGTTCTCAGTCCTTGAAAGGATCTTCCCTCTTATCCTATGACAACTTAATTTATGTAAGAGCCTTTGGTAAGGGACCTTGTCAAAGGCTTTCTGGAAATCTAAGTACACTATGTCCACTGGATCCCCCCTGTCCACTCTAATAGATTAGTAAGACATGGTTCCCCTTTACAGAAACCATGTTGACTTTGCCTAAAAAATTATGTTCAACAATTTACACATCCTACCTGTAAAAAATATAGAACAGGATTAAAGTCCAGCAGCATCCTCTCTGCTTGCCTGCTGTGTGCTCGCAGCTTAGTGCCAAGACCTCCTGCTGGGGCGGGAGACAAAAGGATACATCCTGGCAGGAACCAGGACGTTCTCCCAGCATGTCGCAGTTTGTAGTCCACAACTTGTAGTTCCCAGGGGTGTTGTTGAAGCACACTGGATCTTAGGCTACACCTACATGAAATATTAGAGTGTGTGCTTATACACTCCCAATTATTTGTATCCACAAAAAGAGAGGCCTGATGAAATCCAGTCTGGTAATTTAGCATACACCGTGGAGGTGGGTTGGGACATATTGCCACATTCCGGCTTCAGGTATGTGCTTGTCTTCTTCCCAGCTATCTCCCTGACTTCAGTGAGAGTTGGATCTATATATGCAAAGACAGAATAGGGCCCGTAAATTTAGCAAACCATTTAAGCCCCCGCCTCCCAACCCATCTATGAGGAAGTCCTTTGAATCAAAGGGCTTTGTTTGGGGGAAATGATAGAAATTACTTAGTGTTACCTGCCACATTAGTTGACCCTAGTCTCTCATTGTGATAGTGATGTCTGTTGAAAATGATAAAATAAAAGGCAGAGGGAATGTGCTTTTGAATGACACACATTCTCAACTAGTTTAAAGACTTTCAAAGCTGTTGAAAAACCTAGGTTTTTTTATATTCTGTACTCTTTAATATTTGGTATTCTATAATCTTTTTAAAAAAAATCCACTGGTTTGGAATCATATTTAATGTATCCCTTCTTTGGAGAAAATAGGCATAATGCCTAACAGCTTTACACTTATGCATTAGTGAGCATATTTTTTCCCCAGTCTCTTTACTAACTGTTCATTATCTTGAAAATTTTCCCTGTTCAATGTCTGTTTTTTTTTCAGGTTATTTTATATACACATGTAGAGTTATGTGTTTATGCACACACACGCGCGCACACAGTGTACATACAGGAGTATAACATTTCTTTTTTTTTTTCTTTAGCTATCATACCTATGCAATGGTTACTATGTGTGAAAATTATTTGCTTCATGAATTCCAGTAATTCTGTTTTGGTGCTTCTTGCCCTTGTCTTTATCTCTGTAATCAATCACACAGGAACAAAATGATCTAAAATGCTCTACAATGATCTTAGGGAAGAGCAAAATCTATGAGGAGGGGAAGATGTTTAGAGCTTAGTTTTAATTGTACCACATTCTTCTCCTCTAACCACCAACCCACCCCCCAGTCTTCGCGTATGTCTTCACTACCTGCTGGATTGGGGATCGATTTATGGTGTCTTGTCAAGACACGATAAATTGATCCCCAAAGGGACTCCCGTCGACTCTGGAACTCCAGCTCGCCAAAAGGTGCAAGGCGGAGTCAACATGGGAGCCCGCTGCCGACTGCTGCCACTGTGAGGACGGCAGGTAAGTCGACCTGAGATGTGCCAACTTCAGCTACATTATTCATGTAGCTGAAGTTGCGTATCTTAGGTCAACTCTCCACACCCTACTGTAAACCAAGCCTATCATATATATATACAAACACAGAATTCAAAAAGGCATATGAAGAGATTTGAAATTAATGATTTTCAGAGTGGAAGAAATCTTCTGTTGGAAAAGGTTTGTTGCTCCTCTCTTCTGTTACACAGAGGAGCAGAACGGATGTTTATCTAAGGTTTATAAATCTACTGATGCTGTTGACTTTGGTGTTAACACTGTGTTCCATAAGCAGGATGAGCTGGAACTTTCCTTTTCCCACAGTGTTCAGGAACCCATCTGTTTCCTGGGTGACTCCAGCCAGTTTCTTAGAACCAGGAGAGCTGGGCAGACTGGATCCTGTAGACTTCAGGGTAGCCAGATTGTAGCTTCCGCCTGGAATAAATCATTATGAGAATATGTAAATCCTGCTTTTCCCTGTAAGGAGAGACACCTGGAAAGAAGCAGATTGTGTTCAGGGGTCCCTAAAGAAATTTATGGGGAAGTAAATCACTTTGTATTTTGTGCAGTTGTGTTTTAAATGATAGACTCTTGCCAGAGGTCTCTGCCTATCAAACTGTAGAGAAAAGTGTCACTATTCTGGACAAACTCAAGTAAATGCTGGCGCAGGAAGTACATTTGATTTTATTTACTTTTTGTGGTTGATCTAGCCAGCCACACTGGGGGGCAATGGCTGCGTAGGAAAAATGGCATTGTGGATTCCATCCTTATCTCACTGATTCTTTACCAAGTGTGATGACTTTACAAATACAAGCATGCCTTTTCTAATTGACATCCTTGCAAACTCTACTTGGGACATTTTTTTCCTTCTGTCGTCTTGTGCATCATCATCAATACTAACAGCTCCGTAGGCCAAACTCTTTCTAAATTGCAGATGACACCTGTGCAACCCTGCAGTGGGTTTGTACTGTTGGAACTTAATAAACAGTCATATTAGTGCACAAGAGGAAATAGAATCCAGTTTATCCTTCCTTTGCTATGGTGATTCTTCAGGGTTTCAGAGGTAAAAACTTTGTTACTGCAGTTGTAAGCTCAAAAATTTGTGTCTCTTACCAACAGAAGCTGGTCCAATAAAAAATATTACCTCATCCACCTTGTCTTTCTAAAGTGCCACTTTTTCACAGTCACATTTAACACTAGAGCAGGTTCCTTTCAAGAATAACTATTTAGGCCTTAAGAACAAGGAGTACTTGTAGCACCTTAGAGACTAACACATTTATTTGAGCATAAGCTTTCGTGGGCATATTCAAAAAAAATGTTAGTCTCTAAGGTGTTACAAGTACTCCCTGTTCTTTTTGCTGATGCAGACTAACACGGTGACTACTCTGAAACCTATTGGCCTTGATACTGTTCTTGGGGCCATCCCAGTACATAGCAAGAAGTTTTCAGGATTTTCACCAGAATGCCTGTGTGAGGTTTTCTGACCAATTTTGCCAATTTGAGGTGTTTGGATGATTTCAGTCAGCATCCGAAAGCTTATCTGAACTAAATCTAGCAAACCAGAAGATCAAACAGGGAAGTTTTGTGAGGAAATTCTCCAGGTGAAGGAGGACCAACTGTGACCCCTGGGATGAGCTTTGTTTGTGTTTGTGTACTTGCTGCTTGACTAGTCTATAGTGTGGTCTCTTTGTGGGGCAATGCAGAGCCTAATGGCTTGCTAAGTAAGTGTGAGAGCTTCTTAATGAGGCTTTGATCCCTAATCCCTTTTGGATCCATTAACTGCTAACCATGGGGAAGGGCTACTCAGGGAGAATAGGGGTTTAAAAAGCCAGTTCATAAGTGATCAGAGGGTAGATGAACAGGAGCAGCAAATGGAAGTTTTGTGAGGGACTTTAGAGAGAAAGCATGAGAGCTAGATACACCTAACAATCTCTAAACTAAAAAAAAATTAAAAAAGCAATTCGCAAAAGCTAATAGGAAAAAATTCTGTAAATCAGACACAGGAAGGCTGCCAAATAGTTAGTGAGGCCACTAAAAGATCAAGGTGCTAAAGGAGCACTCAAAGAAGAGAAGGCCATTACAGAGAAGCTGAATGAATACTTTGCATTGGTCTTCACTGCAGAGGATGAGAGGGACTTTCCCCACATTTGAGCCATTTTTAGGTGACAGATCTGAGGAACTGTCCCACAGTGAGGTGTCAATGGAGGTGGTTTTGGAACAAGCTGATCAATCGAACAGTAATAGTCATCAAGACCAGGTGTTCTCAAATAACTCGGTTATGAAATTGCACAACTACTAACTGCAGTATGTAAAACAGTTAAATCAGCCTCTGCAGGCACAAGCATTTCAGTTATCACTGCCTCTCATGTTTTTATTCTGATCTGGGGGAACGGAGCTCTTTGTACATTTCTTTCTGTTATGTGGTACTTTATTACATTTAGTTCATTCTTATATTCTATTTAGTTTCTATCCAACAATTGGGATGAAAGGCATAGTGGTTCAACAAAGATATGTTGCTCTATAGCCAAGCAAAAGTAAACAGTGAAAAGATTCTGTAGAGTGTTCTTTTACTTTATTTATCTTGAAAGTCTCACTGAACCTTAGGTGTCCCATGTGTTCTTGTATCTGGCTAACCATTGAGTCACTGGTCCAGCTCCCCTCATGTAAGCCCAACACCATTAGTCAGTAGTTAGAATGAAAGTGTAGTGTATATATTGTGTATGTCTAGGGGGCAAGCAGCAGGGTTGGTGTTTGAGTTTCTATATATATTGGTAAAAATGTAATACAGAGACGAAGAGCATTCATTCTAGATCTAAGTGCATCATGGGATTTATTTCTTGAAGTGGTGAAGTTATGTTGTTATGAATGGATGTCATAATGTGCACCAGAGCAGAACAGCTGATCTTCCCTCTTGAAGAAATGGGCCAAAGAGGATCATAATTAATATAAAAGGTTTTCTAATTATATCAAAATTAGACTTGTAGAAATAAATTCACTGAACTTTCTCTTAAATACTGTTTAAACTAGACAGTGTTTTTTTGTGTGTGTGTGTTTTTTTCACAATGAGCAAACATTTGTTGTGTTAGTGACAGAGTGAAGTTCCCTGGCACTCTGACTTCAGAAATGCAAGTAAGGCAATGATGGGAAGTGAAAGTTAACTTGCAAGTCATGGTGCTGATGCGATGCTGACCTTGCCATGCAAACCATTACAGAAAAAAGTGATTGGTACAATATGTAAACTCTTATTGTCCCATTGTATCTCTGGAAAAACAATCATGCAAAGGTGGCAGGTGCCTAAAATGTGAAGTGGAGCTTTAGGTGCTAAACACCCTCAGACCTATGGCTAGGGTTAAAAGTGCAGCTGTCACAATAACAGATTCTTTATTTAGGTAGCTACTTAGAGTCAAAGTTGATAAACTGGTGAAGCACACAAACTTTGACCTTTAATTAATACAAATATAGTTGAAATCATGGGGAAAATGTATGTAAGTGTAAGAATAAAGTAAGTATAGTAAAGTGATTTCCTGCATTGGCCATGTACACAGTCTTACATTGTGCATACCTACAACCTTAGGGAAACCATTAGTAAGAAAGATGGAAGGAACAGTAAGTGGAGATCACCCCAGTAGGAAGGCGTTGGGCCAGGCTTCCTGCATAGTTATCCCAGATTGTTGTCCTATGTCCCAACATCAGGGTAACTATATATTTATACACCTTTTTCTATGCCTCCTCCCCCTCAATGTTTCAAGGACCATATCTGATGAGATTTCAGACCCTGTCCATGTGTGGTAGTCTGGCTAATCATGATTAAATTTTTGATTGCTGACACAAGCCATTTATGTTAAGAAATTATGTACATCAATGCAGTTATCTGCATAGTTACTAATTTTGCCAAAGACCCAGAAATCCTTCAAATCACAAGATTACTTACACAATTATGTGGTGTACCTGGTCTTTTGTGCTCACTTGTTTGTGTCCCGGCATGAGAAGACAATTATATGATCTAAGTTTATATCCTTAGGCCTGCTTTGACGAACTGAATCCTAACCCTGTCACGCCTACCACACTAAGCATCACATTAAAGCAATAGGACTCTCTCTCATAGCAAAACCTAACATTCTTACTATTCAATCGTCTTCCATTTCAGCCTGTTACACTTCAATAAGCATCATTTTGAGCATTTAAGCGTGTAATATATGATGCACTTCTTATCTAGAACTATTTGAGTATAGAGATCAGTGTTGACCAGTTACCCTAACCCAATCTCTTCCCAAAGGTCATTACTTTCCATCTGTAAGATTTTCATAGGAAAAGAGTGATATACTTATTGCAATGGGGTTGGGAGTTTGTATTTTATATTAGTAAATGTTAATAAATATTCAGTGTTCAAATAAGCTGTTAAACAAATGAAACTTTAAAGCCACATGCTTTCCTGTAGAAACGAGGGCCCATACAAGGAAATAGGTGATCTCATAGGGCATTTTAACAGTGATTGCATATGTTCATCATTAGTAAGACAAATATAGTTGTCCAATACTTGTCCTTCTCTGTGTTTATATTATACTTGCTGAAGTTCAAGGTTGAAATATTACATAATTAATCAAATCTTTAAAAATTAGGTTTCTCTTCAGAAAAGTCCTCTTTGTGGTGTAAGATTATCCTATGCCTTTACAAGTCTACCTTAAGATTTACATTTTGCATTCCAACTACCATTTTTTGACATGGGGACTCAAAACTATGTATGAAATAGAGAATTCAGAAGCAAAACAACAAGTTCAAGGTTTAGCAAGATTTACTGGAATTAGTGCAGTGAGAGTGCTGTAGTGTATAATATCATCAAGCCGTCCATAGCTGCCATAGGCTTATATATCATCATTTTAGCCAAACTATGTATCTCTCCTTTTCACCTATTCAGCTACTTTCCACATCATCTGGACATTTGTAGAGGGGAATTCATCATTATTTCAAGGTTACTTATGAATTCCTCCTGCCCAAGTTCTAGGTCATTTATTTTATAAAACGATGGCTCACAAATACATTGAGTTCCATTATCAACTTTATCTTGATAACAAGCTCCTTCCTGTATAGTGTTCAGACTGTGTAGCTTTCAAGTTTAAACCCTTAAGGCTCTAATCACAAAATGTTATGACCCATACACCCTTTTAAGCTTGATAAATAGGGGAATTTAGGACCTTTCATTCATAAATTAAAGGCCAAAGGCAAATGTTCACTTCTCCTATTCGAAACCGGTGATACTTTGACAATGGGGGCTGTAGACAATAGAGGGATGATGATTATGATGATGGCCCTGAATGTTTCCCTTTTCTACCTGACAGCTGCAGAATCTTGCAGTTTAACTTCTGTTGCTGCCTCCTCCTCTTTTCCCTGCCTCAGTAAAATAATTAGTAACATGTAAACATCTTAACCTATAAGCTTATAAGGGCCTGATAGTCCTGTTAATTTACAGAAATTCCACAACATTAAATAATGTACTTGGTGTTTGAAGATGCAATTCTCATCTGGGCTAAACCTATTTATGTCAATGGGGGTGTAGGATCCATTCCATAAAGGGCTTTGGCCAGTGGCAAATTAAAATTAAATTAAATTAAAGGCAAATTAGCAGCAAATTAACCTGTTAATTGAGGAGGTCACGTTTTTCAAAAGCAGGAACCAAAAATCAGGCCCTTAACTAAATGGTCTATTTTTCAGAAGTGCTAAGCACTCTGTGCTTCACCCTTGCCTGCAATGGGAGCTAGTGGGTGGTCAAGACCTTTAAAAACGAGTCTTTAAGTGCTTAAATATGGATGTAGGAGCCGTAAGCTCCTAATTTTAAAAATCTTGACCTGATGGTTTAGTTGTGGCTATCACATTTCGTTAAAAGATTTCTAAATGATTTACAGACAATAATCAAAACTCATATAAACCCTGCAGGGCGATAACTATTATCATAATTTGCATTTTACATATCAAGAGAGTGTAAATGATCTAATTGCTCAGTGATTTCAGGGCAGAGCTGGGAATAGAACCTTGGAGCCCTGGTTGCAAATCACCCACTCACTAACTGACAATGCTCCATCCTCTTAAAAAAAAATAAAAGTGAAAGTAGTTTGTTCTTGTCTCTTTTTGGTTTTTGGTTTTGTGATAGTTCCTTCTTTCCCTTTTTTGTGGTGAGTTTAGGAGTTTCTTGGGCATGGAACATGTTTATGGATGGTAAATATTTATACATAAAAATTCTTAGCTGGATTCATTCTGTTAGAGAGTCTCACTTCAGACTTAGTATTTCTTGGAATTAAAAATATGTAGAGTAAATCTTAGTGAGTGTATGAGCAGCCACTCTGGGGTACAATTAAATAAGGAAATTGCTATATGACACATCTGTGCTATTCAGCAGCTGAACATTTTCTGATTGTTGTTTTGGTAATATTCTGCTGAAGAATATTTACCTGCCCATTCCAAGTGCAGTGGTGCTTTCAGTAGACAGCAGCAGAGTCTGAGATGGTTGGGTTGACCAGGTAGCAAGTGTGAAAAATCAGGACAGAGGGTGGGGGATAATAGGAGCCCATATGAAAAAAAAAAAGCCCCAAATATCAGAACTGTCCCTATAAAATTGGGACATCTGGTCGCCCTAGAGATGGTTAGTGATCCAGACAAGTCAGAGCTTGAGATAGAGGAGGAGAAGAAGAGACCATTGCTTCCTCTTTACTGTTATGGCTACTGAGCTCCCTGTAACTTCTATCATTTTTGTTTGATGGAGACACACCTCTCTAACTCATTCAATCTTTACTTCCTTGAAGGCCTTCCCTCCCTGCCACCCAAGAAATCCACATCCTTGGAAGTAACAGGAATAAAAAACCTTTGTGTCAGGATTCTGACAAAGACAGTCAGAATCAAGGGTCAGAGCAGGGTCAAACCTGAGGCTGGGAGTATCAGAGAAGTTCATAGCTGGGTTCCAGGCTACAGTAGGTACCAAGGGGCAGAGTTTCAGGATCAGGAGTCAAAGTCCAAATCTATCCAATGATGAAGGCAGGAGTTCAAGAGTAAGAATAGTCACAGCAGCCACAGGAAATTCTCACTATTGACTGGACACTTCTTGACACGTCCCTTGTGTTTATATATGGTAGGAAGCTGTAGTGGGGCGGCTGCCCCACTCCCTGAGAGAAAAGGCTAGAACAGGCCAGAGAGGCCGCACAGACCAGCAGCCAATCATCAAAGGTGTAGAGAGAGCCAATCAGGGCTGGGCAGGGCCCTATATAAAGACTGCCTAGCAAGGGAGAAAGGAGTCTCTCCCTGACTAGCAAGGGAAGAGGACTGGCTTCTGAGGAAAGGAGGTAAGCACCTTGGACAGAGCAGTGCTGGGGGAGTGGAGGAGCGGAGGAGAACTCCAGCCCATTACCTGACAGCTGTAGCCCCTGACTAGAGGTTCGAGAAAGTATAAGGGGCCAAAGGGGAAGATAGTTTGACAAAGGGAGAGGAGGAGGTTAGAGAGGCTGCCGTTAGAGCAGACATGGGCAAACTATGGCCCGCGGGCCACATGTGGTCCGCCGGTCATTTTTATCTGCCTGTCAGCTTTGGCCAGGGGTCTCTCCCTCCCGGCCCAGTGCGACAAGCCATGCGGCCCCGTGTTCTGGGCCCTGGGGTGCAGGGCCAGGCGCGGCAAGCCGCGTGGCCCCACACTCCTGGGAGGGGTCCGGGCCGAGTGGGGCAAGCCGCACAGCCCCACGCTCCCGGGTGTGGGGGGGGGAGGCTGAGGGCGGAAAGCCGTGTGGCCCCGAGCCGGTGCCTGGGCCGACCGCGGTAAGCTGCAGGTCCCCGCCCTCCTGGCCGAGGGCCCAGTGTGGCAAGCCATGCAACCTCGCGTTCGGGGCGTGGGGCTGAACAGGGCAAGCCGTGCGCGCTCCTTTCCCGGCCGGGGGGCCGAGCAGAGCGCGGCAAACGGCGGGGCCCCGTTCTCCTGGCAGGGGACTGGGCCGAGCGCGGCAAGCCTCTGGGCCCTGAGCTCCCAGCACGGGCAGAGCGCAGGAAGATGCGTGCTTTGGCAGAGCATTGAGAGCCACGAGGCTCCGCACCCGGCTGATCAGGTAAGCCAGTTTTTTTGGAGGGGATGTGGGGGCGGTTAGGGTGTGGGGGGTCTCCAGAGGGTGGTTAGGGAACAGATATGGGGGCTAGAGAGGGGGTGGGGTCCTGGGGAGCAGTTAGAGTGGGGGGTCTCTGGAGGGGGCGATCAGGGGAGAAGGGGGTAGTTGGATGGGTCGGGGTTCTGAGGGGAATAGTCAGGGGGCGGGAAGTGGGTGGGGGTCTGATAGGGGGCGGGGCCTACCTTACGCGGCCCTCTGCACAATTTTGAAGCCCAGTGTGGCCCTCGGACCAAAAAGTTTGCCCACCTCTGCGCTAGAGGGTCCCTAGGTTGGCACCCAGAGTAGCAGGTGGGCCTGTGTCCCTCCCCTTCCCCCTTGTACTGCACCTGGCCGTGGAGGAGTGTGGCCAAGATAGGTTGCAACATGCCCCTGACATGAGGGGCTAGGCTTTGGGGTTGTGATTGGCCACTGAGGCAAGCTGAAGGACTGTTGTTACGACCCTCACCCACCCCTCCCCGGAAGGGAGTGAGAATGGAGTAGAGGGCACTGCCAGAGGGCAGTGTCCTGAAGTAGATGCCACTGAGCAGTGAGCACCGCAGGTCCCAAACCCAGCAGAGCAGACAGCAGGCAAGGATCCACTCGCAGAGGGTTCTCCATGACTGACAACAGCTAATTTCCGGATTGACTAGCAGGAGGTATCATGGTGGTGAGTCTTCGCTTTGCTACAGGAGCCAATCACGACCTCTCCAGGAGGCCACTTGACAGTAGCTTTAACCAGCTTGCATGCCATTGCCCGTGACCCACTCTGGACAAAGACTAAGGGAAGTCCTGACTACTGGAGAGGTCAGCTGTCTGGCCTGGGTGCTAAACCCACAGGGCCTTACATTACCCTCTCCCCAGCCCCGCCCCCCAACCCCACCCACCCCCACACACACCCACACACACACCCAGCCAAGCATGGAAGGCAGCATGGAAGCCTACCACATGATTGGGACATAGATTTGGGACATGGGCTCCCAGGATTGTTGTTCTGGGCCAGAGCCTCCTGGTCTACAAGGTACTAGAACATGTGATTTTTGAGTCCCGTATCTTGTGGACCTCATGCTTATTGTGTCCTTGGATCCACACCAGAGTGGGCAGTGGTTGAACCTGGTGACCAAAAGGGTTGTCAGTGTTGGTTTTAGCAAGGATACATGTAGACTTGTCAGGCAAGCCTCTAATCTCTTCCTCCCCTATCTGGAGAGTGGGCCTACTTTTCTGAATGCCCAAAGAACCAGGATGAAATGAGTAGGCCAGCTACCTATTGAAGGTCCAGGAGATGGATTCTTCTGGGACTGTCCAAAGAATGTAGGAAATGGGAAAGGGAATACAAATTATCAAAAGGGAGGAGTATCTGATGGTAAGGATGGAACTATGTTTGTTGGTGGGAGGTGTAAATCCTGCAAAGACAATAGGAAGATTTAGGAAAGCGTTGATAATCAGATTATATTTGGAATCTGACTGTTGGAACCCCTAAATATCAATATCTTAAATTCTAATATGAGCCTGTTTGCCCATAAATGTCAACCTGGATTGGCGGGTAGAGATTGATCTTTCGGGGATCAATTTATTGCATCTCATCTAGACGTGATAAATTGATCCCCTAGTAGTCTCCTGTCAACTCCAGAATTCCACAGCAGCGAGAGGCAACTCAGTGCTGTGAAGACGCCAAGGTGAATCCACCTGATTACATCAACTTCAGCTATGCTATTCACATAGCTGAAATTGCATCTGTTATGTCGATCCCCTTTGCTCTCCTTGTGTAGACCAGGACTATGTAATGGTTGCTGTGGCATGCCACTTTTCTTTATGTGAGCTGCATTTTGAATAGAATAATCATACAGTTATGGGAGTCCCCTGGGAACCAAAATTCTCAAAGCACAGTATGCCAAACAGAATGGCGCTAAGGTTCTGTTCCCCTCTCTGTGAATGTGACACTCATTGACGCTAATGGGAATGATGCACACAAGTGAGCGAAAAGCCCACAATTTGTGTCTGACATTTTATATAGCTAGAGTATAGCTCATGAAAGGTTCAACAGGGAAATGAATAGAGTGCTTTCAAGCCAATGTATACAGATAACGTAGGAAACAAACAGAGCATACACACATACTTCCATATATTTTAGCAGAGAAGAAATAAAACTTTTTTCTGCTGTCTATAAAAAAAAATTCTAAAATGTGTTTTAAACTTGTTTCTCAAAATATAAAATCCTATTGTCAGACATTAACTACAAGTTAAAACACATTTTTTTCTTGAGATTGCACCACATCTCATCCTTCACTTTAGCTGACTCTCACAGGGGCTGGGTAGCCACCTGGGAAGATATTTTTGTGATAAAAACAGTTGCAGCTGGTCCTTGGCAAACTCCTCTGTCATTTATGTTGGCAGCTCTTGGAGTTGCCTGTGTCTTTGTCCTGCGGCTAAGCAGCTGAATGGTGTTCTGACTCCCACTGGCCTCTTGGACTCAGTTCAGTTTTATTCCAAGGAGCTGGCAGAAGTTGATCTCGTGATGAATCCAGTCCAGTACAAATCCTATGAGAGGGATTGGATAGCACAGTACTGTTTTTTTTCCTCCTCTTTTTACATCTTCATCTTGGCTTTCAGTCTGATGACATCTTAGCTGGAAAGCAAGTAATATATTAGTTCAAAAGAGCATTTGATGCCAAATGTCATTGTGAAAAGAACATATATACTGATGCCTTAGGCCAGGCACATTTTGTGTTTAAGTGAAATCTAATAATTTGTCCATTCCTCATAGTTTCTGCCATCTCGGTACTCCTTTTGGCATTCTGCAACAGTTGCATTTGGAGTCAGAGTGCTCATGTAGATGCTAGCAGGAGCAGTTGAATGTCACCATGTCAGATGTCCGATGCTGTCTGATGAGTACACGGAAATAGGCTTTTTCTATAATTATACCTACTCATGTGGGCAGAGCTCATCAATTACAGGGTTTCCAACGGTGATGTTATAATATACTGCTCAAGCTATGCTTTTTTTAAAAAAAAAAAAAAAATGTTTTAAAACATGTGAAAGTAATCATGCAGTTTTGTCTCATTTTCGTTAGATAGTGTGTCAAATCAGTATTGCCATTAATGTGAACTGCCATCACTGTTGTTATATGATGACATGTTGGAAAACTTTATGAACTCTAAGGAATGAGTGAACTTATCTCCATGCTTGCCTTGTGCTCCATGAAAGAGCCAGAAAAGTGTCTACCTCAAAAACAGGAGGAATAGAGGTTCTTCTTTGAGTGATTGTTCATGTCCATTCCAGTTAGGTGAGTGTGCGCTGTGTGCACAAACATCGGAAACTTTTTCCCTGAGTAGCTCCCATTTGGACAGCAGGGGAGCACCCTAGAGTGGCACCCTTAGGGCGGTGTATATAGTACCCTGCCAGTCCGACACCCCTTCAATTTCTTCTTACTGTCTGTGATGGTGTTAGAACATTCTCTCACTCTCACTTGCGAGTGATCCCTTAGCCTTTCAGTCTTCTAGTTAGAGTAGTTCTTAGATTATCAGTTAGTTAAATACGGTTGTATTCAGGTGTCTGGAGGCTAGTTCCAGCAAACTCAGGGTTTCAGAGCTTGCGCCATGTGCCGCAAGTTCATGCCTATCAGCTACCCCCACAAGTCCCGTTTCTGGTGTCCGGGAGAGGCTCATAGGACAGAGCACTACAAAATCTGTAAAGCCTTCAAGCCACGCACTAAGAAAGAACGAGACTTTCGCCTTAAGAAGTTGCTCATGGAGTCTATGTTACAGCCACTGGCCCCAGACCGACTGGCACCGGCCGGCTTCCTCGGTGCAAAGTGCCCTGGCATCCACGCACAATCCAGCACCACAATTCACTGTAAATTGCTGGCACTGTGGTAGAATGACCAATCTCCGCACCGGTCAACCTCTCTGGGGCCTGGGCTACACTAGTGGAGGGAGTTTGAACTAAGGTACGCAACTTCAGCTATGCTATTCACTGAAGTACCATAGTACAGAGACTCCCTATTGATTATGTCTGAAAAGGCACCTGTGTGTTGCTTATTCTAGCAAGTATGTGAAATGCCTTGTGCTTATGAAATGTGAAACAGCTATACCTGTTTTGATGGGAGTATGTGACTAATTGGTGTGTGGGGCTGAAATGTCCTACTTTTGGGGAATTCCACCATTCAAGCACAAGTGCATGAAACATACAGCAGTCCTAGCTCCACGTCCTGATCGTAGGAGCCTGGGGGCATGGGACCCCCAGAATGAGACGGTATTGAGGGCGCGCGGAGTCGGTCGGCACTATACCCGGCTCATGAGACAGCTCATGGTGTCTCACACCATCAGGTGGTCCAGGGACATATACACTGAACACATCACAGGACATCGTCAGTACCAGGTCGAGTAGCCGAGACCGCCAACCAGGGAAACAACCCACCTCTCCCCTCCCTGACAGACAGAGGGACGCACTCCACCCATGTACTTATTGCCTACACCTCCATGGACTTGGACTCCTACTACATCCCGTGGGTGGCGTACCCGTACACACCTATACACTGACGCCTTAAAAAACTCCCACAACCCAATCTCGATTTATGCTGGATATGAAATATGCATGTACCTTGTAAACCCTGTATCTGTTACCTACAATCGCCCATAACCCCAGCCTAACTCCAGATGTCCAGTACCTTACTTCTCAGTGTCTGTATATTTTCATTTTTAACATTAGTTTTAATAAAAGTTTTATTCCTTTAAGTGCACAGTTTCCTCCTTAGGAGCACACTGCAGATTAACTTCTTTTTACGTTCATGAGCCCTTCCATTCTCTAGGGTTATTATGCAGATGGAGATCTCAGTTTTAGAATCAAATACAAAAGGCTCCAAATCCTAAAACATCCCAAATTTTGCAAAGTAAAATGTTGTTGTGATGGTGTTGGTGGGAGGAATTTGGAAGCACACCTTTAAAAGTATTTAGACTGTTGCCAACTAGAATGCTTGTCCTGACTTCCCTTGCATCAGCTCTGCATTCTCCTCCTAGGATTCTCTAGATGCCAATGCCTGCATGTGAAAACAAGAGACAACAGTCAAATGATTGAGATTCCTATTTAGTTCTTGACACTTGGAAAGTTGGCATTCTTTCTACTGTAACTCTTGGCAAGCCATGTCTACACTGAAAAAGAGTATTGTATTTGAAAATGTGTTAAGTAACATGGTTTAACGCAATATTAAACTTTATTTTGCACCTAGTTTAGATAGGGACAAATTGCGTTCAAAACAATTTGGCCATGTCTGCACTAGGTGGCTTAGCTGTGTTTAACATCTGTGACAAAGGTCCAAGTTTGTACTCGTGGGTCCTGCACTTCCTGGCAGATTTAGGGGCCTCAGAAACTCATCTAGGCCCCAGAGTGACCTCCCTTTCTCAGTATAATTGGCAAGAGTCACCACCTAGTGAGTTACCTTCATCACAGGCCAGTATGGAAGATGGAAAGAGCAGGGGGGAGCCCGGGCCCGCCCTCTACTCCGGACTCCAGCCCAGGGACCCTAATAGTATCAGCTAAGATGGCTGACTTTTTATCCACAAAACACAATACAATTCCCTGGGCTACTTCCCCACAGCAGTCCCTGCTTCTTCAAACTCCACCTCACCCTTACTTCAGGGCCTCCTTCCTTCTGTATGATATGTTGTCCACCACTCAGTCTCACCAACAGCACAACTTCCTTCCACAGCTCCTGACACCCACAACCCACCTGACTAACTGGGAGGTTTTTATCTGGTTTCAGCCAGTCCCTGATTGGCTTCAGGTGTCCCAATTAGGCTAGCTGTTTCTACTCCTTTCTAGAAGGTTCTTAATTGGCCCCAGGTGTCTTGATGGGTCTGGAGTAGCCTTTGTTTGGCTATCCAGGGAACAAGGACCTGCACATCCTGAGACTAATATACCTGCCTTCCAGCACTCTCCTATATCCTTCTGGTCTGACTCCGTCACACATCTCAGTAGCTTTTGTTAGCTAGCATGTTTTCTAGCAGAATGCTTTTTTTCCCGGTACAGAGACCTGTCTGGAAGTGAATGGTTAAACTGGTGAGTGCAGGAATAGTCCACCCAGTGCAGCAACATGTTAGCTGATTTTAAGCCAACATTAGAGCAGTACAGTTAATGACTTAGTAAGAGAAGGAGAAAGGAAAAAAAAATTAAAATGCAAAGGCCAAAGCCTTTCTATCTGTTACCTTTTGTAACTTACTTTTGATTCTTCCTTTGTATGATGATTTTACTTAGGTTTACATTTGTTTCAGCATCCTTCATGGAACCAGTTGCAAGATATGGGCTTAATGGTTATGTTGTTAATATGGCTTTTTTATTCAATTTCCCTAGATGACACTGACATTTTGTATTGTACCATCACACTGAAAATGTTATACTGTATTATTAGCATTGAAAAGCTGCTGACAACAGTGCTGCTTGCTGAGTTTTTCATGCTGAACACTTCTTGGGGAGCTTTTGGTTCCTTCAAAGAGTGCACGCTTAACTTCCTCCTTCAAAACACAAATGTCTTCATTTACCCACTATGCAGGTAATATAGGCATACATATGTGCAATGTGACACTCTTTTATTCAGAATGTTTAAAATATTAACAATTTCTTTAAAAAAATAAAAAGTGAGAAGTAAATTTAGTTTAAAAAATGTTAAAATGTTGAGAAACAAATGAGTACGTAGAGAGATTATCAGAAGTTAACAAATTGTGTCTATTATCATTTTGATCACTTTCACCCCAATCCAGGAAAGATATACAGCTGTGCTTAAACTGATGCTTGTGAACGGACCCATTGCTTTTAATGGGAGTACAGCTGAAATAAAAAGCATGTAGTTGGCCCTGGGTCAAAGCCTAGTGAAGACAGTTGATCCAGGCTCCCCTACCAACCTTTAAAAGTGGAATAACAAAAAGTCTATCCCTCGGTGGGAAATCCAGCTGGGGAAAGCCCTGAATCCACAAGGGTCCAGGCCTTAAGCCCCAAGGCTAAGGATAAAGCCCTTGTGGGTGCCGAAAGACTTTTCTGTTATTGGACTTTTCTTTTTGTACAACCCAAAAGGGGTGGACTGAAAATAAGGACCTGGCGGGAGGGCTGAGCCACCAAAGAAGGGCCTGATCCCAGTGGACAGAGTTGTGGAGGAAAAGGCAGATATCAGAAAGAGGGACCATCTGTGCCACCCCTGCCTGCATCCTAGGCACCACTGCTAGTGAGGGTCACCTTCACAGTGCCATAGAAAAGCCCACAAGGAACTTAATAATTCTGTCTTTGCAGTAGGGTTTGATTAGTGTGGGTAAAATCAGGACTTTGGCTTCATAGTGAAAAATGAGTGCAAATCTAAATACAGCACCATTCATCCTGTGCACTGAATGAGGTAGGAGTGATGGGGGGAAAAATAGTAAAAGTGTATGTGATCATATAGTTAAAGACAGTGTCATAATGTATATGTGCAAGGGAGCTGAATTAGGTTGAACAGGCAACCTTAATTCTGGCATTTCCTCACCTGAGTGCTTGACTGTACGCTTTCAATTTTTAACATAGGTGTGTCTGTGTGTACTTAATATTTATATTGCAGTAGCGTCTAGGTGTCCCACTCATGTTTGGATACTCATTAAGCTGATATGGTACAGGTGCTTATGAACATATGGTCTGTGCCCTAAATAATTTACGTATTATATGGAACTGGTTCCCTGCAGAACCTGTGGCTTCCTTCAAGTGCATAGCAGTACTAATTGGGTTAAAGAACTATAATGAGACTACAAATTCTACCTCCCTATACCGACGATGCTGACTTTTTATTTATTAGTAAAGTTCAAAGCCGAACTATCTCTTATGAAGGTCTTTAAGAAGCACTCAAAGAGAAGGAACTTATTTGTAGTCAGTTGGCGACCAAGATATGCTAATTAACATTAACATCTGGGATGTAATATAATTAACATACACTGTGGAGACTAGTCCCGTGTGTCAGGTGTATCAGTATTTTCCACTATTTTATTAAAATAATTCCCAAACGAAAACTTTAAACTGGATCACAAATATACAGCAATAGCTGGGGGGAAGGAGGAGAGGGGGAGGGGACAATAAAAAATAAAACAAAACAACAACAAACAACCCTTAAAGAGTGGTCAGGGTTTTGAAAAACAAATTATGGAAACTTTTGGAAATTGTAAGTTGTGGTAAAACTTAACAAACAAAAACCAAAACCTTTGGAAATTAGCAGTTGTACCTACAAAAAATTATATACTCATAGAATTCCAAGGCCAGAAGGGACCATTGTGATTATCTAGTCTGACCTCCTGTATAACACAAGCCAAAGGACTTCCCCGAAATAATTCCTTTTGAACTAGAGCATATCTTTAAAAACAAAAACAAAAAAAACCCCCTTCCTATCTTGATTTATAAATTGCCAGTGATGGAGACTCCACCGCAACCCTTGGTAAACTGTTCCAGTGATTAATTACCCTTACTATTAAAAATGTTCACCTTATTTGCAGTCTGAATTTGTCTTGCTTCAATGTCTAGCCATTGGATCTTGTTATGCTTTGGCCGGCTAGACTGAACAACCCATTATCAAATATTTGTTCCCCATACAGAAGCTTATAGACCATGATCAAGGCACCCCTTAATCTTCTTTTTGTTAAACTAAATAGCTTAAGCCCCTTAAATCTGTCACTATAAGACATGTTTTCTAATCCTTTTACTACATTCATTGAAAGTCAGTTCATTTATCATACTTGGAAAAGTTACACACACTCAAGGAACTTCATTTGTACAAGTGAACTTAATAAATTGGCATTTTTGTACATATCACAAAGTCTGTTGTTTTCAGGCCTCTTGTCTGCTTCTTTGGGTTAGTCTAATTTTTTACCTGTAACCAGTAAACAAATCATTGCTCTCAACAGGGTCCCACTACAGACAAGAAGACTGTGTAATGTTCAGTTAGAGCCCATGTCACCATTTCATTAGCTTCTGAATATCTGTGGCACAAGTTACAATTAAATCAGTATCCCACATCACATGGTATTTGTTTTTCTATAGGCATATCTGTCATTCTTCCATTTATTAATAAATGAGACATTTATTCTCATCTGTGACTCTGCCAGCTTTAACCATAGATAATGCAGAGGTTGTTTTTTTCTTGGTTAAAGGTTTAGTAGAAATTTAACAGAAAAATAATATTCATAAATACAGACAAATTAAATAACAGAAGTCAACTCCCCATTTTTGTCCACTTAGAAAAGGCTTTGGTCCTTTATTATCTTGTATTTGCTTTTAGTTTTAGAAGGATAATGAGTCAGTTTAGACTGGGCTAAAAAGTCAGGTAGGTTGTGCTGGACTGGACAGCTATAGATGTTCATAAAGGGTAACACAAAGATCATATTTTTTTTACCAGGCATTTGAAAATGTTGTTGGAAAGAGAAAGGGTGGGCAATTCTTTGGGGAGAAAGAGAATTTGTGAGTGTTAACATCACTGTCATTCCTTGTTGGCATCCTCAGCAGAAAGGCTTATCTTGAGTGGGTTTGGAGATTGAATCACTGTCCTTCCTGTAGAATTGGGTCTTTTAATTCAGAGTTGAGACTAACAGGTGAGACAGTGTGAGGAGAGCTAGCCCATGCTGTCTCATTCTATTGACAGAAGACTTCTATTCTACTTTGAGAATTGCCTGTATATGTCAATTATTGTGGCTGTGACAACATGGAGCTGTATAGTTAGCTTTGCCCAGTCTGAATGAGGATCCACTTTGCTCTCTATCACACACTTCAGGATTGACAAAGAGTCCTGTGGCACCTTAAAGACTAACTAAAGTATTAGAGCATAAGCTTTTCGTGGGTATTAGCCCACGAAAGCTTACGCTCTAATACATTAGTTAGTCTTTAAGGTGCCACAGGACTCTTAGTCTGGAATTGCAGAAGTGACAAACACGGCTACCCCTCTGATTCTTGACACTTCAGGATGTCTCCATAGTTCCCCCTGACTCTATACAATGAAATGCAGCCTTAGTTGCTGTTCTGTTTCCCCGGCTGCCTTTGCCAGTAAGCATGAATTCAGTGGTGTCTATTAGGCCCTTCCTTATAGGGCAACTTAAATCCCTTTTTTTTTTTTTTGGGGTGGGGGGGAAGTCAATTTTAGGCTATCTATCATCTTTCGTGGGCACTAAGGTCTCAGTCATTCAGCTGGCTCTGCACAGAGTCCTAGTGACTTCACTGGGACTCCACACATGCATACGTGTATACCTGCTTGGAGAAAGCTGCAGGATTAAGGCCTAAATATATCTTCAGAGGAAATATATGAAGAAGGTTTTGTGGCAGTCATGTCTGATTTTAAGACTCAAGTGTCCTCTTGTGAAAGGCAGTAGTCTCTCACACATTGTAGGTGCCTTTTTAAAGATAAAAGTACCTGTCACCCTGTCTTTGAGGATCATGGGAGTGTTTGGGAGTGAGGCTGAGAGTGGGTGTGCTTTGTATTCTGTTTTTTTTCTGTTGAGATAATGGTTTTTGTATGGGTGTTTAGTTTTGTGGTCGCTGTGCATTTAATTTCAGGATTTCTTCCATTTTACCAGTTTTTTGCCTGCAATCTAGAGGCAGAGGCTTCAGTTTGTTGTGGATTCTGAGAGTTTAACCTGTGGCCTGTGGGTTACGGATTTTGCCTCCAGATGCTGCCTCTGTGGAATGTGTGTTCTAGCTGTGGGGTAGGTGATTGGGTTTAAAAATGGAAGGTGCGCCTCTCGCGTGAGCCAGGCTGTTGTGTTTGTTGCCATGCTTAGCCTTGCTGAGCAGGTGGTTGTGGAGGGAATTGTTGTGGGAAGTGTCTTTTGTCCCTGTTGTGCTCCTCTCGACGCAAAATTGCTGTTAATGTCACTGTCTCTCATGTTCCTCTACACTTAAGAAATGAGTAGCTGGCTAGAGATTTGGTGAGTTGCAGTAAGATCACTAGCCCTCATAGAAGGATCCTTTGGGCTATAAAGCCTCACAGGTTTGGCATGTCTTGCCCTTTCATAAGCAGGTTTATCTGATATTAAACAATGCTTCCAAAGTTCTAAAAGTTTATCTGAAGTATAGGACTGGGGACTATGACAACATTGTGTTTGTTGCCCCTGAGGACATGGCCTGGTTTCGTTGTGGGAGTCTGACAAATCTGGCTAATCAGTGCCCTAAGAAGAGGCAGGCTGCCCCTGGGAATGGTGACCCTGTGCCTGGGATAGGGTCGCCAACTTTCTAACCCCTGAAAACTGAACATTTCTGCCCTGTCCCTTTCCTCGAGGCCACGTCCAGGCCCCACCTCTTCCTCGGAGCCCCTGTCCCACTCCCCCCCCCCCCCATCGCTTGCTCTCCCCTCAAAGCCCCATCACTTGCCCCCCGATTCCTTGGGATTCACCTGCCGCCTGCAGAGACGTGCTGGGAGGAGTTGATGTGGAACCTGACTAGCTGCCCAATCGGGGCATGACGAAGCAGAGCGGGGATCACTCCCTGGAGCAAGGGGCTAGGGTGTGGAAATCAGGGCACAGCGGGGTTGGGAGGGTTGGTCCCCAGAGCGAGGGGCTGGAGAATAGGTGACAGGAGTTCCCAGGCTGCTTGCTGAACCTTTTGTTTATAACCCTGACATAAGGATTCCTGGTCTTGTTTCTAGGAATCTTGTCCCTTTCCTTATTGCCGCAGGTATAAAAAACCTGGTTCATTTAATTGATTTTTACTAATTTTACATGGGTCTCAGCAGATATCCTGGCTGTCAAGGTTGGTTTTCATTTCATTGGCTGGGTTTCTCAGTTTTTGTTGGAGACGGGATCAGTGCCTCCTTAGGTCAGTATTGCCAATGTAAGCAGTATCAGGAATGAGATATATTCTGACATCTGGTGGCGAACTATGGGAATTGCAGTGAGCCTTGCAAAATAAGTCTGGGGCTGATCAATTTGCATAGACACACCCACTGCGCCTAGCCTGAGCCCACAGCAGCCCACATGGCCACTTCGGCTGATGAGGGAGCCCCAGTTTCTATGTTATTGGGGCAGGAATGATAAAGTGATGTTACTGTGATTATGTGAATGAAGGACTATGGACATGTACTTGGCCCTTGTTATGATGGAGGGACTCGCCATCATCTAGGTAGCACTCACTGGGCAAGGGCCATGCGTTTTCAGAACACTGTGAGATTGAGAGAGGTGATGGACAAGCACCTATACCTTTTGGTGAGGGCTCTGTCTGAGGGCCTCCCAGGCCTATTGCACCCTGCCTCTCTCCACTGTGGAATGTCAGAATTGAATTTTGCTTCCATTAGGAGCCTGGTTCCAGGCTGCTGAGCTGACAATTGCTTTGGGCTCACCGGTGCACCTGTACTAAGGCTCCTCTACTGTGAGCTGAAATCACCTAAGAGCTAAAGAAATCACTGAGCGCTGTCTTAAGTAGGGGGGACCTGGAAAAAGTGCAGAGGGGCTGGTGCAGCAGAGCAGTCTGTGTGTCGGCTAGCAGGACGGCTAGCGGAGTGACTGGTGCAGCAGAGCTGTCTGTCGACTAGCGGAGGCGTTGGTGCTGCGGGCAGAGTGACCGGCGCGGCAGAGCTGTCTGTCTGTCACCTAGCAGAGGCGTGGGTGCTGCGGGCAGAGTGACCGGCGCGGCAGAGCTGTCTGTCTGTCACGTAGCAGAGCAGCTAGCGGATCAACGGGCAGAGCGGTTCGTAGGACAGCCAGCGGAGCGGAGCAGAGCCGATTGCGGTGAGAGCTGCAGCGGAACCTCATGGAGAGGCGGCGCAGTCGGCCTCGGACCACGTAAGGTGCCCCGTGCCCTACCCTCCATCTCCACCCAGGCTGGAGGTAAGACTCTGCCAATTGACTTTTGAACTCTGCACGGACCAAGGACAGAGACTCTTGGGCTGTTGGACTTTTGGGACTATTGAGTGACTTTTTGGGGTTGTGGAACTCAAGAGCCAAAGGGAAGGCCACGGCCTATTTGCTGGGAGGGGGGCTTCTGGTTCATGGTTTGGTTTATTAACCTTGTTTGTGGTGTTTCCCCAATATAATGCCACATTGTTTCTCCCTGTTATTAAAAGGCTTTGGTACACTCAGACTCTGTGCTTGCGAGAGGGGAAGTATTGTCTCTTACAGACGCCCAGAGGGGTGGTATATGGTTGTCCCAGGTCACTGGGTGGGGGCTCGAGCCGGTTTTTGTATTGTGCTATTGGAATGGAACCCCTGGATACTGAACCCGGCCCTTGTTGCTGCCAACTCTGATGGGCAGAAGGGTTACACCAATATGGATAGTTGCCTTCTTGAATGAGCCATTCCTGATTATACTCACATTTCTGTTTTTTTTTGCCTGTTGCTCATGCTGTGGATTGGGATATTGACAAGCCTGGCAGCTTGCTTGTCATCAGTGGTCTTCTGAATTAATAGCTTAGGCCATAAGTCCTTGTCTGTGCTTATGGCAAAGATCTGCCATTTTTTGAATGCTTATTGGTTATCACGATATGCTATGGAGAAGACAGCTGCTGGTGACAGACTTGAGCCAGCCAGCCTGGTGGCAAGCGATATTCAAACTTCCAGCTGCAAAGAGGATGGGTGATTCTCCAGTGAAGAATTCTTCTCAATGATATCGCCACAAATGTGTTTGTGCATCATTTGACTCTGTAGATGTCTGTGTCATGTTCTTTATATGTCACAGAGGAGACATATGTTCTTCGTATGTTTCTTTCTTGTTCCAGGTTACAGCCATTATTTGTTTTACTTCAGGATCATTTTTGGTTATTGTTCCTTGATTTTTCTCCTATTCATGTTTCTCCTATTCTTGTATTCATGTTTACTGTTAACTACAAATTCACAAATAAGTCTGTGGTATGGTTTGCAAACTTTAATTTAGGTTAAGTAAAGATGGCCATTTAAAAAATCAGACAACATAAATTTTTGATATTGGGATTGCCAATGTTGTTCAGTTTTTTTTATTTTTAGTGATTTTGCATTTCCAGGTGGAGTGTATCTATTATACTCTTATAAGATATTTGGATAACCTTATTCAGTAGTGGGCTAATGCATTTTGTACTGTTCGGGATGGGTAACTGTTTTTTAATTTGCAATTCAGATTCATTTCTTTTTATTCCACTCGACAGAGTTTTTAACGAGGCAGTCAGATTGTATTTGGGACTTGTTCCTTTAAATGTTTCAGCTGTCTATCTTATTTTCAAGTGAAATAAACTTGACTGTAGGTGCAAGCCTTTTCATGAGGTCTGTGTCTTCCACGGCCATTGCTGCCTGGCACTCGTAGATAACTTTCAATCTCACATTGCAATCCTCTTTCCTTTTTTTCAAATCTGAAAATGTTTGCTATTAGTAAAATCGTTTTTTTTTTTAAAAAAAATCTTATTAATTACAACTAGAGATTATTCACACTGTTGCCCCCAAAAGAGTTCTGATAAATCTTTATCTTTCCATGTTACACTTTAGAAATATAACAGCAAACTATCATTCTGAATAAGACGAGGAAGACTTTGTAGCTCCTTAGAGATTAACCAGTTTATTTCAGCATAAGCTTTCGTGGGCTATAGCCCACTTCATCGGATGCATAGAATGGAACAGAAGTAAGATGCATTTATACACACAGAAAGCAAAAAAAAAGGTTGTACATTAGCGTACCAATTATAAGAGGCTGTCTAAATTAAAGAGGCTCTTAGAATTGGTATGCTAATGTACAACCTTTTTTTTGCTTTCTGTGTATATAAATGCATCTTACTTCTGTTCCATTCTATGTATCTGATGAAGTGGGCTATAGCCCAAGAAGACTTAAGCTGAAATAAACTGGTTAGTCTCTAAGGTGCTACAAAGTCTTCCTTGTCTTATTTACAGATACAGACTAACATAGCTGCTAATCTTAAACCTGTTATTCTGAGTTGCTGGAGCTCTCTCTTTTGTAGCCTTTTATAGGTATACTTAAAATGATCTCAATTTTGAATCAATTGGAGTCTTCACAAGAACGTTTGTTGTTCAAAGAAATTGATTTTAGATCTAATTTTAAAGCAATTCAATTTTTCACTGTTGCCAGACATACTGAGGTTTTTTTGTCCCCTGCCCCTTAGTAAAATTAATGATTTGTGGTACGCTTAAAATGTGTAGGCTCTGTTCAGCACTTCCTACTTAGACAGAACACCCTTTGATTTCAAAGAGTGTTTTTGTCTGCATAAAAACTGCAGGATTTGTACCACAGATTTCAAAGAGACTCTTCCCTGAGTAAGGAAAACCCTATAAGTCTCTCAAGCAATGAAACTTTATTCATTCCTATAGTAGAGAAGGGATTTTGTTACCTTATGTTTATGATGATCAAACCAATATACCATGTGTACAAGAATTAGAAGATAAAGAATAGCTACATTCCCATCTAGGAACAAATCACTAATTTAACATCCAGGTTATAATTTGACCAGAGAGATTAATAACACCTGCAAAAGGAAAGCATGGCCACCCTGCTGCACAAGTGTTTCATTGCCAGCAGTGCCTGTTATTCAGTGAGAAATGTCTAGGACAGCAGAATCAGTCATTCCACCGAGCTGCCATCTTCTGTGAGAAAAGTGCAGGAATGCACCACATATCTTCTAGTGCAGCAACTATTCCGAGCCACAACTAAAAACAGAGAGGCAGAAAAAAGAGACAGGATGAGGAAAAGATAATACAAGTGATTCCAAAATAAATTTTATTGCATTTGGTTTACCACATAGGATTTTCACAAAGGATTATGTGAATCATATGGATTTAGGGAGTATTTTCCAAAATGCTCCCTTGAATTACTCCATCCTCTTGGCTATGCCTCCACATGAAGTTCAAGATTTTTGTCATTGCCTTTGAGGCCCAGCATAACTTTAATCCTATTTATCCCAGTTTGCCTTTTTTCCACATTGTGCCCACCCCCCCCCACCCCCACCCCCCCGCACTTGTGATTCCAGCCCTATAGCCCTATTCACTGTGATCATCATTGCACTTCCATACAGAACTCTTCCCATGGAACTTCATTCCCAAACTTAATAGTACCCTTTCTTATTCAAATCTCTCCTCAAGTCCTTCTTGTGTTGTGAAGCCTACATGAAATTAGCCAGTTAATCACAAGGTAAGGGAGCAGTCAGGATTGTCATAATATTTACATGTTTCTTGGTGCCCCCGCAAAGTCCTGCTGAACACCACGGAACCCAGTGTGGACCCCAAGCAGTCCTGGTGAAAACTGAGAATCTGTTCATACTAGATCAAAGTTTTCTTTTTCTTTTTCTTTTAAATCAGTTAAACATTTTAAAACCTTCATATAGACAAGCAAGATATTTTAATGTGGTTTAGCTGGCCGAGGTAAACCTGGGCGAGGGGTACCTTGACCAGCTAACACATTTTAAAATATAAATTGTTTTGTCTACCCTAGAGTTTTTAAAATGTGTTAGTTAAAACATATTTGCAGTGTTGTTGTAGCCATGTTGGGTCCTAGGATATTAGAGGGACAAGGTGAGTGAGGTAATATCCTTTATTGGACCAACTTCTGTTGGTGAGAGAGCCAACCTTTCAAGCTGAAGCCCTGAGGAAGAGCTCCAAGTAGCTCTGACCAACAAAAGCTGATCCAATAAAGGATATTATCTCACCCACCTTGTCTCTTTGGTAAAAATATGTAAGATAACATTATGATGTTGCACCCCATAAGGCTTCATGGAAATATGCTTATATATATGTGACATATATATATATATATATGACATAACTGGAATATGTTTTATGCTACGTATGTCATGTAACGTATCTCTGTAAAGGTAATCTGCTGGATCTATTCATCCTATTTGTATGCATGTATCATTGTTGTGTTCGAAGTTATGGATATTGGCTGTGTGCTTGTTTAATTTTAAGTAGCTTTAGCAAGACATTTGGTTAGTTTTTTTAGAGAGGAATGTGCAAGTTAAGTGCCCAAAGAAGAAACACTTAAGATAACAATAGATCTTGATAGATGTCAATCCACATCTGAGCTTTCCTGATTATGTGGCTTGGCCTGTAATGTTGAGTCATGCATGGACATGTGACATGTCCATCTGACTCCAAAGCTCCATTTTGTAGCTGTAATTGTGCACAAGTGGAGGTAGGGGTTTAGACCCACAAGGAGAAACTCTGTAAAGCCTTGTGAGACCCCACCATTTTGTCTTCAACTGGCTCAAGAATACCTGAAAGAAACAGGGACAAAGGACAGTAACTATAGAGGGTGTGACTGATTGATGGACCCAGATTAGAAGGAGGCTAGTCTGTAAAAGAGCTTATTGGAACATTTCTGAGGGTGAGATTTTTATCTGTATTCAGCTTCTTACTGTATTAGGCATAAGTGTGTGTGTTTTATTTTATTTTGCTTGGTAATTCACTTTGCTCTGTCTGTTATCATTTGGAACCACTTACATCGCTTTATACAGGGTAAAACAGATTTATTTGGGGTTTGTACCCCATTGGGAGTTGGGCATCTGAGTGTTAGAAACGGGAACATTCTTAAGTAGCTTTCAGTTAAGCCTGCAGTTTGTGGGACATGGTTCAGACCTGGGTCTGTGTATGTAGCTGGCAAACGTGTCTGGCACAACCAGGTGGGGGTCTGGAGTCCCAAGCTGGCAGGAAAGCAGGGGCAGAATTAGTCTTGGCACATCAGTTGGCAGCCCCAAGGGGGTTTCTGTGATCCAACCCATCACAAACATATTTTAAAATTAACATTTATTCCAGTGTGGACTAGTCCTGAGGATTTAACATAGTATTATTTAATGCTTGTTATACCATGATATCTCTAAATGTAGATGGGTTCTAAAAGAAGTACTATTACAACTCTCTCCCTCTCTCTCTCTCTCTCTAACTGCACATTCATTTTGGTAACTGGAACTGGTGGCTGGTGTTTAAGAGGCAGAGCTAAAAATCAGTCATGATATGGATACTCCGGAAGAGTAATTTAAGTATTTTTGCCTTTTTGGAATGCACTAATTGTGAAAAATTGATTTATTTAAACACACTGGATCCACTAGCTTGATTTTCTGAAACGGCTTTATCTGCAAATTACTCAATACACTTACAATGCTGGCTGGTCAGATAATATTTCCAAAGCAGACCACAGTTAATTCTGTCCACTCTGGCTGCATCTTTAGGTGCCTTAACACCTATCCTGGTATCAACAACAATAAAAAAGTAAGATAGTGAAACCCCAAACAGATTAAAATGAATAAAAGTGTTTGATATGGGAGTAGTCAATGAATTCTCTTTTAATTATAGAAAAGATATGTTGGCTCTTGAGGTTTGAGAACCTCTGCCTTAATGAATATAGCTCAGCTCATATTGTGCCATCCCATCATTTAATTGGAAAGGTCTTCCAGATGTACATGATACCACAGATTGAGTCAGGATCATTTAAATATCACAGCTAAATAACCTGGCTAAATATAGCCCCAGGATTTGATAAAGAGTTACCCTTTGTGTTACTGAAGAATACATCAATCAAACACATGGTGCTTTAATACAGCATTATTTTCATCACTGTAATAGTAAATTGAGTGAAAACGAAATATAGAATACAAAAATCAGAAATAGTTCCTTTTATGCGGGCATCACCGCGTCACAAAATGTCCCTTAGCTGTATGTTTATGACACAGATAAAAGGGATTTATAATCTCCCTGTTTATGGGAAGGGACACAGCTTGTGGAAGGAATTA
The DNA here is from genome assembly GCA_007922305.1 of Dermatemys mawii. NCBI lineage: Eukaryota > Metazoa > Chordata > Testudines > Dermatemydidae > Dermatemys > Dermatemys mawii. The sequence continues at coordinate 1,387,541 of ML677334.1, forward strand.
GTCTGTCTTTGACTGCTTGCTGTTATGAAGTAGATAAAAAGCAGAATAGTTATAACATGGTTGACACACTGATTGCCCCTTAATTGCTCTTGTTTGTTTAATCAGACTAATTTTTTTTATAAAGAGAGATCACTGCTAAATTAAAGAGCAATTATCCATTGCGCAAATGAAAGTAAAATAATTATGAAAAGTCATTCTATTTTCCAGCACTGTAATGGTTATAAGAAAATAGTCTAATTATCAGGGTTATTCTGTATTAAAATGGTTGTCCTCAACTGTTAAGATATTTTGGAAATCTGGCAAAATAAATTATTTGCGGTTGATATTGGATTAACTTTAGCAAACTTTTTAAAGAACAACAGATTAGTTACATGATAGGAAGTACCTGGGAAACTCAATAAACAACTTTAAGAACACACTTATGTACCTTGTTTCAAAAGGATGGGATTACCACTTTGTTTAAGACTAAGCATGTGCTTAAGTGTTTTGCAGAACTGAAGCTAACATGGTCCAGTTTACATAATTAGAGTACTCAATATTAGACGGCTATTTAGGTGGAAGTGAAAAATGTAGCAGCTTTTTCATCCATGTAAAGATTGGAAAATTGGCATTTGAATTTATGAGGAATTACTCTTTAACTGTCAATAGAATGTTATTTACTGACCCTCCTCAAAAAAAGAGATGCTGCAGAAAGCTGAAATGCTATCAATCTTTGTCTTTTTATCTCCCCTTCCCTCTCCAAAGAAAAACAAGCTACCTCAAAGTTTAGATTGTACATAGTTATGTATTTAACTCAAAACATTGCTAAAACATTGTAGTCAGAAGAAAAAGTGATAATTTTAAAGAGAGAAATTCAAAACCAAGATTCCAACTTTCAGTGAGACATAGGTGCCGAAGTAGCTGAGGGCCTGATTTTTAAAGGTCTTCTAATGTGCACGTAGTGGAATTTTCAAAGATGCCTGGAAGCCCAATTGTTTTCATGGGAGTTGGATACTTGGGGCCATATTTTTAAAGGGATATAGATATTTAAAGATAAAGATAGACAGACACCTGGTGGGATTTTCAAAATTGTCTAGATGCCAATCAGAGTTAGACATCTAAGCACTTTTGAAAATCTCAGTAGGTATCTCTCTAACCACATTGTAGGTGCCTAAATACCTTTGAAAATCTAGTCTTAAGTCACTTTTGAAAATGGAACTTTGGCATATAAGTCGTGTAGGCACTGTAGAAAATGGCACCCATTCTCTGTAATCGTGACACTTATGTTTCATGAATGTGTATGTGGCTGTTGTAAAGCTTTTTCAGGAAGAAGAAACTTCCAACTTCATTGTCATTGTCTCCATCATTATTCTGCTCTATATGTAAAATACTTTTTTAATGAACTAAAATGTTGATAAAAGGTCACAGGTTAAAAGTCCAAAGGATTGAAATCCTCCTTAACCACAGAACAGATACAGCATAGACAGTAGCAAACTCTGCTGTTCTAGAATTTCTGTTCAGTTTAGGTCAATCTAGAATTGAAGGAAACTCCTGTAGGACTCCCTTGATGCTGATAAAACTGCCAGTTAGAAATTGGACAGAGATGGCCAACTCACTTCACATAAGTAACTGTCTAAAAGGCTATTAGACGGTACCTACTTCCAGTAATTACCAGCCTGGAGCAATTTTGAATATGTGATGTAAAAGTGAAAGGTACCATATCTTTTGCTAGTGTTCTGAACCTTTTCATCCCTCTGAATCATAATAAATGAAAAGGAATTACTTTCAGTCTTTATACAAACATCACCATAATCCCAAATCTCCATCAGGACATTGTAATTGGGGATTTCAAATTGCATTATTGGCTTCTCCCTTTCCGTTACTTGTATTGAATAGGTAGTTAATGTTACACTCCTGTTCGAGCCCTTTTTCTCATTTTGTCAGGGAATATTAATCCTAACCCCCTCAATCTTCTATTTATCTGTCTTCCTTACTTTTTCTATTCCTCTCTGTGGTTCCTTTTGTAGCTGTACAATTTATTCATGGAGCAGGTATACCACAAATTAAAGTTGCACTGCAATGATTTTCTTCGTACTTTTATGACTGATCTTCCAAAGTATCCTGTTATAATAAGTAGCTTTCTCTCATCCTGTTTTGACAGGTGTCCCACAGGGCACTTTTCTGTATCCCCTATTCTCTTTATATTTTCTTTCCTGGTAACATTGCCTTGTCTCAGGAGCTGCAATGCTGATTACATTCAGTTGTATTCCTCTTTTTCCATTCTTTTTCCCTCATACTCGTACATTTGTTTCTATCAGATTATCTTATTTTTTCTCAACTTCAAGCAAGCTATCTTACATTAAATATAACTAAGATGGAAATTTTCTCTCTCCTTTCTCTTTCTGCTTCTCCCACTGTCAATATCATTCTCACTCTTACGATTGTTAACACTGGAAACTTTGTTATCTTTAATCAGCAGTTTAGTTTTGCCACCCATAGTTCTTATTTTTTTATCTTTGTTATCTTTAATCAGCAGTTCAGTTTTGCCTAGTTCACCTTCTAAACATCTCAGATATCAACAAATTATTTTAAACAGCAAAATCATGGTCCATATACTTGTTTTTGCAACTTCAGCAATGAAATGTATATTGGACTTAAATCCTCTCACTGACCATTTCATTCCATTCAAAAGGAAACTCTGTGTCTCCACCACCTCCCTAAATTACCCATTCCAGTTCTTTACCACCCTCCTAGTGAAATAGTGTTTCCTAATATCCAGCCTAGACCTCCCTGACTGCAACTTGATACCATTGCTCTTTGTTCTGTCATCTGCCACCACTAAGAACATCCTAGCTCCATCCTCTTTCTAATCCAGAGTCACTACATGTTTCATTCTCATTATTAAAACAATTTTATCGGTCATTCCTTCAGATATGTGGAAGGGATAGCTCAGCGATTTGAGCATTGGCCTGCTAAACCCAGGGTTGTGAATTCAGCCCCATTTAGGGATATGGGGCAAAAATCTGTTGGATGATTAATTGGGGATTGGTCCTGCTTTGAACAGGGGGTTGGACTAGACGATCTCCTGAGGTCCCTTCAAACCCTGATATTATATGATTCTAGTCGAAGGCTTCTATGAAATCCCCTCTCACTCTTCTCTTCTGCAGATTATATAAGACCAGTTCCCTCAGCCTCTCCTCATAAATCATGTGACCCAGCCCCTTAATCATTTTTGTTGCCCTCTGCTGGACTCTCTCCAATTTGCCTACATCCTTTCTGTAGTGGGAGCCCCAGAACTGGACACACTACTCCAGAGGTGGCCGCACCAATGCCAAATAGAGGGGAATAATCACTTCCCTCAATCTGCTGGCAGTGCTCCTACTAATGCAGCCCAATATGCCATTAGCCTTCTTGGCAACAACGGCACACTGTTGACTCCTATCAGCTTCTCGCCTGTAATCCCTAGGTCCTTTTCTGCAGAACTGCTGCTTAGCTAGTCGGTCCTCAGCCTGTAGCAGTGCATGGGATTCTTCCTTCCTAAGTGCAGGACTCTGCACTTGTCCTTGTTGAACATCACTGGATTTATTTTTTTTTAGCTCAGTCCTCCAATTTGTCTAGGTCACTCTGGACACTATCCCTACCTTCCAGCATATCTACCTCTCCCTCCCCAGCTTAGTGTCATCTGCAAACTTGCTGAGGCTGCAATCCATCCCATCATCTGGATCATTAATTAAGACGTTGATCAAAACTGGCCCCGGGACCGACCCTTGGAGCACTCCACTTGATACTGGCTGCCAACTAGACATGGAGCCATTGATTACTACCCGTTCAGCCGGTTGATCTAGCCAGCTTTCTATCTAGCTTATAGTCCATTCATCCAGCCCATACGTTTGCTGCCACTCTCTGTGGGGCTCTGCTCTGGCTCTCTCCACCAGCTGCCCTACTGGCGATGCCTCTCCTCTGGCCATGCCAAGATGTCTTCAGGGCCCCACACTTAACATAGCTCTTAGTAATTTCAGCTCTCTGGGATTTCAGCTCTTAGTGGGGGAGCCTCACTGCTGGTGCACACTGGTCAGTCTCTTGCATCAGAGACACTGTCCCAAAGCATGTCTAGATGTCAGTGATTTCAGCTCTGCAGCAGGTAACAAGACTCTCAAGTGAGTGTAAATTAGCTCTGTTATTTCACAGTGGAGAGAGGAAAGGTCAAATAGTTTCTGGGGCCCTTGGGCAAGGCCCACACCACTGGTGCAATTACCACTAGTGTAAAAGAGGAGAAATGAAGGACTGTCAGTAGAATTTTCAAAACTGCTCAGTACTGGGCTAAATTTATTCCCACTAAAGTCAATGAAGTAGCTCAATGTTGAACACTTTTGAAAATTATCTTTATATGTCTTAGATAAGAACTCTCTTCCAATTATGTCCACTGATATAGTGCTAGATTCCGACCTTATGAGATGTTTCAAAAGCGAATTGTATCTTCACATGTTAGATATAATCAGAGTGTGTAAATCTTGGACTCTTTTTTCCACATGGCTTTGTGTGAAGATTTTCTTCAGATTTTGACAGATAGTAGTTCTCACCTCCTGAGTTTTGCTGTGTTTTAAACCAAAATGTTTAAACTGAAACACAGTTGAAACCTGGCTTCCCATCAAAGCCATGTGAAACTTCAAATTTTATATAATTTACGACATGCAATCATGTCAGGCTCACTCACTTTGTAGTCAACATCAAATCCAGATGATTAAGCATGATTTGAGGTTTAATTTAAAATATTTCACACAGCTCACTGTATAAAACACAGTATTAAGTTGAATAAAAGTTGTAATTGCTATAAAAACATTTCCACATTGGAGTTAGATATTTAAAACTGACTCTAAATAGATGAAAGCATATATAGTGTTTTCCCCTAGAAAAACTGGCTGTTATATCTGCCAACTAGTGGCCAGATGTGAAAATAGATTTACCCAATGAGCAGAGTTCCCCATCTGGTGGTTGGATTCCCTGTAGAGGCTTCTGGCATATTACTACAGCTGAAACTCAAACCAGAGTCCTTTGCTGGATGAGCCAAAATGGAATCCTTCTCATCTCTGAAGGACGCTCATCTCATCTGAAAGTCATTCTTCATGTATCATCTTCTAGCTTTTCAATGAAGAACAGATGTTCCCCAGTCCTCGGCTACTTCTCAAAGTCTGTTGGAAAGCTAATGTACGGTTCTAACAAAGTAGCTGCCAGGGGACATAACGGGAGGTATGTGAAAGGCAAGAGGAATAATTACTATGTTTGAAATATGGAGAACTTTTTCTTCAGTGAAAGGAGAGTTGTAAATCTTTCTACATTGAATTTATATGCAAACTGGAGATAGTGACCTCATAACATCAAAACAATTCCATAAAAATCCTGGCAACAACCAATATCACAACCACACTGCTAAACTCTACTTCTGCTGAAATTCTCATCTGTTGCTTCATTATCTCCTTGCACTGACTGTTCTCACACTCTTCTCAACGGCCTCTTTAGACCCAGATCTTGGACTCTAGCATATGGGTTTGCTAAGAGATAATTACATGGGTTGAAAACCTCTTTAGCCAAACAGAGTTTTGAACATTTCATTTTTGAACTGGTGTGAACAACAGGGCGGGATTGCTGTGTGTTTTCTGTCACTTAGTTATAATATTCATTGCCATTATATCTAAAAATCCCCAGGGTACTGATGAAATACATAATGTAAGATGTGAAAGCAACAAGATAATAAAAAAAAGAAAAGCTCATGCAGTTGTTAATTTTTGGCATCATGTAATTAAACCCTCTTTTTAATGCTTTTTTTTTTTTTGCCAGTATCTAATTAGCAGAGCCATCTGCCTAAGGAGTGCTGGACCATCTGTCTGGAATGTTGATCTGTTCATTTTTCTGGTTCCTGACTAATTAACTTATTTCACTATGAAATGTAATAGTACATTTTGTTTTTACACTTCAGAGAAGTGTGTACATAATATATGTGTACTTGTATTAATACATCCATTATGAATGTCTGTCTGTCTACCTACAGTAATACAGGTATTATACAGGGTGCAATTATGCTCTCAATTACATGACTGCAGCTCCCATTGATGTTAATGGAAGCCATGTGTTTTTATTTTCCTATATCATATCTAATAATAGAAACCCTAGCCAACAAGTCTTTTCATGGCCTTTTGAGATCCTGAACACATGGCTGATGCTTTCTTATTGATTAAGGTTATGATTGCACATTATGGCTATACTGAAATATACCGTGTATAGATTTATTTCCCCCCATGTTTGCAGTTTGTAGCATCTCTGGAAATTTCATGTCAGGACTTAATACCCTGCTGCACTGGATTGCATGCATGCACACAGACTCACATACGAGCTCTTTCCAGTGAAGACAGCAAGGATTTTTGTCATTCTTGACTATTTATCCAATAAACGAAACAGACAGCTAAGCATTCTTCGCACATTTCAGATTTTTACTCTTTGCTTTCTGCAAAGGTATCTGAACAAATTAGATGGCATTTGGCATTCCTTTCAGTTTCCCTGGGAGCCAACCCAGCTTCATACATCTAGTTTGCTTACTAAAGATGTCATGTTTGAATAAGATTCTACTGCCCACTCAATTTTTAGAGAAATTATTGAAATATTTTACTGCTGCAAAGTATGTAATTATCACCTGAAGTTCTTTGATGTTGAAAGGGTGCTCAAAGTCTGTTACTTTTCACCAGATCTCTGCTCAGCCTTCAGCTTTCAGCTCAATAGCAAAGTTGACTCTGTAAACCCAGGCGGAGCAGATTTAGGTACAGCATTATAGTCTTTTCCCAGTCCGATGATGGACAACCCAAACTGGTGGAAAAGAGAGAGAGAAATAAAGGTGCCTGTCTAATATGAGTCCCTGAGATCACCAAGAGGATTAAGTGTCTGGCACAGCACCACAATCATCTTTCTTCCAGATGTCTAACTTTCAGGAAGCAATGTGCTTAGAGACAGACCAATTATCCCATTTTTCCTAGTTGGTACAGCTGCGTTACTCTTCTTTGAGAAACTGGTGTGGGTTAATCAAATGGTAACTCATGCTTCTGACAAAGACTCAAAATGTCCAGCCAAAATTAGAGTTGTGTCCCCTTTCACCATCCAATCAGAAGATGAGGCATCACTTTTGAAGTCTTGCAACTGAGTTTTACATTCCAGTATATCTGTGTAAAACATCTCATACCATACCAGCTTATGTAAGGCTAGTTAGATCATAGTCATTTGTATGGGCATGGTGGTAAATATATTGAACACCTGCTGGCTCATCTCCAGTTAGAAGCCTACTTTTGCAAGTTGCTTTCCATGGCCCCCTCTTGAAGTACTTCGTCTGGCCAGCTTCACACAATGTGCTTGCTCAAGTTGTATTTTCTCCTCGGCACTTTGCTGACTGCTAAAATGTCTAGCTCTAAGTTCACAGTTTGAAAAAAAGAATCCTCTCCACTGCTTTTATGATCTTTTATTTGTTTTAACTGTCCAGTATGCAGTAACACAATGTCATTTAAAAATTGCTGTTCTTCAGAAGGCCAAAACAGCTGCATAAGTTTTTAATTTCTGCTCTCTTTATTTTAACAATAATGTTAGGAGCTCTGTATATTTGGCTGACTTGTGTCTATGCATTAGTGGTCAAACACACAGGTGTAGTTTGACTTGTATATTTTTTTGCTGGGCAGGGGGAGTTCCGGTCAGGCCAATGGGGCTGCACATGGGTGAGGGGCAAATTCCATGCCTAACAGAGGCCTTGGTTACACTGACACTTTATAGCACTATAAAGCCCCCAGGAGCGCTATAACCTACTACCCGTCGACATTGGCAAGGCACGTAGAGCGCTATAACCGCGGAGTTATAGCGCTCCTGGTAATCCACCTCCACATGGGGAATAAGGGCTGTAGCGCAGCTGCTGTAGCGCTACAGCAGGAATGTGGACAGCCACTGTGCATTAATTGGTCTCCAGCCCATCCCATAATTCCCATTTGAGCCACTCTGGTCATCACTTGCAAACTCTTTTGTCCTGTCCTCAGGTGACCACACGTCAGACCCGCCCTGTAAATTTCCAGGGAAATTTGAAAATCCACGTCCTGTTTGCTCCAGCCAAGCGTGGCGTGCTCTCAGGAAATCCTTGCAGGTGATCTTTCTGATTGATCATGCTTCCACGTGCCATGCCTCCTCGCAATAGGCGATCCCCAGCGTGGAGCAATAGCGAGGTGCTGGACCTCATCAGCTGTTGGGGGTAAGAGGCTGTTCAGTCTCAGCTGCCGTCTAGCCGCAGGAATTTTGATACCTATGGGCAGATATCATGGGCCTTGGTGGAAAGAGGCCATGAGCAGGACACTCTGCAGTGCCGTGTTAAGGTAAAGGAGCTTAGGAATGCGTATCACAAAGCCTGCAAGGCAAACAGCCGCTCCGGGGCGGCCCCGGTGACTTGCAGATTTTATAAGGAGCTGGACGCGATACTTGGTGGTGATCCTACATGCACTCCATCGACCACCGTGGACACTTCCCAGCCCAACAGTGAAGGGGGGGGGGTGAGGAGGAGGATGAAGAAGAGGAGGAGGAGGAGGAGGAGGCGGCAGTGACTCAGGGCATGGAGTCGTCCCTGGACGCATGCAGCCAGGAGCTCTCCTCAAGCCAGGAGAAGGGCAGCCAGCCACAGCATCCGGCGGTTGCAGGGGGCAGCACAGCAGCGGATTGCGGAGGTAAAGCTGCTTTTGTATTGGGAAGGCGGGCAGCTTGGGATGGAAAGGGATGCTTGCATGCTTGGCTACATATGGAATAGTGCATTGATGTAGTCTATCACATCGTCATCAGTAATCTCTTCAAAGGTCTCAATAACAGTGCTTGCAATGCGCCTGCGCAGGTTTCCCGGGAGGGCCAGCATGGCCCCTGTCCCGGACACAGTCACTAGTCCCCGCCACTGTGCTACGATGGGTGTGGGGAGCATTGCTGCACACAGGCAAGCTGCATATGGCCCTGGGCGGAAGCCACATCTCATTAGAATGCCCTCCCCTTCTTCCTCGGTGACCCGCAGCAGCGAGATATCTTCCAGGACAAACACCTACGGAGAATGTTGGGACAGTGTTCAGAGTAGGGCTCCTGCCACTTCCCAGCACTCTCCCCTCCACCCCCTGCCACAGCACGGCAGGGAAACAATCATTCCCCCTGCCTCTGGAGAGGACTCACCATGGCAGGGGCTCCATTGTTGTCTGTGTGCTCTCTGCGGGACAGGCAAACAGGGAATGCGGGGGAATCATAGGCATGTCTGCTGTTTACAAGGGAGCCACTGTTACATGTATCTTTTTCTTTTAGAAGCATCAACCTTGAGCCTTGTGCCATTGCTGTTATCAGTAGCTGACAGGCTGAGGTGACTGAGGAAGAGGCCACGAAAGAGCAAAGAGGGTCTAGTACAGCAAGTATTGCAACAGGCTGTAACGGAGAATCGAATTGCACAGAGGTGGAGGGAGAACGAGAGCAAGTTGAGGGAGAACGCATGGCAGGAGAATGTGATTCACCAGCTGGAAAGCACTGATAAGCTGCTCTCATTACTGCAGCTTCAATTGCAGACTATGCAGCGGATTGCCACCTTTCAGGAGGAGAAGCACCGCGCTCTCCACCCCCTTTATCATTTGCCCCCAAACCCTTCCTCTTCTGGCCCTCTGTACCTTCCAGGCCACTATCATCAGCTATATGGTTATCACCATCCACAGCTGCCTCCAACCCCTCTATCTTCACCGAACAACCCCCAAACCCAGGACCTTATCCACTGCAGTCAACCCCTAATAACGTGCCTTATTGCCCTCCGCAAATGGGGATCGGGGGACACGGCAACTGTGAGGGCACTGGAGACTGAGAGCCAGACATATTCCAATCTCTGACTGACCCCATCCCACCCCAATTGCACCTCCCCCCGCTTCCCCCACACATGCATCAAAATCTTTTCTTTCAGCAACCAAAGTAGCTGTTGAATAAATGAATTGTCTTTTTAATAAATGGGTTTCTTTATTCAGTGTACATAGATTATTAGTGGCTACAGAAAAGCAAATGCCTGTTCCTATTAAAAGAATGCACTCTCCCACACTCCTTCCCTCTGCACTTCCCATTAGAACTGGCTTTCAGCCTCAAAATGGTCCCTCAAGGCATCCTTGATCCTAACACCCTCATGCTGGGCCCCTCTAAGAGCCCTGCTCTCTGTCTGGGCGTATGTGGCCTCCAGGCGTTGAACCTCCGAGGACCATGCCTGAGTGAAGCCTTCGCCCTTCTGCTCACAAACATTATGTAGGGCACAGCATGCGGAAATAACTGCGGAGATACTACCCTCAGCCAAGTCTAGCCTCCCAGAAAGACAGCGCCAGTGTGCCTTGAGATGCCCAAAAGCACACTCCACAGTCATTTGGCACTGGCTAAGCCTGTAGTTGAACCTTTCCTAGCTGCTGTCCAGGCTCCCTGTGTAGGGTTTCATGAGCCAAGGCATTAAAGGGTAAGCGGGGTCGCCAAGAATCACGATGGACATTTCGACTTCCCCCACGGGGATCCTCTGGTCTGGGAAAAAAGTCCCGGCTTGCAGTTTCATGAACAGGCCGGTGTTGCGGAAGATGCATGCGTCACGCACCTTTCCAGACCAGCCCGCGTTAATGTCAGTAAAACGCCCACGGTGATCCACAAGCACCTGGAGAACCATGGAGAAATACCCCTTTTGGTTATTGTACTCATCTGCTAGGTGGGCGGGCCCCAGAATAGGTATATGGGTCCCATCTATCACCCCTCCACAGTTAGGGAAACCCATTTCTTCAAAGCCAGCAACAATGTCATGCACATTACCCAGAGTCACGATTTTTCGTAGCAGGATGCGATTAATGGCCCTGCACACTTGCATCAGCACAACTCCAATGGTCGACTTTCCCACCCCAAAGTTGTTGGCCACCGATCGGTAGCTGTCTGGGGTGACCAGCTTCCAGATCGCGATAGCCACCCGCTTCTCCACCGGGAGGGCAGCTCTCAATCTGGTGTCCTTGTGCCGCAGGGCGGGGGTGAGTTCAGCACACAGTGCCATGAAAGTGGCTTTTCTCATGCAAAAGTTTTGCAGCCACTGCTCGTCGTCCCACACTTGCATGACGATGCGATCCCACCACTCAGTGCTCGTTTCCCGTGCCCAGAAGCAGCGTTCCACGGCTGTGAGCATGTCCATTAATGAGACAAGAAGCTTCGTGTCAAACGCATGCACCGCTTTGATCTCGTCTTCAGACCCATCACTGTCATCTTGCATGTCAAGGATTAACTCCACTGCACACAGACATGTGCTGGCGACAGTCGTCAGCATGTCCCTCAGCAGTTGTGGATTCATTGCGGCACACGAAAATGGAAGACGGAGTGCGCTTTGCTGAAACTGTTGAAAGATGACGCTGGAGGTGGACAGAAACCTAGGGATTGCTGGGATATGACACGAAGCATCATGGGTAGTTGGAACAGGATGCAGAATGCCCCGCAAGTGATGCCCCCCTACCACAAGGCATTGCGCCACATCCGGAAGAGGTGCTCTTTGGGATACCTGCCCTAATGCGCTGCTCTTAATGCCGCCTGAAGTGCCGCAAATGTGGCCATGCTATACCGCTGGCGCGTCTCAGTGTGGACACGCAATAGTGCTGTACATAGTGCTGTATAAGGGGACCACTATAACCAACAGCGCTATTATCCTGTAAGTGTAACCATGCCCTGAGTTGTGATGTTTGGGGAGGGGAGCAACCTCCGTTCTGCCTCTCCCCCTAAAACTGTGTCTGTGGTCAAACAGTTGCATTTCTCATTATTCAACTCTGTTCAGTCGTCCTTTGAGCACATTATTTGGCTCTATCTCTTTATTTATCTATTTCCAGCATTGGTATATTTCACTGACTTGTAGTAACATAAGCAACCTTGATTGAAAATATTATCCTTACTTTGCTAACTTCATCACTAATTTAAAATATATCAATAAGAACACAGCCCCCTTCTTTTCTTAGCAGGATGCCCCTAAAGAAAATCCTGCTATTAATTATACAGTGTCTTCCATAGAGCTTAGTTCATTAAAATAGTTTATTCAGTTTAGTTCCTTATATTTACCCCAATACAGTATCTGACAATATCATAGTGTCTTAATAATAAATATAATTTCAGTTCATTCAAAGTATATTTGAGAAAGGAAAAAAGGGAAGTTTCTTTTCAGCTACACCACAGGTGCGGTTAATAGGCTTCGAGACTTGCCTGCATTGACTTACATTAAATACTCTGGGGAAAGACTGCAAAAACTGTGCCATTGGGTTTTAAGTTTCTAGTCTCTCAGGTCTTTGACTTTTCTCTCCTGAAAAAATCTAGCTATCTGGGCAGTTCTCAATTAGCGACAACTTATGAACTGGGAGGTCTAGTCAATATGTAGGAATCTCAATGGAACTTGTTGAGTCTGAAACATTAGTAGAGATGTATGTGGAAACTCAAAGTGGCCACTTCTATATGAATTTGTTTTGGAGGAGGAAAGAGGATTCCCCACCCGCCAAAGTCATATAATCTAAGTGTATTAATCACAGGGCTAAGAATAATTAGTTTCTGAATTTTGTTCCCATCTCTGCTACTGACAGACCATAATCATTCTTTGCATTATTGTAGCACTTTGTATGCATTGTTCAGTTATGCTGCGCAACTTTGCAAAATAGGTAAATAATTGCTCCCATTTAGCAGATTTTGAAACAAAGACTGAGTGAAATGAACAAGCATAGCAAGTCAGTGTTAGAATGAGACAAATAGAATTCAGTGATCCTTGACTCTCAAGGGCAATGTCCATTTCAGTAGGTTAGAAAAGAAATTAAACTGCAAGGAAATCTACTTAATCTTTCTCAGTTTAGGATTCCAGATCTTTAAAATTAGGAAAATAATAATATTTTGTTTGTGGCAGCAGGTATTTTAAATCTTGTGCAGTACATTTTCAGCTTGATAAATACTGTTGGTTCTTTATTATAGGTAGTGGATTTGTGGCAATGGTAAGCTGCTCTGTGAGAAGAAGAGTACCTCTGCCAAACCATGCACTGGATGTTAAAGATGGACACCTAAATAAAGCTTCTTCTGAAAATTTTGCCATAAGCATTATGTTTTGGGGGCAATGCAGTATAATGCATGTATAATGCAAGTATAATGCATAAGCCTACAAAACAGGGGACTTGGAATCTTTTCTTTTTTTTTTTTCTGTCTCTATTCTACAGTCTGACATTGGGCAAGTCACTTAGGGCTTGGCTACATTTGAAATTTCAAAGCGCTGCCATGGGAATGCTCGCGCAGTAGTACTTTGAAGTGTGGCGAGTGTGGCCACGCATGAGCGCTGGGAGAGAGCTCTCCCAGTGCTCCTGGTATTCCACCTTTACAAGGGGATTAGCTCTGAGCCTGTCCACACTAGCGCTTTCAAGCGCTCAGACTTGCTGCGCTCAAGGGGTGATTTTTCACACCCCTTAGCCAGCAAGTTAGAACGCTATAAAGCGCCAGTGTAGCCAAGCCCTTAATGTCTGTCTCCCTTTCTTCATATTGAAAATGATATATACCAGCTTGGTACAGGTTTAGTGAGATACAATTTATGTAGTGTTGTTGTAGCTCTGGTGGTCCCAGGATATGAGAGAGACACTACACTGTAGGTGAGATAATAGCTTTTATTGGACCAACTTCTGTTGGTGGAAGGGACGAGCTTTCAGGCTACAAAGAGATATTCCGTAGGCCCGGAGAAGGCAACCAGAGTGAGCAAAACACAAAATGGGACAGATTGTTAAGCATAAGGGATTTACTAATGCTGTAGGATTTGCTATGTGCTTAACATGTCTTCTTTCTCTCAACTCCCCAGGTTTGGTACAGCCTATTAAGTTAACATATGGTGAGCACTCTCCTTAGAGCCTTAATTTAAATCCACATCTCTCATGAAATCTTCCTACAGTGATGACCTTTCAGTAACTCCTCCTACCTTGGAACCATAGTAGAGTTTAAGCTTCAATGCTTTTATGGGTTAAAATTTCCAAAATCAGAGACTGGCGCATACTGCTATATAACACACAGACTTATTGTGTCCTGGTGGCATTTGCTTTAGTTCTCTATTCTAAAGCAATCTTTATAATACTCTAGAAACCCAAGATACATTGATATGACAAAAAAAGTCTTTTACAGAGTATATTTGTGGGATAAAACTGCTTTTTGTACAAAAGAGTTAAGACAGTGTTACCTTTTTATACAGTTCCTTATGAGGGTATTTCATGCTGCTAGATATAATTTGTTACGAATGCTAGGGTCATTCAGTGAAGGATTCTTCCAGACTGTTTTAGAAGTTTTCAGTCAACCCTCCACTGATGTAGAAAGTAATCTGCAATAGAAATTGTTTCAAATGGAAAGGAGTTTGGAGGATGGGGGAGAGAGACTAGTTATAAGGTTGCTATTTTTCTGGAAATAAAAAACTTATTCTTGGGCTACATGAAAAGGTAAATCAAAGAGTATTGTGTAGTATTGTTTGAAGGCTTTTTCTTCCCCTCATTAAAATATTTTTACTAATTACAGTGTCTTCTTACTATTAATACAATCTCCATGAAAGGTCAGCTACAAAAAATTAGCAACATTAAGTCAGCATGCATTGGCTTTGGTTACTTAAAATGAAAATGAGGCAAACTGTGGTTTAAATTGTTAAGCTGCAACAGTAAAGAAATCACAGTTCTTTCTGGTAAAAATCAAAGGCAGTCAATAACACTTTTAGTCTAAATAACAGATATGAATACACACACATGAATACACATGTGAAAGGTACCATCTGATCTCAAAGGCACTCTTGATTATATATTTTCTATAAATATGCACATGTATCAGTATGTACACACTGAAATATACACTCTACTTCATAAAAGAATATGCTTCCTAAGCCAGAGCTTTTGAGTACTAGATAAGGCAATAATAAGGTTTAATTCGTACATTGAGACTACCGCATGGTAAAATAGTGTTACAACTGTGGTATAAATCTGTTGAAGCAAAGAGACAACACAAAAATTAGGCTAAATCACCTCAGTTCCATAGTAGATATTTTTAATGCTGTTGTTTTGTATGTTTCTTTTTTCTCTCAAATCCAAATGTAAGTTTTAGTGCTTGTGATTAGCACTGGATTGGTAGCGTCTTGAATTTATACAGACAGGATGGACAGCAACAGTGCGTGCTTTCCCACAGCATGAAGACTCTCTCGCAACAAAGTGGACCTCAAATGCTATGGCGATGCAGGCCATTTAACTACCTAGAGAGACAGATCTGGGGATAGAGCATCTTTTCCTCTCCAGACTTATTCAATCGCTTTGCTTTGCTAGGACTGCCAGGAATAGTGGTAATTAGTGCTGATAGTGATTTTTCTGATGTAGGTAAGAGTCTGCTAGATCTGGATTGAAAACACCAACCTCACTTTAACTACATCACTAAGCAGCCATCAATAAGAATGATATGTTTCTGAGGGAAAAAAAACATTATAACAATATTATAAATGGTTTCTCCCCAATATCAGTTGTTAATGTGAGAACTACATAAACATGACTGTGTTAGCTGTCTCTATCTAACACTCCTATGTGTTTTGTACTTTACTTATCTTTGTGTATAAATATTTTTATTGGTATGTATTTCAGGCAGTGGAGTGGCAGTGTGATGAAGCTACTAAAAGAGCCTGTTACAGTAAGGGCAAGTCAAAGGTAAGTACCTGACAGCTGTGCTGCTTAATCAAAATTTATATTTGGTTGACAAGAAATCCAGTAGAGCCCTGTACAGGACTAGTCAGTGTACAAACCTCTTCTCTGTAAAGTTCTTGTTCTCCTTCTAAAAGTAATGCAAAATTCTTTAGGATGGCAATGCAGCATTTCCTGGAGTGAAGGCAAAGAATATAAACAATAATATTTCAGGAAACAATATTTCAACTGCTTCCTTCCAGAAACCATTGAAGGCCATAGAGTAACAATACTCAATTTACTTAGTTTATATCACTTTACTTTCTTAGTCCTACAGTATGCGAAATTCAGTGGACTAAATTCTGATCTCACTGGTGTAAATCTAGATTAATTCTTCAGAAGTCTTTCCATAATACACCATTTATTTCTTTGGGTATCAAGCACAACTTTATAAACTTTTCTATTTCTGTGCCACATGAATTGCCACAGGATTTATTGACCTTTTGAGAATAATAGTCTGAAATGCACTACCACTGTAGACATAAGACCTGCTATGTTTCTGCTGTCCAAAGCCAGATTCCAGTTTGACCAGCTACATTTTTTTTAATGTACACAGCATAGCTAAATGCAGTGCCAAGAAAAAACAGGTCCTATGGGCATGTAAAAAGAATAATCTTTGTGAGTTTTTAGAGGTGCACTTAACTAACCAAATGTATTTGTGTGACGCTGTGCAAAATGTACATCACAACTTGGAACATTTTTTTATCTGTTGCTGCTTATGTTTGCCAGTTGTGAAGGCACTTGTATCACAGTCCTATATGTTCACGGTAGATAAGTTGCATTTTAGAAATGCTAACATTATGAACCTACATTGCTATTGAACGAAATGAATCAGTATCAGTTTTATAACTTGTATTAAAATTTTTAAACAAACAAAAACAAAAGCAAGAAAACAAAGCTAAGCTACTGTTAGTAATACTAAACTAAACTAAACATAAAACAATACAGCTATCACATCAAGTCAACAATTTAGTCTCAGTATTGGAATGGAATCAAATAATCAAATTAGCCAGATCATCAAATTAATATAGCAAATAATCAGTCCTTATAAGAGGGATCTCAGGAGGCTCTCTCTTTGGTTGGAAACTGCAACTAAAAAAAATTCACCCATGTCAATCAAGTCTAACTTGGATCTGGTTAAATATTTTTATACTGAAGACAAATTATTATCTAATACTAAAACCACAATTATAAAGCTGCTTCTTTAGATTTCAGTTTCAGTGTGGTGATTAACCCTTCCCCAATCTCCTCTCCCGGATTGCATAGTACAGACTCTTAACAAAACTCTTTGATAAGCAGAAGTTTGAAAAATCTTACATACCATATTTTATGTATGACTGTTTAAGTTTGCAGAGAGTTAGCGGCTGTCTCTCCCACTCCAGCTCAGTGGGAGGCAACTCTGCCTCACTACATCTCTGGGGCATCACCCCAAGCAAGGATTAGAGCTTCAGCTTTTAGGCAGGGTGGGGCCAGCAAACAGTCTTAAGGCTCAGGCCCTTAGGTGGAGCAGAGCAAAGGAATAGTTTTATAACTCAGGCTCCTTCGCAGCACAGAGCAAACAAACAGTCTGACAACCCTGCTCTAGCAGATGTCAGGCAGACTCAGAACTCTTAGCCTAAGGTGGGGAGGCTGCCACCCCAGGAGTGGGGTTGGCAGCAGGGAGTAGGGGAACCTGGGCCCACCCTACTTCACCAGGTTTCAGTCCAGGGACCTAATAGTAGAAGAGTGTCCCGCCACTGGGTCAGCGAGGATCCAACCGGCTGATGCAGAGTTGAGCAACAACCCAACCAGACTAAAGTTTAGTTTCCCTGGGCCACTTATGATCCCCTTGCTGGGTACCTGCATTCCACAGGCATCCTCGGTCTCGTTAGGATATGTGGTGAGCAGCAGGCCTGGCAGCTCTTCACCTGGCTCAATCTTCTTTAGGGGCAAGGCATGGCTTAGCATGAGTTCGGTTCCAGGGCTCTGCAGTGGCCTGTAGAAGTCTGCTCCCTTCCCTGACTCAGACTCAACTGGTTTGGCAGCTCTACCTTTTATGCTTCCTGTCCTGCCCCTTGGCTTCTGACGAGCCTGATCTGGCACCATCCACCTGGGATTACAGAGTGATTCCTCCCTCTCCAGCTCAGTGCGAGACCACTCTGCCTCATTATAAAGTTCCTTAGGACTTTTAAACACAGAATATGGAACACACTTCAATGAATATCTTTGAGACTGGTTAGGACTGTTTAAACTGCCTTCCCTTTATGAACTTGGTGGTTGCTCACAGACACATGCATTCATACAACCACACTTCCACACCCTCAAAGAAGAGAATAAAAAGGTTGGACTGTCTCCTAGCTAATAGAAACAAAATACAATATTAGAAAAAGGAAAAATAAGACATGTATAATAACAAGGGGATTGCTAATACTTCTGTTTTCATGGCCTTCTGGATTGTCACAGAACAGGAACTGTAATTGCAGTCCAGCAGCTAGATAGTGATGTTGCTGGCATAGTACTGTGACAAAGCTCTGTCCTTATCTTCGTGGATCCTGCGTTTCCTGGCGGATTTTTACTAGCCTCAGTGGCTCACTGTGACCCTCCACGGAGCCCTTCTCTCTCTGGAGACAAGGTCACAGTCTATTGAGCCATTTTCATCACAAACCAGTGAGGAGAAGCTATCCTTCCTGGCACAGTCTCTATTGTCTCCCAATGTCAGAGACTAATCAGGGGAGGCAGAAAGGGGGGAACCCAGGCCCGCCCTCTACTCTGGGCTCCAGCCCAGGGACCCTAATAGTATCAGCTAAGATGGCTGACCTTTTAGCCACAAAACACAATACAATTCCCTGGGCTACTTTCCCACAGCAGTCCCCGCTTCTTCAAACTCCACTTCACCCCTACCTCAGAGCCTCCTTCCTTCTGTATGATAAGTTGTCCACCACTCAGTCTCACCAACAGCATAACTTCCTTCCACAGCTCCTGGCACCCACAACCCACCTGACTAACTGGGAGGTTTTTATCTGGATTCAGCCAGTCCCTGATTGGCTTCAGGTGTCCCAATTAGGCTAGCTGTTTCTACTCCTTTCTAGAAGGTTCTTAATTGGCCCCAGGTGTCTTGATTGGTCTGGAATGGCCTTTGTTTGGCTATCCAGGGAACAGGGACCTGCACACCCTGAGACTAATGTACCTGCCTTCCAGCACTCTCCTATATCCTTCTGGTCTGACTCCGTCACAGTACTTACTGGCATCCTTCGTGTGCACGAAGACAGGTCAAAGGTTGGTGTAACCTGCTTGTAGATGAATTGGCTTCCTTTCTCTAAGGTGGTGGACTTTAAGAATTCAGAAATGTCAGCCATCTCTCAGGTGGTTTGCTGACCACCAAAAAGCAAGGTATCTTGGCCTTCCAGTTATTTCTTTGCTTACTCCACCTTGCCATGCTCCCTTGAAAGCCGCCAAGCAAATCAAGTGTGAAGTCACACAAGTTGGTCAGTTATTGTTTAAATTAGATCATTGTTAGTGAGCTTTGATTTTGGAAAAATCCTGCTTAAGCCACCATTAAAAAAAAAAAAATCATTGCTTTGCATGCCACAGAGTCTAGGTCCATGACACCCACCCACCAAAAAATAAATAACTAAAATAGAAAAAAGAGAACAGAGACCGCTCTTATTGAACTTGACAAGGCCATGTCCATGTGAAAAAGTCATAACATGACATTATGTAACCAATTTATGGGAAAGTGACCCCAAATCCTATAAAGATAATGGATTGAAAAGAACCTAGCAACTACCAGCCTCTCCACATTCATCCATCAGCAAGTTAAAAATAAACTTGAACAGTTTAAGACCAGATGTGATCTTCAACACTCACTTGATGTTTCGCTGCCAAATTTCAAGTGGCTGGGATGAGAATCAGCACCTCCAAATTGGGAGTCCTGGTCCTTTCCTGGAAGGAAATGGACTGCTCTCTCTGGGTAAATGGGGAACAGCTGCCTCTAATGGAAGAGTTCAAATATCTAGGGGTCTTGTTCATGGCTGATAGTGAGCGTGAGATTGACTGGAGGATTGGTGCACCGGTTACAGTGATGTGTGTGCTGTACCTATACTTGGTTGTGAAGCAGGAGCTGAGTTCTCAGACAGTGCCCTCTGATAACAGGTTGCTCTGCCCATCCTCACTTATGGTCCTGAACTTTGGGTAATGGCCAAAAGGATGAGATTGCAGGTACAAGCAGCAGAAATGAGGTTTCTCTGCAGGGTGGTTGGGCTTGCTGTCTGAGACAGGGTGAGGGACTCAGCTATTTGGGAGACCCTCAGAGGAGAGCCGGTACTCCTTTGGATCGGGAGAAATCAGCTGAAGTGGTTTAGGCACCCGATAAGGATGCCCCCTGGGAGGGTTCCACTGGAACTGTACCAGGCATATCCCACTGGGCTAGGGGTAGGCAACCTATGGCACGCATGCCAACGGCGGCACGCGAGCTGATTTTTCTGTGGCACTCACACTGCCTGGGTCCTGGCCACTGGTCTGCGGTGGGAGTCTGCATTTTCATTTAATTTTAAATGAAGCTTCGTAAACATTTTAAAAACCTTATTTACTTTACACACAACAATAGTTTAGTTATATATATAGACTTATAGAAAGAGACCTCTAAAAATGTTAAAATGTATTACTGGCATGTAGAACCTTAAATTAGAGTGAATAAATGAAGACTTGGCACACCACTTCTGAAAGGTTGCCAACCCCTGCACTGGGCGGAGGTCCCGAGGCTGACTCAGGACACACGGGAAGGATTGTATCTCCCAGCTGGCCTGGGGGTGCTGGGGAATCCCCACAGAAGGAGCTATAACCTGTTGCAGAGGAAAGGAAGGTCTGGTCCTCCCTATTCTCCATGCTGCCACTGCCGCCCTCATCAGGAAAAGTGGCATAAAGGAAAAAGAAGAGAAAAAGGGCCAGATATCACTATTCTTCTTATAAACAAGACAATTTACAGTTATCTTCATATTTAGAAAGTAGGCCAAAAATCAAACAGCTTATGTTTGTAAGGTTGCATCTTGATAAAGAAGAGAGGCCTTAAAATTTACCAAAATAAATCATTAATTAAGTAAAACAAAAATGAAAAGTATTAAAATGCATAGAAGATCTCTGTTCCTACTTACTCTATTTCTCTCCCAGAATCTGTTCTTGTAAATTATTTTTTTAAAAAAGCAAATCTACAAAAACTCTTTAAACAAATCTTCAAATCTCTTCAAATCAATGAAAACGCTACAAAAACTCTTTAATTTAAATCATATTTAATGACTCTTTGAGTCATTAAATATGATTAAATCCTTATTAAGTCAAGATCATGGAAATATCCAAGAACCTTATTTCAAAGCTAGAGGATTACCTATTCTGTGACATAGCATGACCTTCTAGTAATCTAGAAGTTCTAGTCTATTTAAACATTCAGATTAAAATAAGACATATATAATGTGTGTATATATATATTGTGACAGAGCTCTGTCCTTATCTTTATGGATCCTGCGTTTCCTGGTGGATTTCACTAGCCTCAGAGGCGCACTGTGACCCTTCACGTATCCCTTCTCTATCTAGAGACAAGATCACAGCCTATTGAGCCATTTTCGTCATAAGCCAGTGAGGAGAAGCTATCCTTCCTGGCACAGTCTCTGTTGTCTCCCAATCTCAGTGATTAATTAGGGGAGGTAGAAAGCGGAAGCCTGGACCCTCCCTCTACTCCAGGCTCCAGCCCAGGGATCCTAATAGTATCAGCTAAGATGGCTGACCTTTTAGCCACGAAACACAATACAATTCCCTGGGCTACTTCCCCACAGCAATTCCTGCTTCTTCAAACCCCACTTCGCCCTTACCTCAGGGCCTCCTTCCTTGCATACGATATATTGTCTACAACTCAGTCTCACCAACAGCACAACTTCCTTCCACAGCTCCTGACATCCACATCCACCTGACTAACTGGGAGGTTTTTAACTGGTTTCAGCCAGTCCCTGATTGGCTTCAGGTGTCCCAATCAGGCTAGCTGTTTCTGCTGCTTTCTGGAAGGTTCTTAATTGGCCCCAGGTGTCTGGATTAACCTGGCACAACTGTCATTTGGTTCCAGTGGTACCAGGGATTTGTTTACCCTGGGACTAACATATCTGTTCCTTAGCACTTTCCTATAGCCATCTGGCTTTGCCCCATTACAATATATAAATATAGAGATAGATATATTTACAAGTTACTGTAATAATATGTTCTGTAGGATTGTGCTGTACAGAAGTACCTCAGGCTGCATGTACAATTTACTACAATGATCTTTGCTGTTGCATGAATTGAATTAAAAAGATAAAGAAAAAATAAAAATAAATCAAAAGCAGTAATTACAAAATTACTTAGTAGGCTTCAGGAGCTTAATTCATCAGGACACAAGTCAATGCAGTTACTTATATCCAGATGCCAAAACATCTGGATCCAGGCTTCTCTTACAAATACTCTCACCGCCTTAAACATAGTCTTAAACATATTCACCACTTCCACTTGTCAATGATTTAAATAGACAGAAAGTTCATTCAAGTCACTATTTTCCTTGCTAAATTCAGGAAAATAACTTTGCTTTGTAGGGCTGGGCTACCCTATTTTATTTGGGATTGATTAAAAAACCTATAAACTCACACCCATGGCAAAGATGTTGTGGACAGTAAAGAGGTAGAATTATAATTTATTTCCGCGGTTCTCAAACTTTGTTGAACCACAACCTTTTTTTCTTTTCCAGCCTTGCGGTGTGAACCTTGTATGTCTGCCAAAATGCCGCTGAATTGATTGCTTCCGCATTCAGCGGTTTTTTGGCGGACATGCGCATGCTTCCCACAGTCCGCCAAAAGAGGAAGCAACCACTTCGGCAGCTTTTTGGCGGACACTTTGAAGCGCCCAGCATGTCCGCTGAAAAGCCACTGAATGCTGAAGGAATCAATTCGGCGGCATGCCAGCAGTATGGGGAGCTCGCGACCCCCCTGGAAGCCGCCGATGACTCCCAGAGGGGTTGCGACCCCCAGTTTGAGAGCCACTGATTTATTTGGAAAAACTGTACTGAATAGATAATCCATTAGGAATCATATGTAAAATATAACTGGCTGAGTAACACAAAGGAGAAATGAAGTATGAGGACTGCCAGATGCCATACATTGACTGGTTGGACTTTGGGCCCAGTACACAACTTCAGTCCTGGATCTTTTGTACAAACTGAATAGAAAAATCATTAGTAAAATAATAGCTGAGGACTTTCCAACTTCCTATATTTAAATAAACTTTGAAATCTCTCTTCAATGATTTTGAACTTTGTGTTTGTGATTCTGGAGAATTACATCTCTGATGTACAAAACAAGATTGTAGTGTTTTTTTATGTTAATTTGTGTTTATAACTGTTATATTTGTGAAAAACTAATGAACCATTTATTTAGAAAACACCCCAATAATTAGGGGTGGCAGGGAAATAAATTTAACCACTGCATTAGGTTTTAATAGGTCATTGCCACCCATGCATTTATAACATGTTTTCATAGGCATGTATAGTATGATGAGTTTTAAATGAGTTTCCCAAAGAGGCACAAATGCTTTAGTAACTTTTGCATACCCAGTTGCCATATAACCAACTTAATTTTAAAATTAATTGTCATAAAGGCTAGTGCAAGACAGCTCACTTCAGAAGAGAGTGCAAGATAAAGAGAAAATGTGCCAAATGAAATGTTAAAAATATCACTTCCTTGTAATAAGTTTCCATGTTTCTGTAAATCACCTCTGTCCTTTTCAGACCTATGAAAGCATGGTCAGTATCTGTGATTTTTTTTTTTTTAAATATACAGTTGGTCATAAGCATAGATACATAATCTTCTAATGAACTATGCTCCATTTCCCACATTGTGTGTTGTAAAACACTTTGGATGTACAGAAGTATATTTCTTTGACTTCAGTAGAAATCTGTTTAATCATCTCAGTGTCTCTCAATCCCTGTGCCTAAATTTGTTACCAACAGTTAATTGCTATACAATACCAGTTCAAATAATTCATTGGATATTGCTGAATACAGGATATGATTTTGAAAGTTTCTTTTATGAATTATGCTGCTCCTTCTAGAGCAATTTTACTTAACATTGTCTCAGACTGCAGAAGATAACCTTGATTCTTTCTGGGAAATTCCTAAACTGTATTAACTGTTTTTAGTAATTTCTCCCTCATTCTGGAAAGAAATAATACAAAACCATTTAAAAATCCTAAAACCACTGTCACTGAGCAACCCAATCTTCCTGATAATATATAACATCTGGAAAAATAGATTTATGAAAATACAGTTTGTGTTTCTTGGTTAGAAAGTGTGTGTCAATGCTTAACAAAATAGGTGGAATCTTAAATATAGCAGATTCTGAAAACTGAAATGCAGTATTCTTTAAAGGCCTTGTCCTGCTTCCTTTGAAATCATTGTCAAATCTGTCTCCGTCTTCAAGGGCAGAAAGATCAGGTCTTAAATTGCTTACACATCCAAATCTCCCAATGTAGAATTGAGCCTTGAAAAAATTACTTGAAAGAAATAAAGAGTAAAGTCCCGTATCCATTGAAGTCAGTGGCAAAATTTCCAATGACTTTAGTTAGTGCGGGATTTCTCCTAAGGGCTGTGCTGGAATTGAAAAGCAAATTATGATAGAAATCTGTACTTGTGAGCTAATATTATAAATTTCAATTTTCTACGATTTGTTGCTTCAAACAGTAGTTACTCGTGTAGTGGTTTGGTGGATTGGCATTTTCCTTCTCCATATTCCATCATGGTATTATCCTAGCACAGTTAACAGCCTCACTCATTTTTACTGTCCATTGTGTCTGTCTTGCCTCTTCTTTTTTCTTTTTCTTTGTTTTTTATTTTCCTCCTCTTCCCTGTTACTCCAGCTCAGCGATTCTTCCTTTCAGGTCTGATACACAAATGGTCAAAAGTCACTCACAACCTACCATGTCTCTCAATCCTTTGCAGTTGAAAAAGACTGGAATTTGTATCATACAATGCACAGTCACTCTGTGGAACTTGTTGCCAAGGGATGTTGTGAAGACCAGAAGTATAGCTAAGCTCGAAAAAGAATTAGATAAGTTCATGGAGAAGAATAGCTCCATCACCAATGGCTAGGGCCCTGGTTTGCTCATTTCCCTGAAAGTATCTGGCTCAGACAGGATATTGGACTAGATGGACTATTAGTGTGACTTAGTATGGCCATTCTTCTGACAGGTTGTGTGTAGTTTTTTTGTTTTGTTTTTTTTAAAAAAACTGTTCTGTAGGTAAAGCACCAAGAAAGCTCAAGGGGATATAGGGAAATTGGTGCTGCTAGGTGTGAGGGGCTTTTCTGTGCCAACAAACTGATACAGTTCCTCTCTGCAAAAGCAAATGGTAGTCTGCCTTCACATGACTGATAGCCTCGTTGTTCCCCAAGTCTCACTTTTGTCTCCTTTCAAAAATCCCTTCTGCCTTCTACCTCTGTCAACCTCCATCCCAGGTTCCTTCAGCATTAAATATATTAAACAGGAGCAGGGAAAGAAGGAGGGAGGATGACTGGCTTTCAAAGGGCCATCTTTGGCTGCAGAAGCATACTTGCAATGGGTGGGAGGAAGTGGATTTGGGGTTGTTTCCTCTTGCTGCCCTTCTCCTTTGTCCCAGTGGAGCCCACATTCCAGTTTAGGAAATATTCTTCTATAATCACTAAAATGCAGCCTTTGCTATGGAAATATATGGCACTAACAACAATGAGGAGGTAAAAATTGGTAATTTATATTTTATTTAAAGTTTTTAACCCAAGGAAACTTTCTGAGATGCTTCATCTTATATGTAAGGAATTTAATGATAGAATAGCTTACAAGGAAATAAAATAATTACTAGTCTATATCTAAAAAAAAGTAACAAAGACCCTCAAGGACCTCTTAAGTAGACTTGTATTAAATTATGCATAATACTTAAGGGGTTTCACTTTCTAAGTGTTTTTCTTAATGTAATATAGCCCTCAAACATTAATCCAGCTTTATCAGCAAGCCAGCTAACAGACATCAGCACCTTGGAATTAAAAGGGGAAAAAAAGCCTAAATGGCTATAGAATATGACAAATTGTATTTATCAAAGGGACATATAGTAGAAAATATGGTTCAAATATGTCCTATAAATAAAAGCATAGACCTCTATTTTAGTAGCAATTAGTTTTGAGCCTTAAAACTATGAGAATAACAGCCAGCCCATGTCTGAGAGTTGCAGCACAGTGATTGTGATCTAACATGATGGATGAAAAGAAAGGTAACTCTCAGCCTACACTAGCATACTTTGAGTTTTAGCTTGACAACATTAAACATTTCTAGAAACTAGAAATTATGTTTACTAGAAATTAGTATCCAAATTCAACTCCACAATACAAAAGCATATGCTGATATTAAATACTTTTGCTTGGAGTAGTACTAAGTATGCTTTTTAAAAAAGACTGTTAAGAATGGACCTCAGGAGCATGGTACACAAGCACAAATTTTCATTCACTCCCTTCATACCCTTCTGAAAGAAAAAGTAAAGTCTTCTATAGCCGTGACCCAAAACTGTTACTGCAATGTGTATGTCACTACAGTACAGTAATATGATTATTTGTGTAAAAACAACAAGGAGTCCAGTGGCACCTTAAAGACCAACAGATTTATTTGGGCATAAACTTTCATGGGTAAAAAACCCCACTTCTTCAGATGCCTGGAGTGAAAATTACAGATGCAGGCATAAATATGCTGGCACATGAAGAGAAGGGAGTTAACTCACAAGTGGAAAATCAGTGTTGACAGGGCCAGTTAAATCAGGGTGGATGTGGTCCACTCCCAGTAATTGATGAGAAGGTGTCAATTTCAGGAGTGGCAAAGTTGCTTTTGTAGTGATCCATCCACTTCCAGTCCCTATTCAAGCCAAAATGAATGGTGTTAAATTTGCAACTGAATTGCAGTTTCTCTTTGAAGTCTGTTTCTGAAGTTCAAGTATGGCTACTTATAAATCTGTTACAGAATGTCCAGGAAAATTGAAGTGTTCTCTTACTGGCTTGTGTGGTTTTTTTCGTGGGTTTTTCACCCATGAAAGCTTATGCCCAAATAAATCTGTTAGTCTTTAAGGTGCCACCAGACTCATTGTTTTTGTGGATACAGACATGGGTACCTCCTCTTATTTGTGTAGTGACCCTTAGTTCTCACGGTTTTTTGTTCAGGTGGTTGCGTATGTCCATTCAACTCTTGTTGTGCATGGGCCCTGCATGCAGTCACTGGAAATTTTTCTCTCAGAGGTGCCTCTCGGGGTTCCTTGAGTGCCCTCTGCTACTGCATCCCACCAGAAACTGGTATAAAGGGCGCAGCCAGTCCTGAGCCCTTTCAGTTCCTTCTTCCCACCGGTGATGGTCTTTGGAATTGGTTAGTTGCTTTTGCAAGCGTGCTCAGTGTACTCCTTGCAGTTTTTATTGTAAATAGTTTCTAAGGTGTTGTTAAAGTTGTTAGTCATTAGCATTGTTAAATTCTTCTACCCTGGCTGATGGTTTCATACAATACCCAGTACTGAGGGCTCTGTTGGTCACTGGGCTTCAAGCCTGTATCTCCTGAAGAAAGCCCATGCACATGAAAGAGCAAGAGTTTGCAATTTCTTCTATCAACATCCACCTGACGGCAGTATCAGCTTTCCATCCTCACCTGGATAACAGTTTTATATTATCTAATGATATGATGATCAGACTTTCGAAGATTCTGGAAAAGTTGTGGTGTCAAATAAGGGAACCTGTTCTCCCCGGGGCTTGAACTTATTCTTGTCAAAACTTATGGGACCACTGTTTGAGCCTCTCACAATGTGGTTGTTATTATATCTTTCACTGAAGCTGACATTTCTATTAGCCATCACTTCCTCCAGAAGGGTGGCTGAATGACATGCTCTGGCATCTGAACTGTCTTATACAGTTTAAAGATAAAATGTACTTACATTCTCATCCGAATGTTCTCTCTAATAACAAATTTTCATATGAACCAGTTGATTTACTTATCTGTATTTTACCCAAAACTGCACACCAATAGAGAAGAACAGCAGCTACGCACATTGGATGTCACAAGGGCATTCGTGTCCTGTGTAGATAGAACTAAACAGTTAAGACAGTCAACCCATCTATTTGTAGCCATAGCTGAGAGAATGAAAGAATTTTGTCTTGAATAACTTCCTGTGTTCGTGTTTGTTATGATCAAATAGGTATCTCTCCACCAGATAAATTGACAGCACACCCTGCAAGATCACAAGCAGCCTTCTCAGCATTCCTTGGGCGAGTATGTATCCAGGCCATTTGTAGGGCAGCAACTTGGTCCTCTGTTTACACCTTCACATCCCATTATGCCATCACTCAATATTCAAGAGCTGATGCCAAGTTTAGATGAGTTGCTCTCTGGTCCACATGTACATGAACTCCAATCCCTCCTTCTCTGTTACTGCACATTAGTCACCCAGAGTGGAATGCACATGTGCAATCACTCAAAGGGAAAACAGTTACTGATCTTTCACGACTGTTGTTCTTTGAGATGTATTGCACATATCCATTCCACGAACTGCCCTCCGCCCCTCTGCATCAGAGTTATCAGGCAAGAAGGAACTGAGAGGCCTCAGTGTCACCTAGGGTTGCCAACTTCCTAATGACACAAAACCAAACAACCGTTCCCTGCCTATTCTCTGAGACTCTGCCCCCACTTGCTCCAGCTCCCCTTCTTCCATCGCTCACTCTCCCCCACCCTCACTCACTTTCATTGGACTAGGGCAGGGGTTTCGGGTGCAGGAGGGTGTGTGAGCTCCAACTGGGGGTGTGGACTCTAGAGTGGGGCTGAGGATGAACGGTTTGAGGGGCAGTGATGGGGTTTTGGGGGAGTGTGGGGTCCGGGAGGAAGTTTGAGTATGGAAGGGGACTCTGGACAGGGGGTTGAGATGCAAGAGGGGGCTCAGGACTGGGACAGGGTTGGATTAGAACAGACTCAGGGTTGGGGTTTTGGAGGGGGTGCAGGCTCTGGGAGGGAGTTTGGATGAGGGAGAAGACTCTGGGCTAGGGTAGGGTGTGGGACAGGGTTTGGAGTGTCAGTGGGAGCTGTGGAGCTGGCCCTCAAGGCGATGGAAGTGTGTGGAGCCTCCCTGGCTCCCCATGCATCTAGGGGCTGCAGTACCTGGTGTCTGCTTTCGAGAGCCACACAGACCTAGAGTAGGCAGGAAGCCTGCCTTAGCTTCGGGCCCCTGCTGCGCTGCCAACCAGAATTTTAACGGCCCAGTTGACGGTGCTGACCGGAGCCACCAAGGTCCCTTTTCGACTGGCCGTTTCAGTCGAAAACAAGTCGTGTGGTAACCCTCGTGTCACCTGGCCCTTTATACTAGGGGCCAGTGGTGCGGAGCAGCAGAGGGTGTTCGAGCCACTCTAATGGGTATCACTGAGGGGAAAATTTCTGATAAGAGTGGGCAGGGCACACGCACACCAAGAGTAGAATGGACATTTGCAACACATTTTGAAGAACAACAATTATTAAAAGGTCATTAACCATTTTTTTCTGTTGTTTAGTGTATTAATAAAGCCAGAAGATAGCAGTGCTTTTGATTTCAAACCGCAGTCATATTCACCATTCACAGTCTGGAAGGGAAAAGGAAACATAATATGACCCTTTAGGCTTCAGGGTTGACATCACCCAGTCCCAAAATGGTTCCCAGGAGGAAACACCCCTTTCCCTTATCTCTTCTACAGGGGCTTCTCCAAGATCATCAGGAGTTAAACGCACAGTTTTGTCTGGCAGGTAGGCCTTATTAGCAACTATAGAACCTGCTAGCCTTGCCTAGGTGTGGTTGAGGAATCCAGAGTAGCTAGGCCAGGCCTGCACAACTCGGAAAGCAGCAAGGGCCATATTACTGCAAAAAAACCCAGCTGCGGGCTGAAAAGCCCCACCCTCATCCGTTTTTCCCCACCCCACTGCTTGGCTTGCCCCACCCCTACGTACCTCCCGTGGGCCACACAGTGAGTCCGTGCGGGCCGCACGTGGCCCCCAGGTCGCATGTTGTGCAGGCCTGAGCTAGGCAATCAACAAGTAAATACTTGAGCACAGATGTCTGAGAAAGTTGACTGTTCTTAAAACTGTTGAATTCTTTTGTTATAATTG
This sequence comes from Dermatemys mawii, assembly GCA_007922305.1. Taxonomy (NCBI): domain Eukaryota; kingdom Metazoa; phylum Chordata; order Testudines; family Dermatemydidae; genus Dermatemys; species Dermatemys mawii. The sequence goes on from ML677334.1 coordinate 1,417,459, forward strand.
CTGTTGTGTTGAAAATAAAAACAAAACAATGAGTCTGGGTCCTGGGAAGAAGGGGCTTGAGGAGGGGATTCCTTTTTTGGTGTATTCTGCTAACAGACTAAGCCCATAAAGTGGGGATCATTTTTTAATTGTTTTCATCAACCGCAGTATCTGGTTACAGAGGGAGAATTTGGTCTTTATTTACAGGGCCCAGGTTCTATGTGCAAAATGAGTCTGTGCTGGTGGAGCAGGGAGCTCTGCCTGTGTGGCATGCTCTTTCTTTCCACTCACAACACAGAAGCCCTTCTGTAGGACAGCCATGAGTTTCCACCTCTATGCAGTTGGACAACAGAGAATGAGGCCAGGGACCTGGCTTCACTCATATAACTTCCCTTCTCCCACATTCTGAAATCCAGTGGAGAAAACAAATGAATTACTTTTACCTGAGACTGCTTCCCTCTTTGTTGCTGTGGAATCTGTTTGACTGGAGTAGTGGGATAAGGATTACCAGGGACAACAGGGTATAAGGACATGTTTGAGTCTTGGTTTTTGCTGGAGCTCTGCAGTCCAGGTGGCAGCAGGGAGCCAGTGAGTCCAGGTAGTAAAACGAATGTGCAGGTTAAGAAGGGAGAACCATATTTTTTTTCTCCTGCCACAATGGAAGAATAAGTGGGAAGTGTTATGTAGGGTGTTCCCTCATAGGGGAAAGTGAGGCCCAAAAATATTTTGCCCAGAGGATGGGCCACTCCCAGGTATGCCACTGAAGAATGGATTTACACTCTGTTGAGGAACTCTGTTGGTTACTAGATTATGGATAGTGAGATGCTACATTATTTGCAGAAAAGGAACCTACATAGAATTTTGACTCCAGACTTGATAATCATGTTGAGCTTTGTTAGAAGCCATCGAAGGAAGAGAGTTGGAGGGGAAAATATATAAAGACATGATCACACATGGCAGTTTAATGCACACTTGGCTTCAGAAAGCTGATAGTAACTACTTAAACTTCATAGAGTTACCCACCTTAAACAGTGTGTAAAATAACTAGTGGATCAAGCCAAATAAAATGTCATTATGGCCCGGATGTGTTAACATTTTATAAGCTCCATAGAAGTCCACATGGGTAAAAGGTACTAAACCTGGCCATTCAGGTTGGCACTTGTAGCAGGGATTATTATAAAGCAAGGATATAAATATGAGAGATAAAGGGAGAAAATAGAGCGAAAGATTAAAAATAACCTGCAATGGATTCATTTTTCATTTAATTATTTAAGGCTCTAGGGACACAGTGCATGAGTGTCTGGACTCTTCACAAAAGTATTTAAAAACATAAAAATCAAATATATGTAACTCTTCTGTCAGGCCGAGTTAATAGCAGCAAGGGCTGAGTTCAGTACATAGGGGTTCCCTCTCAACAATGCAATGCAAAACTGGCTCAAGCCCCCACCCAGTGACCTGGGGAAATCCTACACACACCCCTGGGTGCCTCAAAGAGGCAATACTTCCCCTCTTGCAAACACAAATCAGTGTATCAGAAAATCTTTAATAACATGAGGTAAATGACATCATCAAATTGGGAAAAACACCAGAACTAGGGTCATAAACCAACCCATGAGCAAAAACCCACCCCAGCATATTGGTCCATGTCCTCTCCTTTAGGTTTGTGAGTCCAGCAACCCCAAAATCTCCAAAAGTCCAACGGCCCAAAAATCTCTATTCCTGGTCAGTGCAGAGTTCAAAAGTTAATCTGCAAAGTCTTACCTCTTAGCCTGGGTGGAAATGGAGGGCAGGTTAAAGGGCACCTTACGTGGTCTGAGGCCGACTGCTTCTCCTCTCCATGGGGTTCTGCTGCAGCCCTCACCGCAAGCCGCTCTGCTCTGCCGGCTGTCCCATGAACTGGTCTGCTCTGCCAGCTGCTCTGCCAGCAGCTGGGCTCCACTCTACAAGCTGCTCTGCCAGCAGCTTGACTCCACTCTACTAGCTGTCACATAAACTGCTCTGCTTCACCAGTTGCTCCGCTAGCCACCCTGCCAGGCAACACACAACCTGCTCTGCTCTGCAATATTTTCAGCCCCCTCTCCCCCACTTAAGAGAGTGCTCAGTGATTTTTTAGCTCTTAGTAGATTTCAGCTCTTAAGTGATGTCAGCTTATAGTAGGGGAGCCTTTAGAGTAGGTGCACCACTGGGCACAAAGTGATTTCAGCTCAGCAGCCTGAAACTAGACTCCTAATAGAAGCAAAATTTAGCTTTGATATTTTACAGTGCAGAGAGGCAGGCTGTAATAGCCCTGTAAAGCCCTCACCAAACAGCATAGGTATCTGTCCACAACCTCTCTCAATTCAGTGGGTTTTGGAACCCCTGTCCCTTGCCCAGTGAGTGCTACCTAGATGATGGTGAGTCCCTCCATCATAACAAACAAGTACATAACAAGTACATGTTGACAGTCCTCGATTCACAAAATCAGGGTAACAACACTTTATCATTTCTGCCCCAATAACGGAGAAACTGGGGATCCCACAGCAGCCAAAGTGACCATTTGGGCTGCTGTGAGCTCAGGCTAGGCTTGGTGGGTGTGCCTATGCAAATGAGAGCAGCCCCTGAAGCTGTTTTCCACAATTCACTGCAATTCCCACAATTCACCACCAGGTATCAGGATAGAGCTCATCCTGATACTGCTTACATATAGACATGGCTGAAATGGTAACCTAAATAAAATAATAAATTTGCTACAAAGAGGTAAATATCTGCAACCAGATTGCCCTTGTGTTGTCAATATGGTATGAAAATGAAGTAAAGAAACCTGTCCAGATAATAGTTGAAACCTTGGCATAAATTTTGTTAGTCTACTTTATATTTTGTAAAATAAGAGAATACTTAGTAAATAAATTGGGTTTTTTTCCCCTAAAGATTTTTTTATAAGGCAGCAGGAAAGCAAAATGGTGGGTAAAAGTCCATTGAAGAATAGAACTATGAAATAAACCCACTCAAACAAAACTGTTCTTGAAGTCTGATGCATTCACAAAGGCCGCTATTCTACCAAACACTGCCATTTCACAAAGCAAGTCATTGTAATCCCCTAAAGACATCCAAGACTCTTGAATTTCAAAATCCAAGTGAACCTGCATAGTTAAGTTTGTCTTTGAACCCAGCAAACTGACCCTGGAAGGTTCTCATGACTCTATAACATAATAGTTTTTCCTAATTTTTTTTTTTAGCTGTTGCTATTTTTAAAAATATGGGTAAAATAGCTAATTGTAAAGAAAGTGTGCCTTGGTTCAGCAAAAGAGAATTTTTTTTTTTTTTATTCTCTCCCAGGGTTTTTTTTTCTTTTTTCTTTTAAATATTGGTTAATTTAAATGTGATTCTTTAAAAAAAAATAGCTCCAGGATGCATTTGAGCCAGTGTCAAATCTATTTTGATTGCAGAGTGGGCTTATACAAGGGATGAATATGACCCAAGATCTTTTGCTTACCATGTTGTATTATATGAATCATTGAAAAGTTGGCATAGGGATTGAGAGCATAAAAGGAAAGAATCTTGCAAATGTTAAGAATGTCAGTGTTGAAAATGAGCATTATTCTTCTTAAACACAGAGTGGGTGCTCAGTGTACAACTAATTTGATCTCAGAGCTATTTCAGCAGGCTGTGGAGTATGATGAGGAGAGGTGAATAGGTCTGATGGGTTGCCATATCACATCCCACTTGCTTTCCCTTACATTCCAAGGCTTGCTAGAATAGCAAAAGATGAAAAATGTTCTATTGTTTCTGTACATACCATTCTTGCTAACACACTCCATCAAAAGAAACAAAGATGGTGTTCCATTTACGCTGATTAAAAAGCAAAATTTGCAGTAAGGGAAGTATCCAAAGCTTTAACCCTCACTTTTATGAGCTGAAGAGGACCAATAGTACTGCCAAACTGCTGTGTAGTTTATTGATATTCCTGACTTCTGTTTGGTTCAAGGATTTTTATTTTTTTAAAAAAGTTTTGGTGAATTTAAGGTAAAGGTATTGTTAAGGTTTTGGAACTTCTGAATTTTTTAAAACTTTATTGTTATTGTTTGTATATAAAAACAGACATAAGAAAACATATATACATACATACACACACAATATGGAAATAGCATATAAATAAACAAATTCTATGTTCATTATTTGTAAAACCTAGAAAACAAACAAACAACTAAACAAGACCCCTGAACCTGTATAGGTCATACAGAGCATCAGTTATTGAAGTGATTAAATGGATTAATAAGTGAGAACCTAACCTATGAGTCATAACGTATGAATATCAGGGAGTAATATATACTAAACTGTAAATGTATGCAATCGTTTCATGTGTGAATAGATATCCTCATATGTTTTCCAAGTGTTTCTATTAGACAGACATATTTCCAAAAATGCAGAAATAGAGAGCTCACTCTACCAGTTAGCGTATCAGGGAAGAATTGTAGATTTCCATCTCTCAAAATAACTCTTTTTGCCACTAAAATGGTTACTGCAATCAATTTCTTAATGTTAATTGGTAATACCAACTCATCCAGAACCCTTAAAATATACAGGCTTGGAGAAGGGAAAGATAGCAACACGTAAAGTTTCCGAGAGAGCACTGAATATGGTGTTGCAGAACACATGCATCATTTGACAAGTATAGAGGATCTGTGAAAAGTTGGCAGGTGGCTCTTTGGCAATACACAGTGAATGATGAAGATGCAATTGAGCCTTAAACAAACATTCTGGAATCCAACAGTACCTCTTTAATACCTTGTTCTGGAATAATCACAAGGATAAAAAATTGAATTATCTTTCACATTAAGCCAGATATCTTCCCAGGTTTCTGTTGTGGTAGTAAGGCTAAATTCTTTTTCCCATTTTTCTTTTGAGACTGAGGATGAGATGGTACTCTGAACCACTAAGCAACCTATAAGTAATTTTTATAAGGAGTCTTTTGATTCCATATTTCTTTCCATGTTTTTTTCTAGAAGTGAGAGAGTTGCAACAGATCGTCCCCTATCCTTGCACGAATCCTTGAACATTTCTGCTGAACGAAGGAACTGTGAGATAGCGATAGCTGATATTTTAGACTTGTAAATGAAGGCCAGTTTATCATCTTGTATTATATCTAATTTTTGTTAATCCTTTTTCTATCAAAACTGTCTGGAGTTGGCCTTGATTGTGAGACATGGGTTATCTTATAGTGGTAAAGGAAGAGAGTTGGTAAGATTAGGTGCTGTAGTCATCTTAATGCATTGCAGGATACCCCATGTAGATGCAAAGACTGGATTTTTCCTTAAGAGTGTGGGTAGCCTTTTAAGATGCATAAAAGAATGGCATAGCTAAGGTTGTGGGGTTTTTTTTCAATATCAAACCAGGCCGGGACATATACAGAGCAGCTGGAGGGAAACCATCTTACATTTTGAATGCTAGATAATATAGATGCAATTCTGGCAACCCCATACTTCCAGTTGTCCAGGATTTTTTAAGGGTCTCGTGTGACAAACAAGGCTGTTTTATAGCCCATAGAAATTGCATGATAGGCCTATTTATTCAAGCAAAGAGCAAGGGAGAGGTGATGAAAGGCAATAGGCTAATGACATAAGTCAATCTTGAGCAGATATTCATTTTGGGCTATTTCTCTTCTCCCTAGTAAGGATAGAGAGAGGAGATGCCAGTTCCCGATATCCATGGAAATTTCTTTAAATATATAGTCCATATTTATAGAAAAAATGGAAAAAATAGGACAATTTTTAATACATACATAAACTATTTCCTTGCATATTTGAAATGGAAAATGCTGGAACTGAGAAGAATCTGGTCTTTTTGTATATATCCATTGCCTGTGATTTATTCCAGTCAATGCAAAAACAAGAGATCTTTCCAAGAACATCAATTATTTTTAAGGCTTCAAGTCTGTCAGGGAAGTCATGGATTCTATGACTTTCCGGGACCTCCATGACTTCTGCAACAGCCGGTTTTGGCTCCTGGGCCAACCGCACTGGCTGCAGTTGGGCCAGTCTTGGGCCGCTGCACCTCCCTTCCCCCCAGCAGCAGCAGCGGTGGTCCCGGGCCTCCACCATTCCCGCCCTCGAGCAGCACTGGCAGAGGTTCCAGGCCACGTGCCACCTCCTGAACCATCCTCCCCATCACCGACGGGGGTCCCGAGCTTTGCAGTACCACCCAGCCCCCCACTTCCCCAGCACCTGTGGGGTCCTGGGTCATGCCCCGCCAGCTTTAGCACTGAAGATTTAGTCAGGGTATATAGTAGAAGTCATGCACAGAAGTATAGTAGAAGTCATGCACACGGGTCATGAATTTTTATTTACTGCCCGTGACCTGTCCATGACTTTTACTAAAAATGACTAAAACGTAGCCTTAACTATATTCAGCAATGATAGAATTGATGAGTGTGGATTCTTCAATAGCACAAAAATGTCATCAGCACACAAACTGATTTTGTATTCTTTCCTATTTATAGTCACACCTTCAGTTCCTGAGTGCTGACGTATGTACATTGCCAGTGGTTCAAGAGAGACATTAAAAAGGAGGGACAAATGGGACATCCCTGTCATGTCTCTCTTCCTAGTTGAAATGTGGGAGAAATAATTTCATTGGTTGATAGTGAAGTGAAGGGAGAGTTGTACAATACACTGACCCAATTCAGGAATATTTTTTCCAAATCCAAAGGGTTTTTTAGCATAACCATTAGATAAATCCATTCAACTTATCAAAGGCTTTCTCTGCATTAGAAGTAAGTCTGTAGAGGAAACATCTGAGCTTTCTGGATCAAGTGAGCGTTTTTGTGGGTTTTTTTTTTTTTTTTTTTTTTTTTTGTATTATCAGCAGCCAATTTTCTTTTAATGAAACCAGCCTAATCTGTTTGTATGATTAATGGGATGATGGTGTTCAGTGGTATCACTAAAATTTTTGCAATTACTTTGCAATCTGTGTTCAAGACAGATATGGGGCGGAAGTCACCACAGTTGCAACCACCTTTGTTCTTATTTAATATTAAAGCAATTAAATCAGTTCCCATATCACAAAATATGGTTCCATTTTGGAATGTTTCAGTGAAGACCTTTGAAAGAATAGAAGGTTGCTGATCACAAAAATATTTGTAGAAATCTGCCAGAAAGACATCCATCCCAGAAGCCTTTCCAAAATTCATATTTTTATAGCCTATTTGATCTCTTGTGTTAGCTTTGTTCATAAACAAGACTAGTTCTGAAGTTCGGGTATTAAAAGGCAGGCCTTCAATGAAGTGATAAAACTTATCAGTCAAATTGATTGATTTATAAAAGCGTGATAAAATTGTTTAAATTGACTATATCTTTTGGGTCAAGGATGGGAATAAGGAAGAAATATTACTGTTGCTTAGTTCCATCTTAAGTCTTCTGTCAAGTAGTTTACTTGCTTTTTCTCCCCATTCATATCTTTGTTTGATCCTGTGGAATTCAAATTTTACTTGGATAAGCATTTGTTTTATTTATTTGACGTCGATTAGAGAACATAAGAGATTTTCTTTATTTTGGTCATTCTTGTGCATTCTCTGCAACTCATCTATTTCCTTGTCCAGGGAGTCTAGTAACTTGATTTTTTCACTCTTCTTTCGGGAAGTATGCTTTATGCAATCTCCTCTCTCGGTAGCTTTCAGAGGTTTCCAAAAGATGGTATCTGAGGTAACTGAGTGCTTATTTTCTTGTATGAAGTTAGAGATCATTGAATCAACTGTAGAGCAAAACTTTGCATCTTTTAGTAGCAGGGTGTTCATTTTAGACCTGGAAGATTTTAATTATGTGTAACCAATGTCTATGGTAAGTATAACTGGAGCATGATCTGAATTTAATATATTATCAATAGCTACTTCTAGCCATGCTTGAATCAGTTCTGAAGACACAGGAAAATTACAGTGGAGCCCTGTATAACGCGCTCCAGTATAACATGAATCCGGATATAGCGCAATTATACCATGGCTGCCAAGTCCTTGTTCTCTGTTCCCGGCAGGCACGAGGGCCGCAGCTTCTCTTCCCTGCTGAGCAGTGTGGAGAGAAGCTGCAGCCTCCCCTGCCAGGGACAGAGGACTCCGGACTGCAGGTGCGGTGCCACGGCTTCTCTCCCCGCTGCCCAGCAGGGAAGAGAAGCTGCGACCCCGACCTGCCTGGGACAGAGAACTCCGGGGTTGCAGACTGCAGCCCGAGAGTTCGCTGTGGAAGCTGCTGCCCCGTGCCTGCCAGGACAGGGGACTCCCGGGCTGCATGCAGACCTGGAGTCCCCTGTCC